>PVJO010000046.1:170750-382847 GCA_004026905.1 Hystrix cristata | reverse complement strand
AAAAAAAACAAGAAAAAGCTCTGAAATAAACATATTTCCTACTTACTAAATGCTATCAAAATTCTCTGACAATGAGAATTTCCTCTCCTGTGTCATACTTTCCTTATGCTCACCTATAGAGGTATGTTTCATAGGAGAGTCTCCCATGACTCCTCCTATCAGCGGCGTGCCTCTAGGACCTGTTCTGAGGACTCGGAGCTATCACAGGCCTTTTAAGTTCACAGGCTCAGGTTCCTTTGCTCAACACTGACCAAATAAAAGGAGGCCATTTATTTTAATCTAAAAAAATTTATTCAAAGCTGGTTCTGGGGAGATGGAGGGGCCCATGTGTCTCAAATCACCATTTGGTGTGTTGAAGTCTTTAATACTATTTTCTTGAACATGTATTATTTCTTTATGACTAAAAATTATTTTAGTCCTAAAGCTTCTAGTCTTGCTCACAAGAAATATAATAAAAAGTACACATAAAGACTTCTCGATAATGTTGATATAAATTGAATGATTTTGACACAAACTGTTTGCAGTACTGTAGAGTTAGAATCTGTATCAAGTACTACCCACAATTATTGTAGTAGCAGCTCTCCAAGGACTATAGCAGTAAAAACTGTTCTGCACCGATCTGAAATCAGGTAAATTAATCTTCAGAGGAATCATGTACCACAGTCTCAAGCAATAGATAATAATTGTATCATATTGCTGAGGCACACTCCTAGGACAGTTTTCAAGACCTGCCGAATTGTGCACAACCAACATTTGTTAAGCTGCAATAGAAGTTTAGTCTCATGATCAGTGGAAATTCAAGAGATGAAGGTATCTAAATGTGTACATAATATTGTCATTAATAATGAATTTTATTTTTCTTTTTACTTTTTAACTTTATATTTTGTATCAGATTTTTTAAATAATATATTTGTATTTTCTCTAATAACAAGTACTCTGATATGTTTAAAGATCTAAAAACTGAGAGGAATTTTATTGTAAATAAACAAATATGTATATTTTAAATGTTTTTTATCAAAAGGATTCACTTATCAAACTTGTGTTATTCTTCTACCTTTATAAAACGGTACACATTCCAAGCATTGTACCATATGGCTGTATAAATCTTAGCATTTTACAGGAAGCATATATAAAATAAAACACAAAATTAAAATGTGTCTTACAGTAAGTAAAGACCTGGGTTAATGAATTTAGCTCTGGTTTGAGTCATTTCGAATACAGTTTTATAAATAATAATGTCCTTCCCAAAGCCATCTAAGAATGTTAATTAAATCTCTGCTTAGTTTCACGGTTGCGTTTAATTAGGTCGATCACTTTTTAAAATGAAACAGCCTATAAAAAGAACAATCTATTGACAGAATGTTTAATGGCAAATTGCTAACTGCCAGATTTGATCCCTGAATGATCATTGGATATGTGGAAAAGTAAAATGCAGTGAGATCACAGCATTTATAAACAGGCCTCACAACAGAAGAAGTTAGTGGGTGCAATTCAAATGATTTTCTTTCTATATTACAAGGAATAATGCTAGATGAGTTTAATGGCATACGTGTATTATATAGTGAAGATTTTCAATAAAGGCAGAAGTACATTACTGTACCTTTACTGTGGTCATTTGGAATATGCTTTTGCCTAGAGACACTTCATCTTTGGCAATATTAAAAGTGCCCTAAGGTGAGTATGGACTTTATTCCTGTTTAGGAGAAAGTTAAATTAATACCCTAAGGATGTGCCCTCTGCAGAGTCATAATTATTACTCAGCCATTACAATAATATGCATTTTCTTTAGCAAAACTATGATTGATTTACTAACACTATTTCAATTAAAGTTCACTTCACAGAACATGAAAAAGTAAAGTGTTTTTATTTCACTAATTGTAAAAACACACCTAATCCCACATGTATCTTTTTTATAATGGGGAAAAGGTAGTATGTCAACATTATTTAATCTAGAAGCTGTAGATGGTGGAGAAAATGGAATTCAAATACGTAGATATTATTGTAATGTTCACCAGAAACAATTTAACAGAATGGTTGAATTTGTAAAAATGTAGACTTAAAATTATGAGAAAATAAAATTCTTTTCTTCAAGCAAATTACTTGAAAGCAAATGGGATAATATATTTAATTCACAAAGAAGACAAACTACCATGTTTGTATAATAATAATTAAATATTGACTATTTAGACATTTTCTGTGTGCATCTCATGTTACTAGTCAGTGTAGACCAGACTACAATGATTTAATAATACTGGAAATGTTAAAGGTAAAGTGTTATTTGACCTTATTTATTCTTGAATTAATACTATTGCATATATTACCTGTGAAAAATATTTAAAACTTTTTATCTAGCATAAAATAGAGGAGGAAAAATTTTTTTTGAAAAAATTCAATTGAAGAGATGTGAAAACCAAGAAAATATTTGTTCATTTTTCCTTTTAGCTCTTTTTCTAGGATTAGTATCATTATTAATGAATTGATAGTAAATTCTAGGTCACATCCAAAATGCAGATTTAGTGATTCACAGATGTATATTTTTGCATAATAACATGTAGCTAAGACCTAGAATTAAAGTATTTTACATATAAACATGTAAAATATTGGCTAAATCACAGAGTAGTGATGTGGAATCATGCACTATAGCAATTCCTATGGTAGTAATATGAAACTTCTCAATGAACAATCTATGTTTTCTCTATATTAAGGATATATCTCCATAACCGCAACTCCAAAGCTGACTGGGAAATTCCCTAAGGTATCAGGAAAATAAGGTTTTAGATTTGCTACTTGGAAATTTCTGGATTATTGAGCTTGGATAACCATAAATGTTTGAAATTTCAAATGTAAAATATTTTTTAAAAACAAAATCCTCCTATCAAAGTATGTAACAACAGATTTCCTATACTAGTATCACTTTCATTATTCCTTTGTATGACCATTTCTCTCCTTAAGTTTTGCAATATTTGCTCTCACTCTGATCCTAATATTTAAAACATTTCTGTAATATAAAACCAAAGAAGTGTTTTGGGCTATCATTTACTTGGAGGCAAATACACATCACTTCATGTGTAAGCTCCAATAGCAGCTCTGTGTAGGTAAGTGTGTCTAGGTGAAGCATTTAGAGAGGGCTAGCTTATTCCCATTGACATGAAGGAGTGCTGATGTTATGGGAGGAGCAGTGTTCAATTATAGCTTTTATTTGCTTTTTTCCATTTTAAATGCTTACCGATATCCCATTGATAATTCCCAATAGAGTTCTCAAAAATGAAAACTTGAAAGTTTTAGCATAATTTTTAAATCAGATTGAGTGTATCTATTATCAGTATAGTTACAGAAAGATTGTTCTTAGTTGTTCTGTGTGATGCAGTAATATTTCATTTTGTTTCATGTGTAACTTTTAGTATTGTTTTCTGAACCTATTGAAAATCTAACAATTTTTTAATCACATGCTCCACGATGGCAGATAGCCTTTTTCTATTTCATTGGTTATCCTAAAATCGAATAGCACCTGAAACATAGTAAAGACTCAGTAAATATTTGTCAAAATAAAATTTCTGTTCTAAACGCTAATCAAACTATAAAATTCCTCTTGATGTAATTAGGTACACAAGCTGATTCTTCAGTTCCGTGTTAATTCTTGGAGTCCTATCACCTAGAGTCATCTGTATTCTTGCTCTTTAATGGACAGATTTTCTCAGACCAACTGCCAGTCTGTGTTCTTAGCCTTTCTCTCTTATGATCCTGGGGAATTTGTGTATTTTTCCTACATTAATTCTTGTATTTTCTGGATTCCATGATATTCTATTTCTTTGTTTACTCAGGTATTTGTTAAAATACATTCTTTAGTAACTCTCTTATTTTGTTGCAGTCTCTAAACTGGCTACATTATAGATTGGATGGATACTAAATTTTAGATTGGAAATATTTTCCTCATGTTTTAGATTTTTCTTGTTTCCAGTAATGTTTTGCTAAAATGCTAGATGCCATTGTGACGTACAGAATGAGAGAGAAACAGGCGGGGGGAGAGGAGAGAGGGAGACGCCAGTGTTTTGGATATCACCTAATCTACAGAATTTATGATTTGGAAATATTTATTTTAAAGATCTGGAGATTTCCTGTTTTTATTTAGTGAATAATATCTCTTTTCCTTCGGAAACAATTTCTCCAATTTCAGCATAGCATCTCCTAATTAATTTTCTTATATTTTCTCTCTCATTTTACATTTTTTCCTACCTTGTTGAAATTTTCTCATCTTTCTGAGTTTTATTTCAATTTTTATGCTATTTTATTTTCAATTTTATGTTTTATATTATTTCAGTATACCTTTGTAATATTTTCATAGGATCCACTTCACTTTATCGCGGACTCTTTATGTGCATATATCCTGGTAGGGCCATTAAAATATTTATTTTCTTAATGTTTTCTTCTGTTCAGTTAAATGCTTTGACTTTTTTCTTTCTTCTTTTTGTCTTTGATTTGGTTGATTTTTGACTCAGAAGATTTCAGTGACAGTTGTTTTTATATTTTCAAAAGATACATATTGTTAAAATGAGGTACACACAGTGCTGGGAGGAAGCATTGTCTGTGATCATTTAACCTTCTAACCAGTAAAGTTTATTGTACAATGAAAAGGCAAAAAAATATTTGGTTCACTGGAAGAGCCCACAAGATATAACAAGAATGAGTGAAATAGGAATTAGGCTTCTATTAGACAGTGAGGCCAGTGTCCCCCTGATGGAGTCGGCTGAGTAAGGATCCTCCAGGGAGTTTACGAAAACATCTGCCAGGTGTCCTTCGACTTTCTGGGACCTCCCTGTTGAGTGGTCAGACAGTCTGTTGGCTCAAGGGCGCATGGGTCCTGTGTGAACCCTGCATAGATTGAAACCCAAAAAAAAAAAAAATTGTGTTGTCTCCTATGGAGTACAGATTATATTGCTTGCACAATGGCCTGAACACTTTTCTAAATTTCTTGGGAGCCCCTAGACAAAGAGCTGTCATGGGTATCCTACTCAGAAACCCCTCTGAGCTAGCAGGAGCTTTAATTCCTTGCCTTTGTATCTTTTTACTTTCTTGAATTTTTATCTTTGAAAGAAATTTTCGTCACCATGGGACATGAGCTCAGCCTTCCAGCAACAATTTGATAGAGCATTTTAATTTTTTCTCATTGTGTCCAGAATCCTTTTGGTTTAGTTTTCCTGAGATTTTATCTCTACTGTGGAGCATGGGTGATAGAAGCACAACCATTTGAATCGCAGAGGTGGTGAACCTGTGGCACGCGTGCAGCAGCCTGCTGTTCTTTGTCACTGAAAGCTCTGAAGCATTTGCCATCATTGGTTTACAGGGTGAGAGGAAGAGGGTACTTGGGCAGATTCTTAAATATTTCTTACACATTTTTTCAGTATTCTCACTATTGACAAAACCAATATGTAACTGAAGCTTCCAAGGCGCTTAGGGGCATCGAGTGGTTGTGCCTCCTAAACTAATTCACATTCTGCTGCATCCCATCTTTACAATTCAGCCTTTTCAATCTGTTTCACCTCTACCACTTGTCCGTACATCTCTTGCCTTCCAAATTTTGTTGACGTCTGGTCATTCTCTGCTGTTCATTTTAGTTCTTCTGTTTAAGGTGCTTTTATGTCATTTGGGGGGATTCCGGAGAGGGAGATCTGTGATCATCAGTTCATCATTCATTTACTACATATCTTGTTGCATTTAAAACTATTACATAAGCATTCTAGTAGAGAAGGTTCATGCTGAAATTCTGATTGGATAACTTAATGTAATAAATAATCACAGTTTAAATGAAATTTTAAGTATTAGTCCATCATTCATTAATATAGGCCAAATAAAAATATTTTTTCTAAGGGATGACCCCTTCCTTGTAGAAATTTCAGTTTTGATGAGAAAGTTATAGTCATGAAGCAATTAAAGGCAATAAAGATAGTGTAAGCAAATGCCAAATTTCATGATTTAATCAGAGGCAGGAGTTCAGGAAAGAGCAAAACCAAAGTACTTCAGATTCCTTCAGATGATTTGGCCCCTATTCTGGGTGACACTGACATCCTGTTTGTTTTGATTTTACTATTGCATTTCCAATAGTTAAAAGGTATCCACGTAAAGATTGGTAATGGCATCCAATTATTTTCTAAAATATGAGACAGGAAACTGTACAAACATTCTTTGTAGTATTTTCATCATACTGAGTCTCAATAAACTCTGGAACTTTGTTTTTCAAACAAATCTGGGAGCTCAGACTGATACAAAGATGGATTTGTCATTTCATAATTTATTCAAGAAACATTTCTAAATCCTACTCTATGTTGTTTTTGTATTGATACTTAGTAGAAAGCAAGTATTTGGGGGAAGAAAGTATTAACTGTAAGCTAGAGTAAGGGAATTATAGAAAAAAGGTTGTCTGTGTGGACCTTTTCAGAAATGAAAATTCCGAAGGGAAAAATGTACATATGAAGTATCCCAGTGTACAGCAATAGTAAATAATGAAATTATATTCTGGATCAGTTACCAGTGACTTTGTTGGTTTGAAATGGCTTTTATTTTCCATTCAGACTTACTTAGATGTTAATTCCAAAATTAAGGCCCAGGTGGAAGCTCCTTTTAAAATTTGAGACATATAAGCACCTCGTAGTAATTTCATGTCCTGCAATCAATATGTGGAAACATGTTGTAATTTGTATCTTAAGTTTCTTTCCACCCCAAGGTCCATGCTTAGAGGCTTGTTTTCTGGAGTGACACTGTTGAGAGTTTGTGGGAGCTTTAGGAAGTATGTACTACTGATAGGAGTGATGGCCATTAGATGTGTGTTCCCTGTTTTAAAAACAGAGCTGCTCAAAGAGACAACTACATTCTCATGTTCACTGTGACATAATTCACAGTTACTAAGAGATGGAAACAAAGTGTCCATCAGAGAGAATGGATAAAGATAATGTGGTGTATATATATACACAATGGAATACTATTCAGTCATTAATATGAATGAACTCTATTGCTGGGTTCAATATGGATGAAACTGAAGATAATTATGCTACGTAAAATGAGCCAGACATATAAAGACAAGCACCACATGACCTTATGTATATGTGAAATCTAAAAATGTAGCTTTCTTACAGTTAAGGGTACAATAGCGATGCTTAGAGGCTGGGGTAAGTAGGGTGAGGGAGAGCTGAGGAAATGTTAATCAATTTGTACAAAGTTACAGTTAGATAGGAATAAGAAGTTCTGTGTGCTAGTCCACAACATGATGAAAATAGATTACATACTGTCCATTTCCAAAATTTAGAATAAAAGATGTTGAAAATTTTCACTGTATCAAGTTCTCTTTCCATACTTAGGAAGTTTTCTGCCATAACTTCTGTGAACAGATTTTTGGTACTATCTCCTGCCTTTTCATTGATTCCAATCAATCTTATATTTTTTGTATCATCTAGCAGCTGTTGGATTGATTTTTCATGGTCCTTTACCATTTTGAAGAACTCTTGAGCTATTTCTAGGTAAATGGATGCATCTTGAGAGCATACTCTTAAGCAAAATAAATTGGACACACATATTTAAATACCACATTGTTTCTCTGGTGTGAGAAACTGGAAGTGTAAATAAAGACTAAAATGTATTATGTTGGGAAAGAGAAGAAATGGGAAGAGGAACAAGGGAGGGGAGGGAGACATGAACAGAGGGACAAGAGAAATAAAGAATGGAAGACAAAAATGGAAACAAAGCCTTTGCAAATAAGGAGTGAGGAGGGGTGAAGGCAGGGGAGGGGAATGGGAGAAAAAGAAGCAACAAGATATGCCATGTACAAGTACAAATCCCCTATGATGAATATTATGACTATGTGTGTCTAGAATGTACCATTGCAATAAAATGAAATCAAAAAAAGAAAATTTTCACTATAAACACATGATTAGTGTTTAAGGAAATAAACGTGTTTAACCAGATTTAAATATTATACAGTGTATATCAAAACATCTCATACTTGTAGTACCCCATAGTTATTTATAATTTTTATCTCAGTTAAAAGTATATTTAATTTTATTTATTTGTTGTTTTTAAGTATATTTAATTTTTAAAAGAAAAAAATCTTCCTTATAAAGTCAATCCTTGTGCTTATTTACTAGCTTTTATCCCTTTACTTTCTTCAGCCAATAATTCTATGATTGCTACCTCCTTGTCGAGCATCATGTATTTTCACTTTTATGGAAGCATTCTCTTCAGCAACATTACAGGCTAGATATTCCTTTATTTTATAAAATCATGTTGGTAATCATTTTACAGCACTATTTCTTTGGTAACTGTTTCAGAAAAGCATATACCTCTTTTCTCCAATTCCTTTCCTTCCATTGTGTGGAGGTCATTGTCGTAATAGCTGTTGTTAAGATCACTAGTGATCTTTATACTGCCACATCTAACGGTAAATTCTCAGTTTTCATTTTGCCTCAACTATCACAATAACTTACCTAGTTCTCTTTGCACCTTTATTCTTTCTCGCTCTCTGGGACACCGACTTCCTTTGATTTTCCTCTAAATTCTCTGGAGTGTCTTTTCTGGCCTTTTACTGGCTTCTCATTCTCCTTTGACCTCTAAAATTTAGAGAACCTTAGAATTAAGCCCTAGGCTAGGGCCTCTTATCTTTTGTATCTATACAGTAAGCCTCTAAGACAATTTGTACTGTCCATGGCTTTCAACACCACATGTGTTCTGGATCTTGCGAAATAAACCTTCATCCCAAATCTTCTCACAAATCTATGTCTAATTAATTGATAGTGTAATTTATTGTCCAAATTAGAATACACTTAAATAATATCAGGGATTGCCATTAAGTATTCTGAGAAAATATGTGTTAACCAGGCCTTACACTGGCTGAACAGTTTTAATGGTCACCACATCTACATCTGATTGTTGACTCACTATATGCCTTTGGATCCTGCAACAAACATGGTTTGTGCTTCACAAAATCCTTTTGCCATTCTGTAGTGATAGAATCCTGTATTTTTACTTCAGCACAAGACATTCCAAAATACAAACTAAATCCTAAAATTTCTTTTGTAATTGTATGTGGCAAGATGACTAGTTGTGTACAATAAAATATAAGATAGTTTGGTATGTGTGGCTTCCAGGATGTGGCTTAAATCTAGGAAACAGGTCTGCCTTGGATTATTTTCTTTATGTTTCATTATTCCTAGAGTATGAATGGATTCATGTAGAACCTTTAAGTAGCAGCCATATGTTGAAGAAAGTATTACAAAAAGATAGAAGGGGCTTGAGTATTTTAATTGATGAGTCAATAAATCAGCTCTCTGAACTTCATGTGTTTATTTGAAAGATAAATAGCACATATCTTGTTATAGTCAATGTTAATTTACTATTAATTAAAATTAAATTTAGTCCATACTAATAGATGCCTCTAACATTTATTTATCTGTTGAACAAATAATTATTAAGCAGCAGTTACTATTGTGGGCATTTGTGATACAAAAATAAACAGAAAATGTGTCTTCTCAGAGAAATACATGCTAGGAAAGGTAGTCTTAAAAGTATGTATAAGGAAAGCTAATGTAATAAATAACAAATAACATAATATATCAGAATAATATGGAATAAAGGGAAAAAAGAGAATGCTAAAGGGGATTAGAAAATCTACTAATGGGGAAAATTTGGTAGTCTAAATGAGATCATCTCTTAAATATGAGAGACCTTAGGCAAGCGGCTTTAAGCATGTACTTGAACAAGGAGGATAATTTTCCTATGCACATACTGGAGGAAGGCCGTTTCCTGCAAAAAGGATAATCATAACGACCCTAAGTGAGGAGTGTGCTTGTCCAGTGAGACATGAGCTAGTGGACCTGGAATCAAGTGAGTAAATTAGACTCTGAAAGACGAGGTCTGAGAAGTAGTGAAGATCCAGTAGTAAGAAGTAGTGAAGATAACAGGGACTGTAGGCTGGAATAAAGGTATGATTTTCCCTCTGAAAAAGATAGAGCGCTATTGAAGGATTCTCAATAGAAACATGAGGTGACTTAGGTTTTAAGAAGTTCACTCTCTGTAATATAAGAATATGCTCTCAGAGTAAGGAGTGTAGACAAGAATAAAAGGACAGAATTGTGTATGTTTTTATAGGTACCAGGGTGGAGATAATGGTTGTGCACATAAAGTACTTGATTTCTCATCTACCACTGCTCACCTCCCCAAATGCTTCCTTTTTTGCAGGCTTCCATACCTCAACAAATAGCAACTTTTTTTTACAAGCTTAAGCCAAAACTACAGATTCACCTAGAATCGTTCAGAGATGAATGCTCAGAGATCTTATCAGTATGTAGCTTCTTATGCAACTTGCTTCTGCCCTTCTCTGTTTTGTTTAGCCTTTTTGCAATTATGTACAATAATGAAATACTTCCCCAAATTAGTTTAGATATTAAAGCTATTGACATTGAGTTTCCATCGCTAAAACATGTTTTGTTACTAAAAGTTTTGGCAAGTACATGTAATTACAAGCTACTAGTACTTGTTAAAAAGAAATAAAATATCGTTTCTATTAGTTGACCATTTGTAGCACTTTCTGTGCCTCATGTAATTCAGACATCAATAACAACAGCACTGACTTGTCTTTTCTTTCTTTCCAAATAAAGAAAATTTCCTGTTACTTGATTCTTCTTAAAGGAGGAATCATGAAGTGAGGAATAGGAGCACAGTTTGGCATCACACATTCATCGTTTCTTAAATACATTAGACTTCTGGCCTGAAGTATACTGTGTTAATGAATTGAAAGTCAAAATTAAATAATTGCAAGCTTAAAAACCATGATTTTCCATCAGATAGATGAAAGTCAATACAAAAGTCAAAAATTTTACTACATTTTCTAGGATTTTTACCTCTCATAAGGGAAGACTTGAGTTTAAAAGGAATTTAAAGATTTTATTTTTGTTTTTGAAATAATACCAGTTGAAAAATTCTGACCAAGATAGTCAGATTAGTGCCTAGACACTACAAAGAAAACATGTTATATTCATTCAATCAGATACAAATCAACATTGAGACAATGTGAACTTATAAATAAATTAAGGAACTCAAATAATTCTACTTTTCACCTGATGGATGCAATTACTTTCTTTAAATATAATTTTCTAGTCAATCATGTAGATAATTCGTTGCAGTAGCAGGAGAAATAACCACCTTTCTTATTATCCTGAAATCTATGTAATTTATGGAAAATTTAGAATTTTCAAAAAGCAGAGAAAAGATTCAGTTAGTCTTAAATACAGGTAAATAGGAGCCAGACAGTTAAAATGATAAGCACTAATTCTTAGATGTCATCTATGACGAAAGTCCATGTCAGTGTAATTTCAGAATTCAAATTCATCTCTAGTTCATTTTATATTTTCAAAATAATTTTGACTCAAATATCAAAGTATATATTTCTAGTTTTTTTTAACAATGGAGAATTAATTGGAGGATATGGTTGAATTTTCTTATGCCATCTCAGAGAGAACAGGCAGAAAAATTAAGTTTTCTCTGAAATTCTGGTGGTTAGCTAAGGAGTACCTTTGATCAATATAGCTTTTTTCTTGTTTAAAAGTTGGAAAGTTAAAATTGGTTTATGCATAGCATTATAGTTACATGAATTCTATTTTGTGTCTAGAGGGTGACATAAATATCACATGCACTCATGCAAAGTGTATCTTTTCTGCTTATTTTCCCTAGTGGAAAATATCAATAGTAAGGTTTTTTTACTCTTTTACTAAGATTAATAGTCATAGCTTTTTAATTTTCCTTTGTCCCAGGAATGCAGTTAAGGTTGGAGTACATTTTACAAGTTTAAAAATGAAATAAACATAATGGGATCCAAATATTTATACCATTTTGTATTAATATCAATATAGAAATAATTTTCAACTGAAATATATGAACAATTCATAGACAAGTTTAGAAATATGAGACATAATTTGTTTTAAGACCTCATTCTATTTGTTGCTATAAAATACACACACACATTCCACATTGTCTTTATTTTTATTTGTACTTTATAAATGAAAATTGTACTAATGTAATATCTGGAAAACAAAGAGGTAAGAATGATTTGAAAGCGCTAATACATGAGTATACTTTTGAAATCATAAGGGTTAATATATCCAATTTTTATCATCAGACACTAATCCCCATGGTTTTGATTGATTCCATGTTTATCTGTATTTACAAAAGTAAAACTGAAACAGCAAAATTTACTTGTTTTGCTTTCTATGCTGATTAGTAAGACAGTACATTTACATATATGATAAATGTATGTGATATATTGATTTTATATATATGTAGACAGAGAGACAAAGACAGAGAGCGAGAGCGAGAGAGAGAGAGAGAGAGAGAGATTCTATCCACCTATAAAGTGATAGCAACACAACAAAAACAAGAATCTGTATTTACAAACATACTAGAAGACAGTTGCAAGTGAGAGAAGAAAAGCGAGAAAGGGAGAGATAGAAGGAGGAGGAAAGGAAAGATAGAAAAATTGTACTCGAACTTGAATTAACTCAACAAGAACAATATAGCTATTGATTCAGACTCAACTTTACTAAACTTTCTCTAATCTAAAAATTTTTCATAAGCTTCACATGCGTAGGTTGGCATTTCGTCGTTCATATCATTAAACTATCAAAGTGGAATTTTCAAACCAAGTTTATGATTTTTAAAAAGCAAAGACTATGTTACATGATACATTTATGAAACAATGTTGCACAGTGTTCGTTTTCAGATCATAGCATTATTGTGATTTGTCATTGAAATTTTAAATTCTTCAAATTCCAATACATAGCTGGACTTGTTGGCACAGGCCTGTAATACCAGCCTGGCAAATTTAGTAGTTTAGCAAGACTCGGTCTCACAATTAGAAAGAAAAAAAAAAAAAAAAAAGCTGGGAGTGTAGCTAAGTGTGAAGTTCCTAAATTTACTACATAGTACAAAACAAAACAAAACAAAATCCAGGCATACAAAGCTTCTATTGCCAACTAATTGTTTGTTTTTACTTTTATTAGTACATGTTTGCAGTACATAGTGATTACATTCACCGTAGGAAATTGGTAATGTACATAATACATTTTCACTCTTTTTCCCCCTCCCTCTACCCCTTTTCATTTTTTTAGTATCAGATTCATTTATTTATAAGACCTTATAAAGTTAATTACTATGTATATAGATTGAAAACCAGACTAATACGCCAAAGAGCACATACAATATGTAAGATAATTGCACTAAATCAAAGGGCAAACTTACTTTTGCTTCGAGTCAATAATTTAAATTTCATTTAGCATGTTTTAGAGTCTCCCTTCTGTATTCCTTACTTTCAGTAACTTCTTTGATTTAAGTATTCTTTAAAACATCAGGTGTGTGAATGTGAATACGTGGGAACAACTACCCTCATGGTATTTTCCATCCCCTTGGTGAACATGTGCTCCCCGCAGGAGTGTACGCGGTGGTCCTGACTCCATTGAGTCTGACCTCGGCTTTTGGTGTCCTTGTCAGTCACCTTCCAATAGATAGAGGATTTAGTGCCTACTCTAGTAGCTCTTGTAAATAACCAAGGATCATACCATATTAATAGTAAAGCCTCTCTCCACACAGCCTGCTGTATTGTGGTTGATTATGTTCCATCTCGCCTATTTGTGTCCGTCAGAGAGAGAAAAAAAAAAGAAAAACCTGAATATTCTCTACAGCTATTATTTAAGAGGCTGTATGTGGGGGTGCATGACTGTAATACCAGCAACTTGGGAGGCTGAGGCAAGAAAATAGCAAGTTTCAGCCCCTCCTGAGCAACTTTGCAAGACTTCATCTCAAAATTAAAAAATAAAGGGCTGAGGACGTAGTCAGTATAAAGCCCATAGGTTCAACATCTGGTACCCAACAATAAGTATCAATCAGTCAATAAATCTTAATTCACACATGTTAATTATTTTGAGTGTCTTAAGTTTGATTAATTGCAATGTATTTCTGACTTAGCACTAGTGTACAAAGTTTTGCTCAGCATTGAATTCTGAATAATGCATATGAAAATTAATAACACATATTTAGTATAGCCAAAGCTTATCTTTTATGAATATCTTTTAAATTAGTGAAATATGATATTTTAGTTACTTTCGTAAGTGACACCACTATTTTTTAAAATGAAGGGTTGCTGCTCAGTATTTCAGGGCTTTTTTCTCTGTGTTTTTTTATCTCAGTCATAGAGTTCATAAAAGGAACTAAAAATCATTATTCTTATCATTTGAATGATAACACTAAATTACACTTTTAGGAAAAAACAGAACAGCATGAGGCGAGTGAAAAGAAAATAATATTAGTAAAGCACATTTTATTTCCAAGGAAGCAGGCAATAATTTTTCTTCAGAACACATAAAGAGGGGATTATTTTAAACATTTAGAGGAAATCACAAAACTTTGAAGGGCTTTCCCCCAGGCGCAGCTTGGAAGAATTCATGTTTCTCAAATAGGAAACATTTATGGAGCCTTCGAGTTTAGAAGGGTTTCAGCCTACGAGGTCTGCGTAACTAGACCAAACCAACTTTCTGGCCCCATGGCCACTGTGCTACTTCTGTCGACGTGATTTCCTTTTCTGCAAAAATGTACACATACAGGAATCAGTATCCAGTAAATTAGTAGAAAATAAGAAGAAATGCTACTTCTTGTATAAAATTACAGGTAATTTACCTGTAAATTATAAAGAGGTAAATTACAAATGACATCCTTTTGTTAAAATTTCTCCAAACTCACTTCGTTTGTTGTTTTATATCTGGAAAAAATTTATATTCAGTGGTTTTCTCTTCTTAAATTTTTTAAAAATTGTTAATTTTCTCTTGTTGTACTTAAAAGAAACTAGAAGCCACTTTCACCTAATAGGAATGGTCATTTTAGAGTAATGTATTTGCTTTGCAAAATGGGAAGGACTAGACTATTTTTCTCACAAGACATAGTCATAAGTGTCCCAAAGGTAAGAGAATATAACAGCAAAAATTATAAAAATCATTGTAGAGGGAAAATATATATAATATATAGGTTATATATGTATATATAATAAAACATGATTATAATAATGAAATATGTTTGATATTTGGAAAGAGCTCAATTGATTTGGGGAAAATATGAACAAATTACCACAAAGGATTTTTCAGTTTCTAGATTTTAATAAACCATGTTATTGGGGATTTCCAGGAAATCAATTTGCTCATTCACTGTGGGCTTGTTTAACATTTAATGAACAATTTTTAGGAAGAAGACGAGGAAAAACACAATGACATATGAAAAGTTGCTATCAGTTTAAAGCAGATCAGTGATTTTTAAGCTTTTGGACATTGCAGTAGTCTACCAGGGTGTAACCATAGTCTTTTCCATTTTGATTCTATAGTTATTTTGAACTTAGTGAGAAAAAGGTTTTATCATTTCAGTGTTTTAATTGGAAATTGCCAAAATGTCGTGGTACTGTAGTCAAAAATTAGCTGGAATCAGTATACTGTATGCTTACCTCTATGACCTAATACCTTGTTTGCTTGTTAAGTGTGAATGTCCTGTTTGTTTTCCCAATTCAGTTAATCAAAAATTAAGCTTTTACTTTGTGTGAAATTTTGATTCTAGAATATGGAAATACAGAGAATAAATGGATAAAACTGAGACAGTGTGATCCTTTAATAGGAGTAGGAACTTACTGGGCTTTATAGGAGCACAATTCTAGGGTATTTTGTCTGGCCAGAAAGGAGAAACAGTGAGAAAATGGTAAAAGAATCCTAATTTCAGATAGCACAAACGGAGTTGTTTAAAGTGTGTTTTCACTAATGAATTAAGTCTTGTTCTAGGTAAGACATATCAAATGCAAGCGAAAGAAAAAAATGATTTAATGTTTTCTTAATCTTTTTTTCCTGATGATTCTCTTGTGGTCAGTAAAAATCCTATAAAAATAACTTCCCTGGATTCTTATTAGAAATGGAAAACAAATTTATACAAAACAGAGAAAACCATTCCCAAAGCATATTCTATATGAGAATCTGAATTCTATTTATGATTGGGTGATCTGTGCAGTACACATATACAAACAGCACTCCGGTACAAATTTTTAAATATATCAAAGCTCTTCCAAATTAAGAATATATATATATATATATATATATATATATATATATATATATTTATAATAAAAATATATATATATATTTATTTATAATAAAAAATATATATATTTGCATGTGCGTGTATTGGAGAGGGGAGACAATGGAATTATCTTAGGAAAGAGAAGGGATAAAGCTGAAATATGTAAAGCCAGAAAGCGAACCTTAGTGCTCTTTGAGTGCTCTATTCCTGGAGTTTAGCGGGATGTGTACCAACATAACATGCTCAGTAAACAGCTGTCATTTTTGCAGGCATTGCAGTGCTTGTTACTTTCATCAAGTGTTATAATAGCATTTCAACCACAGCATCTTGTGTGAATCTTTGCCACTATGCCTGTACCACAGAAATCATTTCTTTGATGAGTATGTCTGCTCTATTTCTCTTCAATTATCTTAGAGTACATGGTTCAACTTATAATTATCTGTATCTCTATCACCTATATGCTTTCTTAGCAATCAGTTTGTGCCTATATTATCATATATTTTAAATTTATTTATGGTTTAGCACTATCCTCCTACTATAAAAATTTACGTGTTGAATGGACCCACCTGATACAGTGTTGTATCGGAAAGTGTCGTTATCATCAACACTATGACAGACTACTCAGATTGCTGTGTCCTCTCCTCAGGAAACACAATAAGTGTGTTTTATTATTTCTGATCTAGAGGTACTTACAATGTCAGTGGGAAAACAGGATGAAATGGATAACTTTCTGAGGCTTCCATTTTTTAAATAAAGCAAACAGCAGTCACACAAGTAAAAGCCACTTTTTTTAAAAATCAAGCAACCCAAAATTGACACAAAATTATTTGGATTGATTCTATGTACATTTATAGACATGCACATTCATGTTTAATGGTTTAGGCCCAATGCTTTAGGCTTCAATTAATCATCTTGTCTGTCCCTCTAGTATGTATGTATATGTGTGTTCTGAGTACATCGCTTTATGCAGAATCGTTTAAATCTAAGAGTATTTTAAAATATTTTAAAAAACTCATTGGCTTTCCATTCCTCAAATTATATTCTTTTAATAGATATAATCTTTGTTAAAATTTAATATACCTTATTGAGAATAGTTAATTGAGGCAGGCAGATAGCTGAAATGCCAGCAAAATTTCCTTGAATGACGTTTAGACTCCTGTGTTGCAGAAGACAAACTGGGATTAAATTTTATCTTTTCATGTAAAATTAGAAGAAGTTGCCTGGACAATGGTCTATGGAGTGAGACAAACATATATTTACATATTTATGTAATTGTTCTAATGCAGTTAAATGAGCACTAAACACCACAGTTAGGCTTCCATAGTATGATCATTTGAAAACAAAATTGAACAGAAAAAGGTATTTGCCATTATCCAAATGTAGAGTCAGTAATAACTGAGCACTCAATATTGCACACTAATATTTTGTGGTATAACACTCACAATAATGCCCTAAGTTTCCAAAATAAATTGTGATTTTAATAATTTAAATATTGGGGGATGCTGGTTCTTTCTGTTCTGCTCATTCTTTTCTTTCATTCTTCCTTGTTTATCTCCCTTCATTGTTGCTTCCTTCTCTTCTTGTCTTCAGTACTTTCATTTTCTTTAGAACTATCATATGTGTATTTTAGTTGCCAAACAGTAACGTTGCTTTTCGCATTTTAGTAGTTCATTTGCAGTTCTTTTCTCAGACTCTACTGGTTCCCATAGCTGGTTTTCTATTCGGGTTTTCTTTTTAAAATAATAAAATCCTGTCATTTACAAGAGGTCTGTTTTGCAGTTCTACATCGATAGGGTATCTGTCAGTGTGGATAAAGGTTTTATCAGATAGTTAAATAAATAAAAGCAATGAGTACGGAGCAAGCTACTAGCTTTGTTTACTTTTACTAAATATTTTCTAGCTCTATGTTTTATACAAATCTTTAAAAATACCCTAGTATTCACACACAACGAACACATACAAACTCTATTTCAGACTAGGCTCAAATTCTGGTTCAACTCATTGTTCAAGTTACAATCGTACATAAACTATTTATTGTCTCCAAACCTCAATTTCCTAATTGGTAAAATATGGATAGTAATAATATCTTTCTCATAGAATTTATATAAGGTTTACAAGCAGCATGATAAATGATTAGTATTTATGTTTAGCTGGTGCATAACATGTCCTTTTGAAATGTTATTTGTTAATAATGTTAGTACTTAAAACTATCCATGATTATATTATTATTAGAATCAAGTATGTGTTTTTCTAGAAGTTTTATATCTATATCCAAAAACATAGTAAAATATCCCCCCACTCTTTTGCCACACATATTTTTGCTTGGTGATTATTGTAAATATTTTAATAAGTATTACGAATATTAACACAGATTTTTAATATGCAATGCTAATGTAATATTTAATGGCATAATAGATTTTCATTATACTGTTCTTTAATGACATTCATGTTTATAAATGATCTGTTCCAAACATAATACCTACTGCTATAAATATATAATTTTTAAAAGATAAATCTTTTAAAATATTGTTTCTTTTTTCTTAAAATTTGTCACTAGAATTGAGACTGTTTAACTAATTGCCTTTTGACAAACTCTGAATATAAAGAATCTCTGCATTCCACAATAATTTTAAATATATAACTTTATGAACACATTATTGGAATGTTCAATCCAAAATTCTGCCAACATGAATTAATGTTTTTTGTGTTTAAACTAGTATGATAAGTAAAAATATTTCATTATTGTTCACCATATTTTTGTTTGGTAACAATTGTAGCTCAGTATTTAATATCTACTTGAAGTTGTGTAATGTTTAAGATTGGATAATTATAACTCATCACCATTTTGATAATATTTGTTTTTAATTTTCGAAAAAGTAACTTCTATGTGTATATAAATATTTGTTCCTAGGTTTTGAATATTAATTCAACAAGTTGAAGTTATTGATTATCATTTGTAATAAAAGTAAATTTACTTTTCATGCAGTTTATCAATGACCTGACGCATAATTTTTGTGTATTATTTTTTTTTTTTTTTACCAGGGACATACATTGGTACATTGTATACATAATGATCATAATCAACATGGTTATTTTGTACCTGTACATGATACATCTTGGTTTCCCCTCCTTCCCCCTTCTCCTCCCCTCCCTTCCATTCACCCACCCCTCCCTATTTGCAACAAGTGTAGCTACACTTTACCATTTTTTCCCCTTTCATCTTACTTTTCTTTTAACCTTCTTCTTTATCCCCCTTTTCCCTATCTAGTTCTCTCTTTTGAATACTATCTCTCTTTCTTTTTTTCTTTTAAACAAAATATCTATTCTACCCCTTTGTCCTTACACTAAATGGTCAGAAACTTGAAGCTTTCACACTAAAATCTGGAACAAGACAAGGCTGTCCGCCATCACCACTATTATTCAATATAGTTCTAGAAACATTAGCAAGAGCAATCAGGCAAGAGAAAGAAATAAAAGGGATAAAGATAGGAAAGGAAGAAGTTAAATTATCATTATTTGCAGATGACATGATACTCTACATAGAAGACCCCAAGAATTCCACCAAAAAACTTCTAGATTTAATAACTAAATTCAGTTGCATAGCTGGATACAAAGTCAACACCCAAAAGTCAATAGCATTCCTATATACCAATAACAAACTCACTGAGAAAGAAATAACAGAAGTTATTCCATTCACAATTGCATCGAAAAAAAATGAAATACTTAGGGATCTATCTAACAAAAGTAAAAGATCTTTTCATGAAAACTACAGTACTCTAAAAAAGGAAATTGAAAGAGATTTCAGTATTATGTTTATAAATGCCTTATGCAAGAGAAAAATCATACTCACTTGTACTATTTCTCCTACATTCAGATGAAATATTTAATTCTTCATTTGTATGGGCATAATTGAGGCTCTATATTTTGATATATGTGTT
The DNA here is from genome assembly GCA_004026905.1 of Hystrix cristata. Classification (NCBI taxonomy): domain Eukaryota; kingdom Metazoa; phylum Chordata; class Mammalia; order Rodentia; family Hystricidae; genus Hystrix; species Hystrix cristata. The sequence goes on along the minus strand of PVJO010000046.1, from coordinate 362,772 downwards.
TGAATTGAGGTAATCTATAATCATAACTACATTTCTTTTAAAAATCCATTAATTCTCTCCTGATTTAGGTCTTCATGGTTGTCTACATACCTGTATGTCCCGGGGTCTCTTTGTGGACTTGTGTTCCATTCCACTGCTTTTATGTACTTTCCTAAGTCAGTGCCACTGTTTTGATCACTTAAACTTCATAACTCATTTTTGTACTTTGAAATTTGTATCTATTGTCCATTATTTTATAGCAAACCACTTTTTAACTTAGTTGCTTATAAATTGTATTTCTTAAAAGTTCTAAAGAGTAGATATGTACTCTGAGAAAGCTGTGTGGTTCTTCTGGTGGTCCCACCTTGGGTCACTCTTGGGAGGTCAGTACCTGGCAACTGCTGAGATACACAGTTAATTCCCATCTCGCTCAAATGGCTGGTGCCTATCAGGCAGTCAACTAAATACATTCATTTGGTTCCATGTGCTTTCTCCAAAAGGCTAGTTCAGGCTCATTTATGTTATAGTTTCAGGGTACTCAGAGCAGAAAAAGACAGGAAATTTCAATACACAAATGCTTGTCAAGACTTGGCTTGTATCACATTTGCTAATTTTCAGCGTCTAGAACAAGTCACACGGCCATGTCTGGATTTAGAGAATGAAGTAGACATCACATATTGATGAAAACGTGACAAAATCATAAGGCTAAAGGTACATATCAGCATAGAAGGCATTATTGCAAATATCTGTAAAAACAATACAGTTTAAGTAACTGATCTCTATTTTATGCAAGTAATTTTTAGCAACTTTATTTTTTCAAAATATTTACAGTTATAATCAAATATCTCTTCATTCTGTTCACCTAACCTGTCTGACATATTTACCATGTTTTTTGTTCTAATATTCTCTTATAATCCTAAAATATGGTACAATTTTCTATATAATTTCTTTAAGCTTCTTCAGATATTTCCTTTAATTTATACTTTTCTTATGGTATTTCTGTTGATGATTATGTTTTGTTTTGTTTATTCTCATATGTCTTTTTTTCAAGAGTTTCCATGTCTAATTTAAGTTCTACTGCTTTTTCAGTATATCCATTTCATCAGGCAATAGTACCACCACAAAAATATTTTTTTAAAAATTCTAATCCATTTTATGTTTTTATTCATGCTCTTCTTTTGGTCCCATTGGTATAATTAGAATTGCCTTATTCTTTTGGAAAACTCTTCTGTGTTTTAACCTTGTATAAAATTGATGCTATTTTTCCCAACATATCCTTTATCTCATCGAGAATAAGAGGTGATATCCCTAATTTATTTAAAGATTTCATTTGTTTATTTGCTTAGTCACCGAACATAAATTTACAACATGCCTAGTGTATGCTACATACCTTTATAAAAAATTGAAAATGGAGTGCAAACCTAATGTGGTGATTTTATTTTTAGTTTATTGGATCTAATAGTGAGACAAATTATATAAGCAAAGATAACTATTATTTTACCTATGTATTTTATCTCATTATTGGTTACTGTCTATAGAATAAAACACAAAAAGTCAGTAAATAATTTATCATATTGGGGCTGGGGATTTAGCTCAGTGATTAGAGTGCTTGCCTTGTAAGCACAAGGGCCTGAGTTCGATTCCCGGCACCACAAAAAAAAAAAATTATCATATTGTTCTGGATGCATTTTTAAGTGATACAATACACGAATCACAGGAATCTGTGGAAGAATAGTAATATTAATTGCAAATTCGTTGTTACAAAAATTTTAACATTGCTGTCATGTGCAGTGATAATATTCTCTTCTGGATTAATTTGTAAAAGAACTGTATAGTAATATATTGTGAAGAAAATAGAGGACTACATCTTTTAAAACATGTAAACCTATCAAATTAGATTGTGATTGTGGGATTATTAAGCAGAACATGTTATTAAAAACTTCTCTGCCTTGTGTGTAGAGGCAAATGTCAGTTTGACTTAATGCCCATGCTATAACCCATAAGATGCATTTGCATATGTGCTGCCAAAGCGAGCACAACCAGTGAGATGCATTAGCAAGATACTGGGTTCTACAAAAACTTGGGACATTTGACCCTGGTTTATAAATCAGGAGAATTACTTTAATGTTAAGTTTTAACTCGCAAACAATTGAAAATATTTCTGGATGCAAGATGATATTTTACAACGTGTATATGATATATGCTGGTTAAATGAAAGTAATTAGAATTTTCATCTCGTTATCATTTACTTATGTTTGGAGCCTTCCAAGTGCTGTCTTGTAGTTCTCCACAGGACATATAATTGATTATGTGCTGTGATCACTCCATTGTGTCATAGACCATTAGACCTTTTGCCTTCAGCGCTTGGTACCTGTTACTCAACATGTTTGTATTCACTCTATCCCTTCTCCTATTCTCAGGCTGTAGTAATCACTTAAATCAGGGGGAATTAATTGTCCAGGCATACCCTGGATTAGAGCATATGCAATTGTGATTACACAATCCTTTATTAATTATTCCATCTTCATCTAACATTGTTGGATCTCAAACACCAGGTTAGAAACTCAGTTATTTGTAGTTTATGACATATTTGAAGCAACTTAGTTTAAGAAATTCATTATGACTTTGTTAAATGAAAATTTTATAATATCATACAGCTTGGACAAATTATGATTTTGGAATATTGCCTAACTTAGTGAGAGAACAGTTTGTGAAGAAGAATTTTAATTATCTTGCTACTGTGTTAAGATTTTTTTGTCAATATTTTCACTGCTTTTTCATATGAGAATAATGAATTTCCTGGAAATGTTATAATTGATTGTAGAGGTAGTCTGTCTAGATACAAGTGCCTATTCTGGACCTGAAGTTAATTTTATGCAACTGTGAAAAAATCCAGAAAATGAATAGACTGATTAAAATAAGTCTGAGATAATAAAATACAGATGCAGGTGTATTTTGATAAGGATTTTTTTATATCTCTTGTGATTGTAGAAAATTGAAAAATCCTGAAAAATAATGAAAAGTAAATAAAAAGTATCCTTAAGTTCAAATCCTAGGTATAATTTATAGGAATATATTTAATTATAATTTTTTTTAGTTTTATTTGAATGGTACATTTTAGATGTACATATTTATAACATTTATCATAGGGAATTTGTAGCTGTACATGATATATCTTGTTGCTTCTTTTATTTATGCTGTATTATATTTCTTTATTTTATTGGTCTCAGTTTTTGCAAAATTTTACTGATTATAAGTGATAGTGTAAAAATATCACGAAAAACATACGATCACAAATGGATGAGTAAGAATATGTAATATTTTAGGTAAAATAATTATCTCATCGAGAGCTAAGATTTTATGAACACTCTATGCAGGTGAAAAATTATAAAGACTAATTTCTGATAATATATTTTAAGAAGTAAAATTAAAATGATATTTAGTTGCATTTGATTATTCACTGCCAAGTTTTAAATTATTTTCTAGCTTCATTGTCTGACTTCTGAGTGATGTCTGTGCATGTATGAGTCCATTGTGGATCACTGGTTAAGACAAGTTTAGTCCTGAATCATCATTAATGGAGCATTTCCTGACATAGTGTCTCCCACGTGTTCAGTGACCTCTCTTTATTCGTATGAATTGCTTTATAAGTTGTTGTGGGTGGAAAAATACTAGCAGAAAGTGATGCCTTAGACCAACTGTGACTTTCCATATACAGTAAGTTATTCATCTAATAAACACTCCTATATTTCCTTAGAACTCATTTAGCTTATTCAAAATTATAACAACCAGTAAAGAACTGGAAGCCACTGAGAGCCATATTATATGTTAGAGAAAATGTAAAAAAATCACTAGTCCTATTTTAAAATTTTTATTCATGCACTATGAGACATTTTATTTCTAATCAGAAAAGTATTGAAATAGCTCTTATTCTATATGTGTACAAAAATTTGTGTCATAACTATTAATTTTAGGCCACAAATTGAGTTGCCATTTGTGTAATTTTCTTTATAACTCATTGTTACTATCCCACATTTCCATGCTTTTACATGGTGAGAACTTCCTATCAGACAATTCAAGGAGATTTACCTCTGTTGGTTTTTCTTGAGGTTGTATTTAAGTTTCATAAGATTAATCCTAAAAGTATTTAAGAATTTTTTGGGGGTTGCTGGGGATCAAACTCAGGGCCTTGTGTATTTAAGAATTTTTATCATTTTTCTTCTGGGTCCCAATTCTAAATTTTGTATGTAACATGTGATAGAGAATTGAATTTAGGATATTGATCCTCAGTTCTTTCTTGTTGTACATAAAACCAACCAATCAAAACCTTTGCCTAATAGAACAGAGTGATTTACCTTTATTGGATCTAGATTTTTTTTATAATACCATCTTATCCTTATAAGCAAACACGAACTGGTTCTTATTAGTGGAAGAATTTCGTTATTTGTCACTTCTGAAAAACAAATTGATGAAGAAATAATGAATGTAAAATATAAATATTTTAAAATTTTCTCAAATTAGTACCCTGTTTTTTTCGGGAACAAGTCAGTGCACAAATAAACACAATTCTAGATTAAGTGGGATATTTTCATAGGGGATAATTTTTATTTTGTGATTGTAACATGTCAATAAAAGAGCTAATCTTTGTCTTTTGGCTCTTTATTTTATTATTACTGTCACTCTTCACCCACATGTGTGCTCAAGGTATCTCTGCAGCCATCTTTAGTGACTTATTTTTTGACTGTGTGAGTCCTCCATTTTTTTTTCCACAAAATCCAGATTTGCCAACAAACAGCTAAATGTACTCTAGCTTGACTGCTCTTTCCTTTGATTCGTCCTTTCCTTTGATGCCACTTGTTCTCTTGCTTTTATTGTGAGAGCTTAGCTTTGCTTTCTTGAGAGAGATAAGTTACTCAATGATTAGTGACTGCTCTAAGAATACAAAATCGTAAGACTAAAATATAAGTACTAAAATCATTAAATTTCAACTCCAAGTAGAAAGGTGATTTTCTGATTAATATTTTGACTGAATGAAATGTTGACTGTGTAGTTATGTAATTGTATTGACACAGATGTGCATGGATAATTAGATAGAAAATTTTATTGATATTTTTACAAGATTGACTTCTAGGGTCTTCAAAAATTCTTTTTCATTTTCCCCTATGTTCTTAATTACTTTCTCACAGCATTTGTTACTTGCATGAAATCTGTGAAAAGAAATCTATGACTGAATAAGTTTGGGCACATTTTAGTCTGCATTTACACTTTCAGTTTCTCACACCAGAGAAACAATGCGGTATTCAAACATGTATTATATTGGGAAAGGGAAGAAAGTGTTCAAATGGGAGGGGGAACAAGAGAGGAGCAGGGAGGAAAGGAACAGAGGGACAAGAGAAATAAGGAATAGAAGGAAAAAATGGAAACAAAACTTTTGTAAATAAGAGGGAGGAGCGGGTGAAGGGAGGGGAGGGGCTTGGGAAAAAAAGAAGCAGCAAAATATCATGTACAGGTGCAGATACCTTGTGATGAATGTTATCACTATGTGTATCTAAAATGCACTATTAAAATAAAATTTAAAAACAAAACAATAAGTTTGGGTAACACAGCTTACTTTATCATCTTTCAACATTAGAATTTGCAACCACATATGAAAAAAGTGTTAATAAATATACAGATTTAAAATTTGCATCTTATTTTTTTCTAGAGTTTATGTTTGTCCTATTGATTTAATTTGGTAATGCTTATTAAATCTTTCAAAATTGATATCCCAAGTTGGTGGAGAATAAAAAAGCAAATACACTACAGTTTATCTTTGAGCCGAGAACTTTCTGAAATTGTGGTAACCTTGTAGTTAACAACACAGAGATTATGAGTATGACAGTATATTCTACTTTAACAAGGAGATGTAGCGGCAGCCAAAATAAAAAGCATATGAGAATTTTTTTAAATTATGTAAATGGAAAACAGAAGATGGCAGAAAAATTTTCCAAGAAGTTACTTTGTATACTCGTGGCAACAAAATGACTCACAGAGATGTGATATTGTTTTGAAGGAAAACATTGGGCTCATTAATTTGATATCAATTAATGCTTCAATATTTGTGTGGTAAAATCATCACCTGTGGGAGACAGTGAGGAAGGGACATATTTCAATGGAAAATATTCTTAAATCTTATTAAATAAATCTTGAATTATTTATTCGACAGTACACATCTGAATACAACTCTTAATATTTCCCCCTTATGTTAGTAATTTATTGTCTGTCTCTTCATTCTGAAATGTACATATTTTGGAGTAAACTGATTTTTTCTTTGTTTTGTTCATAATTATAACTCCAGTACCTAGGGCATTTCTGGCAGATAATTGACTTGGAATAAATACTCGACAATATATCTTTACAGTTTGAATCTTTTCAAGCTTTTCTTTCTAACCTTTCATAATCTCTCATTTACTCTGAACTCTTAGCCAACTTGATTTTTACCCAGTGAAATATAAATTAACCCGAGTATTTCTCAAAGTAATGCCTGAAATAATCTGTATGAAATCACCAGAAAGGATTGTTTAACAATGCCTACTTCTAATACTGCTCTAAGTCCTAGAGAGTTAAAATCTTTGGTACTCACAAATCTGCAAAAAGTACCCTCAAGTGATTCTGGGTAAATAAACATTTGAGAATTACAGTCGTACCACAACCTGACAGGCAGTAGAGGAATTTATCTCAAACGCCTTCCTCCAGTTCTTTCAGATGAGATTGTTCGTGCTTAGTATAGGCTTTTGGAGGGATGAAAGGAGAAGATTTGGTTTCAGGTTCCACTCAACAAATACTGATTGAATAGTTAGTTGTGAATAAATAATTTATCTGCTAGACAATTTTCATTAAAATATTTTCACCCACAATATGCCTGCAAATTCAGTTATCAAAAATAGTAACATTTTTATAATTCTAGTACAGAGGAGCATATGTAAAAATTACTCATATTGAATGTACTCAAGTTCTCATTGCTTCACGTATATGCTTAAACTAACAGTACTTAAACATATTGTAATGATAATCTTTCTTTGAATGTGACTATCAACAATTATCTGTGGTAGAGAAGTGATTCAGATTTCTTTCTTGAGATATATCTGAATATGTGCCTGTCTTTTTATAATTTTTATTTTCACTGCATAAACATTTACATATACTTTGGACCATAGAGACCAGAAAACAGCTTTATGGTGCCTGATTATATCCCATTGAAGGGCATTGATGAAGTTCAAAATTCATATAAAACAGGGATTGCTACCTTCAGTGCTATTACCTTCTAGTCCTTTGGACTAGAAAAGTCTTTGTTGAAGACGCTCTGGGAGACTGTATTTTGCAGGATGTTTAGCATAATTTTGTATCTTTATTCAGTAGGTGCTAGCCACATTCCTCAACTTGTGGCAATAAAAAATCTCTTCAGACAGTGACATATATCCTCTGGAAAACAACACTACCCACACTTAGAGTCACCGACCTAAATGTTTTGAATAGAACCATATTATTCCAATGACAGGATTGTGAGTTACGAGTGATGTGAACTTGTGTCATCTTATACAGCTTGGTAAACTGAGCCCATGTTATTTGTGCCCACTGAGCCCACATCATTTGTACATGAAGCCCATTAAACAAATTGTATATCCTTAATTTTGCAATGCTGCAAGATCCAGAGTTGTTCATCATCACTTTAAATGTTAAAGTAAGCTGTTGTCTCCTACCTGTAGATTATTTTACCTAATTGTTTAATAACCAGCAATGGTGGTGCAGGCGATTGCTGTGAATCAGCAGGACCTTGGGGAACTGGCATACTGACTGTGTGATCAAGCTGAACCCAATAGCAGAGGTTTCCAGATTAATGGTAGGTACAGATTTATACTGTCACGGGGCAGGAGCCATCATTAAATAGAATTGCAGTGGGAGTAATACTAGTCACAACTTTCTAGGATTTAGCTATGATATCAAAATCGGAGCTCTGATTGTCCCTATTATAAATGCTTCCAAAGGCTATGTGCATAATGATTATGACAGTGTATTCTAACAGCTGCCAAATAGTAAACTCATGTGTGAAATCACTGTATTTCAAAATATCCTTATGAAATGAGGCTTAGCACATAAATGTTAGGAAAGACAAACCACCCAAATCTGATTTTTGACAAGCTTACTGGTTCTTTGTTTTTCCCTGACTATAAACAATATTCAGATTGTGTAATTAAGTATCCCAACACTAAAAAGTAGTATTTGATAAAATTAAAGATTATTGCTAATCATAGGCTAGTCTTATCCGGCATATGTACAAAAAAATCAGGAAAGCAACAACTTAGAATTTGAGGCAAAGTCTGTACTTTATATTAATACTAATAGAAATACTGTCAGTTTGCAAATTAATTTTTGGCTGAAAAAATTTTAAAAGATAACATTATCATGGATTAATGTTGATACAAATTAATCTCATTGCTTAAAAGTGAAGAATCAGAAAATCAAAATGAAACACTTTAATAGCACAATTAAATATTTATACAGACATTTCTAAATATTTGGCTCTCTTACGCAAAATAAACATTTTTTCCAAACTCTCTTAGATAGATATGGAGTTATTAACATTTGTTATCACCGTGAGTGTTGGGGGTAGAGAAAGTTCCAAGTGCTTGAGAAGCAGAAGCAAGAAGCAGGAGATTTAGGTTTAGAGGAGGAGATACTCATTTTTAGTCCATCCTTATATTTAAAGATATAATTTGCTTCAATTTTCTGAACTGTATGTCTTCATGTATAAAATCGATTTTTAAGGAGCAAAAATCATGATGAGTGTTAGAAACAATGCCAAAAGCTGATGTCCCTTAAACAAGAAATTTATCTGATTCCTTCCCTTGCTTTATTTAAAAAACATGAGTCCTCCCCTGTTCTGCTTCTTCACGGACTTGGTAATGGACATGGCGAGACGTTGGTGAGAGACTGAAACGCCTGCTGCTTATAACCCACATAGTAGGAATTCAGAAACCGCAATCAGTTAACACATACTGATAAAGAAGACAAAATGTGTTGCAGAAACAATCCTCAGAGATACAGCACATCATGATGACAGTAAATAATTGAGTAGAAATTATATGCCAGAAATATTCTAAATGATTTAGAAGTGTTAACTCTGTTACTCAAGATTTAAAGTATCCTCTGATATTGGGATTTTTTATTCCCTTTTTATAGATGAAGAAACTAAAATAATAGCTCATCTAATATCTCACAAAAATATATTGGATGTTGAGATGCAATCTCAGAAAGAGGAATTTGGACTCTTATTTGTGATTTAAAAAACCACTGCTTTACTCAAATTTTTAGAAAGTTACAATTCCTTCTAGTGTTGGTAAAAGTACATTGCAAATTCGCAGTACTGTATTGATTGTACAAACAATGAGCTGTAATACAGACCTGTCTTCATTCATCATGACTGTATTTAGGTTCTGGAAGGTAGGACATCATGAGAAAGGCTCTTTCTGAAGGTGTTTTTCTTTCTTTCTTTCTTTTTTTTTTTTTTTTTTTTCCTTATGTGCTGGAAACAATATTCATTCCTACTTTCTGCTTTGGAAAATATGAGGAAGAGACCCTGCTGGGATCATTAGTTGGTTGTCAGGGAAGGCATGACAAGGACTATTTTGCATTTTCGTGATAACTTAATTGAATAGACTTGTTGACATTGTCTTGGCATAAATGCAGTAATTAGGTGGTAAAGCAAGAATAGCGATGGCTTCTATGATTCGATAATCAATTAACTTACTTTTGGACTGCCTGCATGGCAAACCTTTTGCACTTAACAGTCACTTTGGAGCAAATTCCTTTAATGATGGAATCATTTAGTCATTACTTGACATTATAAATTCATTAGATGTAGATTAATGTCCAGTGGTCAATGCAATGCCAGGAAATGCACAAAGGATACTAAATCTTAAAATGCTTAGGTGTGATAAATTCTTAATTCATTAATACATTTTAAATAGCATTTGGGAATGCTACTTGTTATAAGCTTGACAGTAGCTTCCATTCTAACAATCCCAGATATAACTATATTGAAAACCTAAGGAAATAAAAAATATTTGCCTTTTTGAGTTCTTGATGAATTTCTTAAACTATAGATAGATTTGGTTGTGTCATCAGTAGTCCCATTCTTTTTTGTTTCGTGCAACTGTCCATGGAAGGGATTGTATCATTGTAGCAAGTACTATAATACATTTAGCTATGTTTGCTCGTAATATCGCTATATCAAATAATTAATTGGGATTTTTTGCTACAAGTTGACTAGATCCATTCTGGAATCGAAACTTCTTTTTCTCCAAAGCAATACTAATGTCCTAAGTCTCTTGAAGTCTGATATTCTGTTGTGAAAGCAAAGTTATCGCAATTAGAATATGATTTATTTCAATATACAATGTATCATTTAAAGTGATAGATTTCAATGGTAATATATGCTTACCTTAATTGAATATAAATACACTCACTGAATAATATTGACAGGATACATTCTTCTCATGTTATCCCAACGTTGATAGTAAAATATGACTAATGAGAGATGAGCCCAGAAAATCTATTAAAAGGATGTAGAGTCATAGTATTTTTAAGAAATAATGGACCAGGAATAATATTTGCTTTGAACAACATACTATTTTGAAAAAGCTGATATTTTCTTAATGAGACTTAACTGTATTAAAATATGCAGAAAAAGGAAGATATTAATGTAACAAGAATAAATGACAGGAGAGGGGAAGGGCAAATATTTATCCAGAAGTTTTTCAATGATATATATACAATACACACTATAATTAGTAACATTTAGAGGGGGAGTCATCCAGGGACCACCCAAGTATAATTAAACTTTGAACATTTACTAAACACTGCACTTAACATTGATGCCAGACATAAGTCTATGGATACTGAAATATTTATTTTATAAATATAAATAGAAAATGGAGCAATTAATAGGTAATTCAATTTGGATGGACAACTATAATAAAATGAAAATATAATTATGTGGGATAAATATATGGTACACAAATTTGAGTGTAGTTCCAAATCATAAATTCTCCTTAAATATTTTAGGATACGTTTGGATAATATCTCACTGTCACAAACAGCAAATATATGTTCAAGAGGCAGGTAGATAACATAAAACCTTTTGAAAATTTAAAGTAACTGTCATTTACCATAATAAATTAAAAAACATAATAGATAATTAGGAAACTAACAGAGTCCAAAAAATTATCTCCATTTATTAATTGAAAAAAATTCAAAAGCTAATTATTCAGTTAATGACTATGTAAAATTTATATACTTTCACAAAATAAAAATATAAGCACTATAACTTTTTGCGTTTATCCCTGTCAAGGTGGTTCCTGCTGTTTCTCCTGTTTGGTAAAGCTGCAATAGCTGGTATAGTTTCTGAACAGTTATTTCTGAAAATGAATCTTCTTTTGGTGCAGAAATCTCCACTGTGTTAATTTCCTTGTATTAAGATTTCCTGAGGGAAAAGGCCCTGAAAAATGATCATAAGGCCAAAATTAATTACATCCATAAAGAGAATATTTCCTTGTTTTAAAATTTCAGTAAAGAGCATTTACGGTTTGTAAAGATTTAATACAACTTTTGTTACAAGTCAAAAGAGAAAAGCAGATATACTAACCAGGTGTTTTACTACCATTTTATCCAATCTGAACACTGGGGAAGACATTTTGTGTGCAGTAGGTGTGTTCACGACACTCCAGAATATCGAGATTGTGTATACAAACATTAGAATTGTAATAAATTAGCATGTTTTCTGGTCTCACTGTACAAATTCTTAGAAAAATTAATATTTTCTATGAAAGGTTCTGGTAGCTATGTTTGATAGAACTGCCAAAAACCATCTATGAAACCATTAAGCATGAGGAGTTATTATATTTCAGTTTAGCATTATTTGGGCAAATCATACACATTTATGCCTCATTTGAGTAGAGATGGCAACTGGACTGTAAATCCTTTTGGTTATTCTAATTGAAATTCTATCATAAGTCTTGGTGGTTATATTTAAAAATGATATTAACAAAATAAAATGCTAGATAAAATACTATAAAACCATAATACATGTATAATAATGGACAAAAATATGGAGTCCATCAAAAATATATACTGATTTCTTCTTGTAACCAAATACTTTATTTCAGTAGTTTATGTTAAACTTAATGGAGATCAATTAAATTAAAACGATAAGAACTGAATGAATGATATAAGGGCTGATCAAGGATTGCAGTGTGCTAAATTAAAAAAAAATTACAGTGACAGAAACACTGCCTTTCTGTCACTGTCAACTCAGAATACTCCCATTAGCTTCAGCACCTTCATCCCATCATTCTTGTTACTTAAGTATCCTGTAAGTGTTCTTTTATGAGTGTATTTTTGAGCTGTGTTTTTAAAAAACTGAATGCTGTTTCTGAGTACCATCCAATTGAAAGACAAGCTCAAAAAAAAAAAAAAATCACCATGTCCCCTCACCTGCCCTATTCACCAGATCTGGCACCATGTGACTTCTGACTCTTCTTCAAAGTAAAAATGACCACGAAGGGTAAACAGTTTTGATTTATTCAAGGCATTGTGGCAAACACATAGTGCAATTTAAAGACGTTCGTGAAAGAAGACTTCCAGAACTGCTTCAGGAAGTGGCAAGAAGGATGGGATAATTGTGTTCCAAGTGAAGTGAGGAAGAGTTTTTTCAGGGTGATCCATGGAAATATGCCTTTTATTGTAATAATTTTTTTAAAAAAAATTTAGACATTCACTGTATTTTTATCACAACTCATATAGAATATAATGAATATCATTTTACAAACTGCATGCATCTTAGTACAATTTGTTTTAGTTATCTTTCTCATTGCTAAAACAAAAATACCTGACACCCCAAGTTAAGTGGGAAAGGTTTATTTAGCTCATAGTTTGTAGAGGTTTCAGTCCACAGTCAGCTGGGTCCAAGGCAGGGTGGCAAGGCAGACAGGCAGAAGGCATCAAGGCAAGCAAGGAATACCAGCAAGGGGGTAAGCAAGCCTCTTTCTGTCCCTTGTATTTTTTTCCAGGCTACTTGGTTTTAGGGTGGGTAGCACTCCCACCCTTAACCCTAATACCCTTAATCCTAGCATCACATCCTTGATCCCAGCAGAACCATGCCAAACCAATCAGCGGACTAATTTAGTAATCACACACTCTAGATCCAGCTACCTCTTACCACACAAGGTTTTAGGGGGACATCTAGACACAAACCATAACACTATTATTTTAGAGTTCCTTTTATGTGTTGTATTTCTATTATGATATTTTCCTCCCATCACACATAATCTACTTTAGAATGTTTAGGAAAATACGACAACACTGAAAAAGTAGATGTTTGGATAGAAAAGGTGGATTTAATCTATTCATGGTTAAAGACTTACAGGAAATAGATTTTTTAAGTATTTCAGAAAAATAAAAGATGACATTAGGGTGAAAAGGATACTGATGAAATACATGAAAAATTAGTAATCACTTTCTGTATTCTATGTAATTCAATGTTTTGTTTATATTATCTGTTCCACTGCCTATAACAACTCTATGAGGTAAAATAAAATAATCCTAAAGTGGATGCTATTGAAGAAAATTTTATCTTCAAACAATTTAAGCCATTTACCTGAAGCACTTAGGTACTAAATTACGAGGCTAGATTTCAAATCCTGGTCTGCATTATTGTGGATTCTTGTGTTGGTGCAGAGGGTTAAGAAATAAGGTAGTAAAAATAACTTCTGGGAGAACTAAATAAATTTATTTTTATCCTCTATTCATTAGATTTAAAAGTAATAAAAATTTTTTGGAGAATTTTCTCTAATATCAACTCAGAAGAGCATACTGTATACATAATGCAGGGTAGAAAGGAAAAGTCAAATCCTGTTTCATGTGTGAGGAAATGAACTGTCATGTTAAGAGCATCATTCAAAGTTTCACAATCTAATTGTAGATCAGTAGAGTTAAAACATCTGTCTACACATTTCTGTTATTACTTTTCACACTAATTTCTCAGGCCATCAATCCTTAAATGCATATATTTAAAAAAAAGACGTATTTTCAGGATAAAAACATTTTATAAGAATTGTTGGCGCTACTTTAAGGGATATTATCAATGAACCAAAAGTATAAATCTTTCATATATTTATTTTTCAGTATTAAACTTGTTATACTTCTTTGGATTTTTATTTTAGCAAGTTTATAGTTCAGGCAAGTAATAGAATAAATATTCTCATTTCTGTACCTCAAAAATTTTTCTTAAATTCTGTCTTCTAGTTATCCTGATTCTCATAGGAATTGCATACCTAAGTGACATAAAAGCATAGCTTTAAGAAAAGGTTTGTGAGGGCTGGGAATTTAGCCCAGTGGTTAGAGTGCTTGCCTCATAAGCACAAGACCCTGGGTTCGATCCCCAGCACCCCCCCCCAAAAAAAAAGGTTTGTGAAAAAGTGGAAAATTAAAAAAAAAAGAAGTGGAAAATTGAACTATTTTGCAAAAATAAAAACAAAGGTATGGGAAAATAGCAATCATAATTCCCTGTAGCTCAATAATGTGTGTGAAGTAATCATCAGGTATGTTGACATTGCCTTACGTTTTTCATTAGGACTTTGAAGGAGTTATCATTCCTATTTGACACCTCACTAGAAGTTTGAGACATCAACTCATTAGAAGTTCTACAGTAGAATGGAAACTTACCAAGATCAAAGCTCACTTTTTTATTCTACACCACATTTGCCTTCTGAATGTCTGAGACTGATATTCTGACTAAAGTTTGAAACCTAATTTATGTGAATGCAATCATCTTGCATATCTTCAAGTGACTCATACAACAGAGTATATCCTTAATATTTTAGTATTAAACTTGGTAATTTTTATTAAATACATGAAATTTTATTTATTTGGTTTTTAGGTTATTTTATGAATACTCTTTAATTATACAAATAAAGAATATTTAAAATAATAAAAATTGATTTCCTCTTCAAACATCCAGAAAATGTTTACAGTTCAGCTTGATGGAGTTTACTGGACATAAGCTCATTTATTGTCAGGGTAATTATATTCCAAAGATGGCAAATGGTATGTCAAAATTTGTATTCAGGTTTTCACGATTATTTCCTTTTTTAGTTTGATTTATAGTGAACAAATAGAGAATATTTAGAAGATGAATATACATTTCATTGTCTGTATGGTCATTCTATATTTAGTCTATATGCTCATTTCTATAATTTGAAAATAAAACAGACATTAAAATATGAAATTCTTTCTAATCCTCGAAACATGCCATGCAGGATGAATCATTTTTTTGTTTCAGATTTTAGTAGTCTGAGAATATATAATGGTAATGAATTTCTACTTAGTAATATAGTATTTTTGATCATCAATTCAATGCATATAGTCCTTATATACATCTCCTTATGTACATTTTTCTTATTAAAGTTTTAGAGAATCATCTGTATGAAAAGTGAAATTTTTAAATATTTTCATTGCCAGATGTTTACTTCTAAAATATGGAATGATGAAATCAACATCATAACAACAAAATTTTCATTGTAAAATTTCTGTGAGATTTTTAAGTTAAAAAAAATCACATACATATAAAATGAGATTTTTATCTCTTTTTCTCTTTCATCAGTTTCTGTGTGTGTATTTGTGTGTGTGGCACTGGTTGTAGAACTGAGGACCTTTGCACTCAGCTACATCCCCAACACTTTTTTCATTTTTTTAAAAATTTTTGGAGAGGGTCTCTCTAATTCACTAAGTTGCTCAGGCTGGGCTCAAATCTCCTATTCTCTTACCTCATCCTCCCAGAGTGCTAAGTTTACAGGGACCTGCTACTACACTCAGTTTTATCTTTTCTTTTATATGTCATCAAAATTATGATGTTTTTCTTAAAAACTTAGTCCAAATTTTTAGTTTTGAAAACACAACTAAAAATTAGCATTAAAATCATATTTCTTATGTATAGTTCTCTTAGTATACTACTGCATGATCCATCTACCTTTGGTTTGCTTATTACCAATTACCTATATGTTCTTAGGCCACTTAAACCAGTTTTATTGTTAATAAAATAAAACAAATCCAACCTCATGATGTTACCAGGATATTGATGGTTCCTGTGATGGAGCTTGGGAAACAACAAATTTTATATATATATGTATATGTATATATATATACACACACACACACACACACACACATACATACACGTATATATGTATGTATATATGTATATATATATAATTGTGTATATATATACACAATTGTGTATATATATACATATATGTATGTATATATGTATATATATAATTGTGTATATATATATGGCATATGATCATTGACTAGATGTTTTGAAAGATTTAGAAGCAAGAAATAGTCATTTCTTTTACTTTTATTTTGCACATCTATTTAATCATACTGAATCTGTACTTAAAATATAATTTAAAAGATTGTAGAAAGTCCAGCTGTTTTCAATTAGCCAAGATTTTATCTATCTTGAAACCAACCACGGCATCCAATTCAACCAGTGAAAAATGTAGTCATCAAGTTCATATTAAGAAGATCTATAATATTTAGAAACTAACTAGGAATCAAACAAATTTAGAAAATGTTACATTCATGTATCCCATGAATCAAGGGTAAAATGATATACAGTATTTAAAATCATTGCGTTAAAGGGAAATGCTGTTACCAGAATACTTTGTTAAGAATTCTAGTAATCCACTGTGTATGATCAGAGACATTGATATTTTAAGTGACATTGTCTTGATTTGAGAAGACAGACACTGTGGCACAGAAGCACATCACTTCTTTGGCATTATTTTCATAAATATGATCAGCGTAACTATTTCTTTTTCAAGGTAGGCAAAATTATAATTATAGTTATTATTGTGTGCTACATCTTGTGTAACATACCCAAAATATACAATCTATAGATTATCATTTGATACAATCGTACTACTATCTGACAGAGGTCGGACTCATACCATAGTCTCTTTCTAGGCCAAATCATGGAAAAACAAAGTTGATGTTCAACATCCTACTGTTAATTACTAAAATACTTTATCTGCTCACAGATTCTCCAAGCAACCTTCTTGGGTACTTTTTTTTTTTTTTTTAATTTGAAGTCTCCTGCAAGATCTTCTGAAATTAAAGTGTATGTTGTTATTACTATACACTTCAAGGACGATACTGATCATGTAGTCCCTGAGATTCATCTTAACATTTCACCTTTCATCATTTTCCTTTAAGCAAGAAAAAGGAAGTGTGGTATTTGAAAACCTAGACTTTGGAGATGACACTCATTGATAGAACTTTTCCTAACTCTGTGATCTGAGAAAAGATACTTAATCTCCATAATGGTTTCACCTTTGAAAAAATCTACTTAGAGGACTTTCAGAAAGACTAAATAAAAAAATCTATATGCAACACTTAAACTTGTGTTGAATTTCAGAAAATCTTTCTTGAAATGATAATTATTATGAGGATAATTGTTATTATTTAATATCTTTTAGGAATATTTTTCCCATTATACCTTCTGTTTCAGTTTTTAATCAAGGTTCAGCTTGAATTCAGGCTACTCAAGGCAGATCTTTTTTATAAAATTAATTTTCTTTCTTTCTTTTCTTTCTTTCTTTCTTCCTTTCTTTCTTCCTTCCTTCCTTTCTTTTTCTTTCTTTCTTTCTTTCTTTCTTTCTTTCTTTCTTTCTTTCTTTCTTTCTTTCTTTTTCTCTCTTTCTTTCTTTCTTTCTTTCTTTCTTCTTTCTGTCTTAGTTACAAATGTAAAGTTGAATTCTGTTGCTAAAGTATTTAAATTATTGCATTTCATCATGTAGATCATGAACGAGTCAAGGGTAACTGCAGTGGCTGACACTTCTTTCTTGCTTCTTGGACCACCTAGTACAAGAGCACTGTGGACTCTGAATATACACTTCTTAGGCAAAGTGCATGAAGAAAGCAGAGAAGGACTGATGTGTTCTGTATCATGTCTATTTTTTTCTCTCTGCACATCAAATTTGCTTTATTGGATGCCATGATTTACAATACATAGAATATACTAACAATAGGATTCTTAAATATAGTGCATTAAATTAGAGGGAAAATCTTTATCATCCTAAAAAAATATTGTATTATTTTTAAGAAGGTCTTAGAAATCTAATGTAAAACTAGATTTCTAAAATTTGGGAAGTAATGTTGGACAACCATCTACAGACACATAAGATACCTTTTATATATTTTCTGTTTTCCATGTAAATTTTTCTTGTGAAATGTCTCCATTAATAAGCACAGTTGTTTATTAGTTGGTTCATTTTGTCAAGTGAAGTGAAAAAATATTTTTTTAATTTTCATGATTTCTAGTGATTAATTATTGTGTGCACCAGTTGAGCACAGTTGTCTTCAGAACTCAAGTTTGAAAAACAAAGTTTAAAAATTTTCATAAATATATCTAAAATTTTGTGTAAATATGTTGCATGTGATATATACCTTGATATAAAATTTTGTGTTACCTAATTTTTAAGAAAATTAATTCTGATTATGGTACATATATATTATACAATGAACATCTGAGGGAATTTGTACAAATATAAAGATGGTTTAAACATGTTGCTTCAGGGGAATAGGAAACAAGGGAAAATTTTTCAGTTACCTTATGAAAAATCTAAGCATTCAATAGTACTCAGGTATTAACAAAAGCAATAATTTTATACATATTTGAGGCCCACAGGATAAAATAACTCACTTAATCAATATGTATTTATCCTCTAAGTAATCTTTTGTTTATAGTGCCATTGGTGTTTTTCTGCTAGATTGATATTGACAATTGTGGTGAGAATGCAGATGTTTAAGGCAAAAAAGATATATTTCTAAATAAAAATGTATCCATTCTACAACATACAATTTCAAGATACTGTAACTCTTGCTAACGTGTCTCCCTCTGCAACTATGGAAAATAAAATCCATTAGTATTTTACATTTCATACCAGAGAACGTTAATTATTCCTGCTTGTCTTCCTAATATCTTTTAGAATTTATAGGCTAAATAATTTCATACAAAACTTGCGTTGATATTGCTTGACCATGTAAATATTTTTATTTACATTTGAATATACTTTTGGTTTTTTGACATTAATTACATTTAATTTTAAAATAAAAAAGCTATGGTTATAAACTTAAGAAATGTTTTATGAGAAGCATGCTATGGATACTTTTTTGAGTTGCTGTGTTTTGTGGATAATAATAATTGTTGGGCACTTGGAAGAGACAACATTTTGCAAGGAAAACCTGAATTATAGGCTAATACAGTATGTTTACTTCAAAGCGATACAACTCAAAGATGATGGAATTTATTCACTGATACCATATATTTTGTCTAGTTTTAAAATATGCTCAATAATTTAGAAGTTTTAAAAATGTATACATAGATGTGGCAAAAATCTTTTCTCATTTTTTAAAAAAATTAAAAAGGCTTTCACAAACCACGAAATTATTTTTGTGGTAAATGTATTGTCCAGTAACAAATTCTGCAGTAAAATGAAATTTATCATTCTTGTTTCTATGTTAATTTATTTCAGTTTTTTAAGTTAAATTGTAACATGGCAGGATAGACAATATAACTAATTTTAAAATGTTTCCAGTTAGTTTTATATTTCTATAAAGTCATGAGTGTGGTGAAGACTCTTAAATACTTTAATTGCAAGGATTTGAATATTAGCTATTAAAATAGACAACGGAAGCAAAATCTTCTGGATGAACATATTTAATGAGCTCAACTAAAATAATGTAAATGCTTAAAACTGAGAGCATTCTCAATGAATTGAAATGATTCACTGACTTTGCCATTTCCAAAGGAATTTAAAACAAAAAAAAATTTAAAGATCCACAGCAGGCTAAGTCATACGGAGGAAAATTTGTAGCTATTTATTATCGAAGAACAAATTTTTCCTGCATGTGGTTCTATAAAAGCATGAAACAATGGTGCATATTGTCGAGATCAGCCCCTAAATGATTTTTAACTGAATCATTTCTTTCAGTAGGTGGTGACCAAGGAGGAGTATATGTTTATTGTTACTATCATTGCTTTTGTCACTGGCAGCAGGGTCACAATACTGAAAGTTAATTTGGAACTGTGGCCCTGTTATTTGGTGCTCTAACTACTTGACTTGGAGCCTAATGTGGCCTAAGCACATTAAAACCCTGAATGATGACACTTCCAAAAAGTTCTGTTGTTGAAGCTCCAGGGAGAATACTCAGAGGTGTTGTGGCTTGCAGAGAAAGTTTGAAGTATTTGGTGTGTTTCTTAAAAGACTTGCCCTGCCTCGTGTTAAAAATAATTTTCTGCCCAACTTTAGATACTTGTTTTCAGCAGTTTAAGCAGAAGTTTATCTTGCTTCATCCTGGCTCATTCATATTTGAATTCCAATAATTATACGTTGGAAAACTTTTATTAGTAAGACAGTGATACCTTTTGCTTTTTTTGTCTCATAATACACTATGGTACTTTATTGAATGAAGTAAACTTCAGTAATAAAATCTCTTTGGATCGATAATCACTTATGAGTGTCTACTATATAATATCCTATGCTGTAAGTTTGAAATCACTTACGGAAAGATGAATACAGGGTTATCACTAAATCGTACAATTTGGATTACAGTGATGGAAACCAATGCATAACCAGTTTATGAAAATATAGATGTTTTGTGATACAAGGAGAACAGTGGATAAGTGACTTAAGTTTGTCAGAGAAAGACAGAAGTAACTGAAATATAAAAGAAAATTCAGAAAAGAGGTAGTTTGTGAGCTGCTTCTTGATGAATTAATAATAGCTTGTAAAAAAGATGGGAGAAACCATTCTTCGGTAAAGAGACACAGTTACACTGGCAACCACAAATAAAAATGAAAGTAAGAACTACACAGAATTTGTATGGAATTGCTTTAGTTCAATGTAGAGAATTTGTGACTGGGCAAAGGGGAGATTTTAAAGTCTTGTATTTAATACTAAGGAAATTTGAGTTACGTTCTATAAATGGAAAAGAGAAAGCTTAAAAATGCAGAGTGTGGAATAATAGATAAATCTTGAATCCTGGAGGTTCTCAATCACAGAGATGTGAAGAAGAATGGAAAGGAAGAACACTAATTAAAGGAGCTCTGTAGACACTAGTGAGTTGATTGACCCCTGAACGAAGGTGTTGGTTATTGACAGTGCAATCCCCAGTGCTAAGGTTGGGCATAGATAATCCATATTGCAGCTACTTCTAACAATAAAATTAAATGATCACGTGAGTTTGTTATGTTTTTAGCTATAAATAAATATTGGACATATTCTTTAAAACATAGACTAGGAATAGGAAAACAAAGCATCTTTCTTCTTTTCTCAGTTTGTGCCTTGTATGTAAATTTCAGTCTTTCTAAATACTTATATTGTTGGTTTCTAAGGTACAATCTATATGCAGTTCAAAAATATAACAAATACTGATCCTTCTCCCTCATTAAGAAAACTAGAGAATGGAATTTAATTAAACCTCTTCCTTCATACACTAGTAGGAATCTTGTCAGTTTAATTGATACTTGCTCAGAGCAATATTGATCTGATAAAAGCAAGTCAGTTCTAACCCAATTAAAACGTTTAAATAGGCTCTATCTTCTTTTTGATGAAAGGGCATAAATCTACTATCAGCTGCCCATAAAATCAATAAAAACATTAATAAATAAGTTAGCATCCATTTCATTGGATTCCATTTCTTTAACTTTCTAGTGCGCTGATGCATTAAAGTGTATAGAGTCACCTGTCATTGTCATTTATTCGATGATAGCTTTGTAGTCATCCTTCTGTCATTCTTGCTAGTTTTAGAAGTCTTTCTTCTGTTTTTTTCTTCTCTCACACATACATAACTTGCAAAGAGCTCGGTCCTTTATGGTGCAAGTTGACCAAGAGCATGTGTGTCAGCCAGGCATAGTGATTGGCACCTACAAGCCAAGCACTTTGAGAGTCAGAGGCAAAAGGATAACAAGTTTAAGCCCACCCTGGGCAATTTAGCAACTTAGTGAGATCATGTGTCAAAATAGAAAAAACAAGAAAGAAAGAAAGAGGGAGGTAAGGAAGGAAGGAAGATAGAAGGGAGAGAGTTGGGGAGGTAGGCCCAGAACCACAAAAAAAAAAAAAAAAATCAATTAATGGTTGCTATAGGATTAAAACACATAACACATATATCATAACAATCATTGATTTAGGACAGTGCAGTCAGTAAAAGTGGCTATAAAGTTAAAGACGGGTGCCTAGTGGGCAATGTCTAGAGCGGGAAATGAGAAACAAGGAATTGGAGCATCTAGCGAAACAGCCAGAATCAAGAAAATCAGCACTGGCTAAAATATTCTAACCATTTACAAATAGTAAAATCAATTCAGTGTGGTTATTTTCTACTAATTGCAAATTATTGCGATAAACTAGTTAAAAATACTGATTTATTAAAAATGTAAGCAACGTTGAAAAATATTGAAGGATACCGTAATTCATTGCACTGTTTGTTTTAAAAGCAATGCCACAGAAAAATACATTTATTGTATTTTTTGGTAAAGGCAGAAGACATTATTAATGTCTTAACCAAAATATGTAGTCTTAATAGTGTGCATAATCAGTGCTCAATGATTGAGTCCATGCATATTAAATGTATATTTGAAGAAATATGTACACAGATATGCATATATGCATATATATATATATATATGGAGAGAGAGAGAATATGCATAGAAAGTAAAGGTGTTTAGAGTATTATCTTATTCCTTCTAAAGTGTATATTTAGGTAGGCCATGGCATTTACTTTATCTACATGTATCTTGAACAGAATTTAAAAGAAAACTCTCTTGTGGAAAGGACACTAATTTCCAGTGACCCTAAAATCAGAATAAAGTCTTGATCTGCGAAATCAGTCTCTCGATGTAAGCATTTGGCCGGTTTTCTGCTGAAGTGCTGGATCACAGCAATTATAGGATTGTATTTCCTGGCAAAGAAACAAGTAAGGACAGATTTCCTGTGTTTTATGTTCTTGTTAATTTAACCTGTCTAAATTAATCATCCCGTCGAAGTGCCAGAGCACCACAGTGCTGGGCACCTGAGAGCTGTCTAGTTCTCTTCTCCTGTTTCCTGCTTTGTTAGAGATGCAATAATTGCCATTTGTAAAACCTGTCTTTCTATATATTTTGTTATCAAAAGAGAATAATTAATAATCATGTCCTATGTGATATTTATGGTATGATTTATCACTTTATATAATATTTTAAAATAATGTAATGCTACAATATTAATGGGTATTCCTATTTTTTGGGGGAACAAACTTATAATACAGAAATTCTTTGATGAGTATTTTACTTAATATTGTTGATCTGGTTGTCAGTTGCATATGATACAGTCTTGTACAGTGTGTGTGGCAAGGAAAGTTTTTTTAAAACCCATTTTACATTTACTTATCTTCAGAACTGGGGGCTCTTCCTACTCATCTGGAGGTATTTTCACATTAACAAAGGTATTGATTGAATTTCCTTTTGACAAGATATCTTTTGATCTATCTAGAAGAATATGCTATTTGAAATGTAAACATTCAATGACATCATTGTTGAGATATCAGAGAAGTAACTTTAATTCTGTAAGAGTATTATTTTTCACAAGCATTACGGCCCTTAGAGTAAAACAATCCACAAAAAGTAGGTACAGATTGTCCTACTTGATTTTCATTGATGGCTCCTTCTTATAAGATGGGTATTGGGTGTGCATTTCTTTTGAAATATTAGGCTGTTTTGGACAAAATATTCACAAAAAATAAACACTTGACTGTTGAGCAACAGCATCACATAGTATTTATTAAGTTTGCCTGTGTGTCTCTCTCAATGTCCTTTTTATTTGCCAGTCCTCCACTTTAGTAATCTGTGCTCATTTCACTTCTCCTTCAGGTCTTCAAATAAACTGCCCTTTATTTCTATGTGAGGCTCGAAATATGCTCACTAAATAATGCATATTTGTAAGAAATTTTAAAGACATAATCAAGCGGATGTTTTAAATATTTTACCAATTAGTGTTTTAAAATTCCTCAAATTGATCTCTACGCTTTTCAATTATTATATGTAAGCATAGCATCCCTCCTATTTTTCTATGATTCTAAAAACCTGTGAAATAAAGAATTTTTGTTCCCAGCACCTTTTTACCTTCTTACAACATAGATGGTTAGTGAGAACTTTCCCATGGGTCTTTGATACATCATGCTTCTCCTCCCTTCTCTCAGGGTTAATTCTCTGAATATTGTGGGTCAGTCTTTTTCTCTAGAGTGTAAAGATTGTACTTAGGGCCTCCGTTCAGATCTGTCAAAATTCATTTTCAATTTTGGAACACAAGGCATTTTTTATGTTATTAGAATTTTGCAAATTAAAAAATACAATGTGAATTTGGGACAGGGAAGTCTCTCCTAGCATTTAAGAAGAAATAATAGTAATTTCAAATCTAGTCTGAAACATAGTACAAAATACAGTCATGATAATTCTGTTCCATGCATTGTAATAATTATATTTATGAAACAGGGACTCTGCAGAAAGTGTATTATACCATTAAAATAGTGATCATGACTTGTCAGAATTTTCCTGTATGCCATTCATATTATAGAGTAGTTATTAGCCTATCCTTGTAGACTATAGGCTTCATGAGGCAGGGTGTTGTGCCTGTCTTACCAGTATACAACATCTTCTTCAGTATGTAGAATTCTGCTTGGAACATGATAAAACTTTGCTAGATGAATGGATGAATGAGTGTGTGAACTTGAAGGGTGTACTGAATTATAGTTTCCAATGATTTAAGCCATAGTATAACAAAGCTAATCTTATGTTACAATAAAGATGGTCCTTTACAAAGTTAATTTAAAAATACTAGTGGATTCGGAACAGGGAGCAATTAAGTACTTCTAAAAATCATATAAAATATTAATGGAAAATGATATTCTATTCACTTAAAATTGTTATTTTGGGGAGAAACACATGATAAAATAATACACTGTAATCACTGGTAACATTCTCATCATGAAAAGTAATTCTTACAGTTAAAAATAACCTAATTATAGTTTTATTTAAATTCCATGTGTTTTTATAATGAAATATCAATCTGCACCAACAAAGTGTGCCACCTTTACCATGTGTTTGATCTTCTAGTTAATTAGGCAATTCCGAATAAAACACGTCAAGAAAATGTATTATTTCTTCTTCAATTTGGAAAGATAGTTTTGCAGGGTATATCAACCTGGGTTGGAAATTGCTTATTTTTAGGGATTAAAAGACATCACCTTAAAATCTCTTGGCGTTAAAGATTTGTGTTGAGAGATTCACTGTTATTGGAGTGGCTTTACCTTTGTAAGTGACACATTGTTTTTCTCTAATCATTTTTAAGATTCTGTTCCTGTGTTGGACTTCCGAAGTGATGACTGTGATGTGTTACTCAGAGGTTCTTTTCTGATAATGACTATTCAAGGTTCTATGTACCCCACTTACCTGTATGTTAAATTCGTTTTGCTTATTTGGAAAGTTTTCTGCCGTTATTTCGGTAAATAGATTTCTTTTAATGCCACTCACCATTGCCTTTGATCTTTTCTTGATTTGATTTCATATTGTATTTGTCATCTTTTCATCAATTATAACCTTAAATATAAACTGAATATTAACAAATCCTAAGGACCAATAAAGTGCCTCCATTAACCACAAAAAAGAGATTTATAGTTATGGTGTTCACAGGAAAGACAGACCACTATTTACCTACAGTTAATATCTACTAAATGGAAGAAATTTACTTCTTCTAACAGTAGAATAGTATTCAACAATAGTAGTGTAAAAATTATTTAGCTGTCTATAGATGCATGATGCTCAGTAGTTATACTAGTAAAGGCAGGGTGTAGGAAACTGGAAAATGAAAAAAACCTACATTTGAAAAATTAATGGGATGTGAGAACAATAAGAAAAAACATATAGGGGATCCTATTGAGGTGTAAACAGAAATTAGTAGTGTTAAAGAACAGTCACAGGAAAGAATGAATAAGAAAAAGCAAAGAAGATATAAACAGAGAGTTAAACAAAGGAAATAAAAGATAAGAAGAGAAAAAAGTTGAAAGGGGAAAAGACCAAAGGATACAAAAGAAACCAAAAGAGGAAAAGAGGGATAAAAAACTCAAAACTCTGAAAATGGATGAAGGAAAGATAGAAAAATAAAAAGTACAATAATAAAAAATTGAGTCAAATTAAAAATCCCTGTGTTTAGGGGGTTGGGAATTTAGCTCAAGTGGCAGAGTGCTTACCTGGCGAGCTCAAAGCTCTGGGTTCGAGCCCTAGCACCCCATCCCCCAAAAGGGTAAAAATCCCTCTGTTTTTACATGAATGGTTTCTTTCCAAAAATCTACAGTCTTGTGATGCAGGCATTCACGATTTTCTCCACCTAGCTTTGGGGCCATTGAATTTTCACATGTCCTACCTGTGCAAGACACCCCTCCATCCCATTCACCCCAGACCATGATCACCCTCCAAACCAAGGTGTGTCCTTGCATTTGTTGGTAGATGGGAAATACAATCAGCCCTCTGGACTCTGCTGGATATAGGCCACAAGGGTGGAGGTGAGGGTGAGGGTGGTCCAAGTGGACTGTTATACTCAGTGTCTCCAGTCCTGAGGTCTGGTTTCTCCCTTATCTTCCTGGGCATTGTCCTCAGCCGGTCATGTAGTTAGCTCTCACTTCTGGCTGCCCCATGCCAAGCAGAAGCAGAATGTAGAGGTGGTTTGGAGTTGGAGAACGGTCACACCTTGCCCTCTGGGGTGGGTGTAATTTTGGTGTAGTCTGCTTGCTCAAATGGGGGGATTGCAAGTCCCCCGGGGGCCTGCTTCCTCATATCAGGTGTGCCTGTAGCTAACTCATCTGGGCATTTTAGGCAAATGATTTCTCATGAAGTTGTGGGCAAGCTGTGCATTGGACCTGCAGTGATCTACAGGCTTGACTGCAGCTGAGAAACTCACCCCCACGATGGTTCAGACAGGTGGCTCTCAGCAGATAGCCTCAGTCTCCTACTGACAATCTTCAGGAGCCCCTGGACTTCTGCCCTGTAAACCTTTCCTTCTCAGGCCTGTTTGTCCTTGCGACCATAGCACCCAGCTTTCTCAGAATGACTTATACAAGAGAAAAAGAAGCTTTCATTTCCTGTGTGTGTGTGTGTGTGTGTGTGTGTGTGTGTGTGTGTGACAAATTCTAACTCACTTAAATTGCCTGGGCTGGGCTAGAACATGTACGCCTCCTGTCTCAGCTTCCCAGAGAGCCCGTGTTGTAAGTGTGCGCCCTCGTGCTAGCTAGGCTCCTCGATGTCTTTTATGACCTACGTTCAGAAGATGAACTCTATCACTTTTACCACAGTCTACTTGTCATAACCAAATCATCAAGTAATAATCCACACTCAAGTGAAGGGAATTAGTATACCAAACACTGTGTTGCCATATTTTAAGTCTATGATAAAACATATTGCTTAGCATGTTTCAGTCTCTCTTGTAAGATTTATTCATGGAAACTTACTTAACTCACTCTGCAAGTTTATGACACATAAAGTTATCTGTGATGATCTACTTACTTATTCAAAGGGGAAAAGCTCAGAGAACCTACGTATCTTCCCTAAGGTTGCAAAACTAAATGTGGTATCAAATTTCAAGTTTGGGTACATAGGTCTGTGAGTGTATGTTTTGAAACACTGTCCTTTACTACCTCTTCATAATTACATTAATGATGATCTGTGGGAACATTCTTAAGTAAACAGTTGTTTTTCTCTTTTTACTCCAATTCACAATTTAGTGAATTGTCAATTAATTTAGAAATTTTGCTCTTAAATGTTTATAGAAAGATCACAAATGTAAACACTTTTTAAACTAAGAGAATATTATTTTTACTTATTTTTAATTTGCCCAAATTATATATCATTTTCCCTCTCATTTAAATATATATTCTTTAATAAGATGGAAACTATAGTAAAATGCATACAGTCCTAGAAATAAACTATTGTTATATATGTCCTATGGAACATACCTTAAAAGAATTGTTGATCTGATTCTAATCAAACAAATACTTAGGCCATTTCAGTGTGACTACAAAAAGCAAACATTGCTTTCGTTCCTAAGTATACATAATTATTTTTCATTGTAATTCTGTTAGAATTCAATTAATACCTGCAGAAGTGCTAACTAATGCATCTGTTTTGTGATTATGTCCACATTATGATTTGCTAACAGGAATAATTCGAAAACATTATTTAAAGATGTTTCTTATCAAATCTCATTTTCAAATAAAATTAACAAATTTACTTTGAGATAGTGATATGTATGTGTTAGATTTTCAAAATAAGTATTGAAAACATACCTACACTATTTAAACTGAAATACAGCTTGTGAAAGTGATTGTGCCATGGGAAAGTCCCTGCATTTTGCCTTGGATCCTTGTGGACAGGCAAATGAGAGACAGGAAGCATTAGGCAGGTCTGGCAGTCCTGGGGTTGTGAAATGTGTGGTGGGGGGATTTGCATGGGTTCCTTTGGCATTTGAGCAGTGTCATCGGTGTGATTTCATTCTTCAGTCTCATTCACGTACATTACTATTGACAGAAAAGAGGAAATAAAATTAATTCCTTTCACCACCTTGTAGAGTATTCTCAACACAAAATGTCAGTTCACTTAAACAAAATATTAAATGTCACTGAACACCGGACCTGCTTCTCTGGGGCATCTCCTAAAGAGTCAGCCTTCCTTGTACAGAACCATTTTTCTTGAGAACTGAAAAGTATTGATTTATTCTCCTTCCCAGTGTTTGTCTGTCTTGCTTCATACTGAAGTGAAAGCTGATCTGAATGAGAAAGGAAATTCTGCTCTTTTTCTAGCTAAGATGTCACACGTGTCCACTATCGAAATAAATTGCTACCAAACCTCACTTTATTTCCTGAGGAAATTTGAGATGACAGAGAAATTTCCATTTCATTTTCTGTGTATTATTTCACTTAGTATCATTTATAGAAAGGATTGAATTTGATAACAACTCTTCATTGAATATCTATTTCCATTTATGTTTTAGATTTTCTGAATGGTCAAGTCCTCTTCATACATAGATAATGTGATTTACTACTTTTCTGGTTAGTTTTGTTGTGGATTTGAATTAGAAAAACTTTGCCTCAACTACTTTTAGTGAGAAAAAGGCAATGCTTTTCAGAATTGGTGCTGGATAATCTGTGTTGGCCACTAGCCACATATTGCATTTAAATAAAACTGCAGATACAATTCCTTACCAATAACTACTTCAAGTGCTTATTGGCCATGCCGGGCTGGTGGCTACCATATTGGGTAGTCCAAATATAGTAAATATTTGATTGGACATTACTGCTTCATCCATTTGTACCTGGAGTCTTAATATTAGAAAGTGTAATTCTAGTTCCTCAAGAATTAGTGTATCTATTTTGTGTTATTTTTATATCTTGTTGAAGGAAGTCCCCAAATTTACGGTGTCAAGGAGTCAAAAAAATCTGATCTCAAAAATGCACATAAATATTTTTAACTCGTTTGAAACATTTATTAACATTTCTAGACTCCAATTTTAAATTTAATCTGAATTTCTATACTTAATTACTTTTTTATTTTTGACAGAGTGTAGTACCAGTGGGAAAAGAGAATTGATACCTGGCTTGTGTTTACAATTTCTTGAGAAACTCTTAAGTGCAACAGACTTCAGCTCATATTGATCAATAAACTGTAAATGTCTACCAGATAGAAAGTGGGCAGTGGAAGCTAGGCATAATGGCGTACACCTTAGTTCCATCTATTTGAGAGGGTGAAGCCAGAGGATTGTTTCACCCAGGAGTTAGATGTCAGCCTGAACAACATTAGTGAGATTCTGGTTCAAAACACACAGAAAAGAAGGAGCAAGAAAGGAAGGAGGGAGGGAGGGAGAGAGAGAAAAAGCCAGAGACAAGGAGGGTGAGGAGGAGGGAGGGAGTTATATATATATATATATATATATATATATATATATATATATATATATGATTAAAAAATGAAGAATATCATTTTCTAAAGCAATACATACATATATTATCATTTTGAAAGTCTTTTATAGTTTCACAGATGGAAGAATATGCATTGTGTTACCGAGATCTTGCAGGGAGATGGTCTGAATTAGGTGCTTCCTTAGTACACTTGGAGAAATTTCTCTCTCTTTTTTAGACTGAACATCTTTGACGTATTTATTTAGCAGTTGCATTATCCTTGTATGAAATAACGCTCACATCGTTTACCTCTTTGTGTGTTATTTTCGTATTCTAGCTTCATGTCATTTGCACCCCGGTGTCTTTGTGCAGTCATTTGCTGGGTTTTCATGCCCTATCTACCCTGTGTGACTCGTGCGTGTGCACCATGGAGTCTCCCTGGGCTGGGAGTGGCTCGTAGAAGTCCAGCTCACTTGATCATTATCACACTGCTACGTAAAGACTAATGGAAGCTACGTAGAGACTAGTGGAAGCAGCTTTATTTTTTGAATTGTGCTGACAATGTTGTTTTCTTTATGGATATTGTGTTTGTAGTTCATAACAAGAGGAGACACATTTCTCTTTTTGTCCTCTCATTTTAAATATGTACCATTTCTGCTGTTTTTAATAGCAAACTCTATATATAACACCTTTATTCAAAGAGGAAGCTCTGTTGTATAGGTAAAATGTGTTCGGCTTCTTTGATTTCTATTTTAAATATAGGTCCCTAGAGACAAACATGTATCATAGTGACTTAGTATGTTTTTGTAAATGGAGCAGTTTTAGGAAATGTGATGGATGAAAAACTAAAATCTGATTAGTGGCTGCAATGGAAGTATTTATAAAATCAAGCAAGGGGTGGCAAAATATCCCTCGATCTTTACATGATAATTCAGAGTTAGGTAAATCTACCAGTGATTTAGAGACAGAGGAAGTTACAAGATTATTGAGGTCGGTTCTTCACAGAGACAAGTAGATTTGATCATGGGTTTCATATTCAAGGTATTTCGTATATGTTGTTTCTGCAGACATTGTGTGTTCAGACTCAGCAATTTGGTTAGCTCCAACGTTCACTCACAAGTGACATTTAGGAGCTTTTCCCTTCACAACTTTTCTGTGTTTCCATACCAAAATGAGAATCTATTATTTTATCAACATATGAAAATGCTTGGAAGGTTTAGGAGTATAACTGAACGTAGTATTTGTTACAGCTTATGTGTGAGCAGAGGACCAGGCTGTTACCTACTGTACTTCATTACAACAACCTTTGTAAGTAACACATATGTTCAGCAGATGTAGTGATGAGCGTGCAGAGAAGACTAAATATCACTCTGAAAACAAGGAGTAACAACTCAAGAGTTGTATTATCCCAAAACCAATTTTCTCACTGCAGCACATTTCCTAGAAAATAAGATATATTTTAGATACTTAGATTTTTATAACAAAGTATCATAAAATTTTGTTTTCTTGAGAGCAGATTTGATAGAGTAAAAGAGATGATAATAATTGCGATGTTGATAGTCATGATACACACCATGATGATGAACTATAATGTTAAACATCTGCCTTATAATAGGCATGTTAGGATATGCTTAAGTATCTTGAATTAATATTTCTTTTTTTTTTTTCTCTTTTTGGTGCTGGGGATCAAACTCAGGGCCTTGTGCTTTCAAGTCTTGCATTAATATTTTGAGGCATCATGTCACAAAATCAAGCATTGCTATTCCCACTTTACAAAATGAAGAGACAAGAGCTTACATACCTTATCCAAAGTCATCTAGGTAGTAAATATCTCAAAAGATGTTTAAGAAATAGTATCTATTCATTAATGATCATTAATTAGTATAATTCATTATTGAATTTGTATTAAATAGTTATTAATGAAATGTATCACAGTGGTGTAGTCCATCCCATCAAGTATGCCATACCTGTCACTTTTACTCCAACATTCAGCAGCCTGATGTTTGATTTTTTCAGTATTTCCTCTTAACGTGTTTCTAGTGCAATAATATTTATTTTTTTTTGTTGTACCTGTTGCATTGTTTCTTTCACAAGGTATCTCTGTTGCCACTAAAATTAGAAGTAGGAGCCACACGAAAATACATACGTGTCTCAGCTGGTGAAACTCAGTGTGCTCATTGGCTGAGACCTTTTCTGGTTTTCCTTCAAAGCCTAAGTTGCAGGAAATGTTTCACTCTTATCCACCAGAGGAAAACAGTTGGAACATGCAATATTGAGCTGAATTCTAAGGCAGACTAATCAATCTAATTCTGTCTAAACCTATTTACCCTGTCCAGGAGATCCACTAATGAGGAATGCCAGTAACTCCTAGTTCTTGACACTGCTTTCCAAAAGTAAGTTAATGAACCAATTTAAAGGGACATGCTTGACATTTTCAAATTAGCTTAACTTGCTTGTTGGGGCAGCTCTGAACTCTACTGTACTGCTATGGTTGTCATTAAATCATTCCGTCAAGTGAGATTTTTATACTTCAGTAAACTTTAAAAGCTGTCATAATAATTGGATAGGTTCACATTATCATCTAGGATTTTGAAAATTTCTTGATTATTTATGATGTTTGGTATAGAATTTTGAATATGTTATTTCTGCAGTTTCCACAATAATATTTGCAATTTTGTGATGAACCCTTTTCCTAATTGAAAATAGCACAATTTCTGCCCCCAAGTGTGTATTGTCACTAATTATAGGTAGTTCAGTACTTTTACCAGAATTTATACCTGGGAGGTACGCTAGCTTAAATATCTGTCTCTTAAATATCTGGAGAAAATGGGTGGCACAGCCTTAGGGTTCTAGAGAAAAAAATAGTATGTCTGTTCTTTAAAATCTATTCTTAAGGAAAAAAAAATATTCTACGAATGAGAATATTTTTGTAGAAGTATTATAGATTTTCCTTTATTATAAAAGAAGTACATTAATAGACTACATTTGCAAAGAAACATGTTTATCTATTTATTAAAATATTCTGCATTTTTTATGTTGGGGCCCAGGCTAAGCACTGGCTATACAAACATGAGAGAACAAGGAAAATACAGAATATTTTTACTCATGGAGTTTGTATTAGGATGAAGACAAGGACCCTCAAAACACAAGTGTAAGAAATACAATTTTGCATGTTTTCATACATATGAAATAAACTACTTAGCAGTTGAAAAAAGAAGTAAGAGACAAGAAGCTGATTCTACATAAATGGAATAGCTATTAGAACAGCCTCCTAATATGAAGGTCACTAAAAATGATAAAAGGGTCAATTTACCAAGAGGAAATAATAATTATATAGGGATTCATTATGGGAGCACACAATATATAAAGAAATACAACAGACCTGAAGAGACAGACTCCAATTTAACAATGATTCAAGATACTAACACCCAACTTTCAGTAGGCAGGTTACCTAAACAGAAAATACAAATAAACACCAGAGTTAAATTGCACCTAAGCCCAAATGGAACTAACAGACATTTTAAAAATATTCCTACAAAATAGTCCACCAAGGGGTACCATATACACATTCTTCTCATCAGCACAAGAAACATTGTATAGAATATGTCATATAATAAATCAATACAATTTTTCAATGTTCAAAAAAAAAAAAAACCCAAGTACATATAGTGTCTTTTCTGACCACAAGGTAATGAAAGTAGAAATTGACAAAAGGAAAACATTTGGAAACTCTAAAAATACATGGAAATTACACAACTTCCTCCTTATTGGTGGGCCAAGGACATAATCAAGAGAAAATTATTAAAAATTTTTAATGACACACCATGCCAAAGCTTATGGAATAAACAATAGCAGTACTAAGAAGGAAGCTGATGACAATGCCCACATCAAAAACGCAGAAATGTCTGAAATGAACAGCCCATTGCTAACTCTAAAGGAACTAGGCAAACATAAACAAACCAAATGCAAAATCAGTAGAATGAAAAAATTAGTAGAAGGAAAAAATAATAAATGTCAGAGTAACAATATGTTGAGACTAAAGAGCAATGCAAAAGATCAGCAAAACAAAGAGCTATTTCTTTGAAAAGATTTTTAAAAATTGACAAACACTTAAGGAGAGAGAAACTAAAAATCAGAGATGAAAGAAAGAAATAATAACTGAAATAACTGACACCACTGAAATACAAAAAAAACCCATTAGACATTATGAACAACTATATGTCAATGAATCTGAAAACCTAGAAATAGAGAACAAATTAATAGACACACAAACACCATACCAAAACTGAATCTGAAAGTTCTAGCTGGAGTCATCACACAAAAGAAAGGGAAGTAAAGTGCATCCAAATTGAAAAAGAATTTAAATGGTAACTGCCTACAGAAGATATTATACTATGTCTAGCAAACCCAAAGACTCCATTAAAAATACAATTAGAGACAATAAATGAACTTAACAGTTTTGCAGGATACAAAATCAACACAGAAAAATCAGTCACCTTACTTTATGCAGTAGATAATTATGTGATATAGAAGTTAAAATGCAATCCCTTTTGTAATAGTCACAGAAAATGAATACCTAGGAATACATTTAACTCAAAAAGGGAAGGATCTATACAAAGAAAATTATGCAGAATTATGAGATAAATTGAAGAAAACACACAAAATGAAAAGACATTCTGCGTTTATAATAATATGGAAAGAATTCATGTTGTTGAAATAGCCATACTACTCATATTGACTTACAGATTAAATGCATTCTCTATCAAAATATTAATGATTTTCTTCACAAAACTAGAAAAAATAAAATGTGCCTAGACAGAAAAAACGCTTAACCCAAGCCCAATTTGAGCAAAAAGAACAAAACAAATAGCATTATATTATCTAACCTGATAATGTTCTACCAAGCTGTTGTAACCAAAACAGCATGGAATTGACATACAAATGGTTACATAGGCCAATGGGACAGTATAGAGCTAGAAATAATCCCATACATGTACAGCTGATCTTTTTTTTGTCCCTAGGAGTGAGTCTTGGATTCAAAACTTAGGGGCTTGGACTCAAAACTCACTGAGCAACATACCCAGCCCTTTTAAATGTTTTTCTTTTCTTTTTTGAGAAAGGGTCTTGCGGTGTAGTTTGGACTGGCCTTAACTCACTATGTTGCCCAGGCTGACCTTGAACTTGCAGTGAACCTCCTGCCTCAGCCTCCTGTGTGAGGGGATTCCAGGCGTGTGCCACCACACCCGGTTTTACTTTTTATTTTGAAACAAAGTCTGGCTAAATTGTCCAGAATGTCCTTGAACTTGTGATTTTCCTGCCTCAGCCTTCAGTAGTTGGGATTGCAAAACCTGAGCAGCCATGTGCGGCAACAGCAAACGTGCATAGAGGATGCTCTGGAGAACAGTCTTTTCAATAAATGATGCTGGGGAAACTGGATGTCCACATGCACAAGAATGGACGTAGACCCCTGTCTCTCACCTGTTATAAATAGCAAGTAAAAAGAGTTAAAAACCTAAATGTAAGACTTAAAATTATGAAGATACGAAGAAAACTTAGTGAAAATTATTCTGGACGTTGTGATGGACATGGATTACGGTATTTGAACAAAATCCAAAAATCACAGGAAACAAAAAGGAAAAGAGATGAACGAGGTTATAGCAAACCAAATACCTTTGCACAGCAAAGTATAATAGAGGGCAGAGACAGTCTACAGAATGGGAGAAAATATTTGCAAGGGGCTGATATCCAGACTATGTAAGAAACTTCAAAAATTTAATGCCAAAGACCCTGATTAAAAAAGGACAAATCGATCTGAATAGATACTTCACTGAAGAAGACATGCAATCATACAAATGGCCAGTAGGTACATTAAAAATGACCAACATCACTAATCATCAAGGAAATACAGAGCAAACCAAAATAAGATATCTCCAAGGATGTGGAGAAAAAGGTATCTTTGTTCAACATTGTCAGGGTTGTACGTTAATTCAGTTGTTATGGAAAACCATATGAAGTTTACTATGGAACTATCATATGATCCAGCAATACCACTATGGGGTCTCTATCCAAAGGAAACAAAATCAGTACCCCATAGAGACTTTTACACTCCCCTGTTTTTGCAGAGATACAGCCAAAAAACGTAAACAACCTAATTCTCCAGCCAATGACGAGTAGGTAAAGAAACTGTGGTCTATATACACAACATAATGCTATTCAGACATAAAAGGATGAAATTCTTTTAAACTCTGACAAACCAAGGTCATTATGCTAAGTGAAATAAGCCAGGCAAAGAAAGACAATACTGTGTGATCTCTGTATGTAGAAAATTTGAAATCTAAAAAACAAAAGTGATCTCATAGAAACTGAATGGTAAAATGGTGGTTACCAGAAGCGAGGGAGAGTGAGAAGGGGGAGTGTGGCTGGATGAAGTTTAACGGTGAGTACGAAGTTGCAGATAGACAGCAGCACGGAGTGCGGTGGCTGCTGTTGTGTAGTAATGTAACTACAGATAACAGTGACGTGCTGTACTTTTCACAAAGCTGGAAGAAAGAGTTTTAAATATTTTTCACCATTTAAAAAATGACAAATGTTTGTAGAGATAGTATGCTTAAGCTGATTTTAACATTGTGTGATGTATAGATATTTCAAAACATTGCATGTTACTCCATAAGTGGGTACACTTTTGGTTTTATTAAAACATAAAAATAGTGTGCAAATGGTATGGATTTCAAAATAAGTAAAAATGACATTTATATGACTCTAGTTCTAGGAAATGCTTTATAGGCTATCATTGCTATCAAAGTCCCTGAAATTTTATATTAATAGATTTTATCAAACATAATACCAAAGTAGCTTAAAGTTATTTATCTTTACTATAAAACATTTTGTGTGTTTTAGAATCCAGTAAAATATCATAATGATTCAAATTTTGTCATAGTACATCTTGATTCATATGTTCAAGCAAAAAAAATGATAAACTTTTAGGATAAAATACAAATATTATCTGTAATTTGTCAGAAGATTTAAACTATTTAAACAAAAACACTTTCTTCTCTTGACTTATTTAAAGTTGTATCACATTATGAAAATTGCATACCTTAATTTTAACAGTTTCCTAGATGTGTGCTAGCGTGGGTTTGCTGTTCTCTGAACTCAAAACTGTGCCAAAGCCAACTCTTTCAATGCTAATTTTAAAATCTTAAGAAAATTGTGTGTATATTGCCTGGAAAGAGCAGTTTTGGGAATATGTAACTGTTTTTAATTATTTAAATAGTTGTCATGTAGAAAAGACAACTAATGAGCTCATTCTCATTGGTAACATTTGAAGAAAACATGTAAACATGGGATACTAGAGACTGAATACTTAAACTGGTAATCAGACTTATTGGCATATACATTTTATTCTGTTTTTTACTTTAAATTAGACATTGTGCTTTGTTTTTACTTTTATTAGTATTTATTTGCAGTACATAATCTTTACATTTACTATAGGGGATTGGTATATGTACATATCACATTTCAATGCCCTTCATTCCCCCCCCCCACTTCCCTTTTATTTTTTCAGCATCAAATTCATTTATTTGTCTTATAAGATCTTTGACAACCAGACTAATGGGCCAAAGAACATATAAAACATGTAAGACAGTTATACTAAGTAAAGGGACTTTTTTAGATATATTTTCTGTGCTGGGTTATAATACCTTTTTAAAAATCTTTTTTCCTATTAACAGGTCTTGTATTTTATATATAAATTGAGTTTTTCATATAAGAGAAACCATGAGGTATTTAAGCTTGTGTGTCTGAATTACTTCACTCAACATGGTATCAAGGTACATCAGTTTCCTACAAATGACTCAAGTTTATCCTTTATATGACAGAGTAATACTCCCTTGTGTATAAATAACACAATTTTTTCTGTTCATCTATTGATGCACACACATATCGGGTATTTCCAAGGTTCAGCTATTATGAATCTCACTGCTATAAACATGGGTATTCATGTATCACTGAAGTATGATGTCTTTAACTCTTTTGGGAAAATACCTAGAAAAGGGGTCAAATGGAACCTCTAGTTTCAGTCTTCTGAGGAATCTCCATACTGATTTTCATGGTGGTTGTACCAATTTATGCTCCCAGCAACAATGGAGAAATGTTTCTTTCTCCCACAACCTCACCAGCATTTGTTGTTTATTGGTTGATTTCTTGATGGTTTCATGGACATTAATCAGAATAGGTGAAGATGGCACAGTGAGCTGTTCAAACATCTTCTGAAAAGTGTAGAACAAGTAGTATAGCTTTAACCAGAAAATATAAGGGTATCCAGGCTAAATTCTACTTACTAGACTGTCTCTTACACAAATTTCCTTCCCAATTATTCTCCACAAAGACAGACATCCAACAAGGAAGCTGACAAACTATCTTCCTTAGAGCTACTGTTGATCCAAATTGTATTGTTTCGTTAATTCGTTTCCACTGCAAGTGGGCTATATATGAATATGAAGGCTTGGTGCATTTTCATGACAGAACACTTACATGACTCAGTGTTTCAGAATTACTCATTAGGTACTATTTCTGTTTGGTATGGAGTGAGTATGAAAATACAAACTACATACTAATGAAAATATGGATCCATAGATTATAAAGAAAGACTTACTCTCCTAAAAACTTTTATTATGACAAACTCACATCTAACATCTAAAGTGAAATATGCTAATAATAATCATAATAATAATGATGATGACCATAGTACACGGAGGGGAAGTGAAGTCTTGTCTTCCCAGGATTCTCTTATTTACGTCCACATTCAGCAGTCCTTGATTCTCCTCTTTACTTTGGTCTGCTCAGTGAGTTTCGTCAGCACTGTGCTGCCGATGTCTATGCTTACATGGTAAAATGAACAGGAAAAATCCATTTTCTTTGTATTTTTCCTTGGTGACATTCAGGAATAGGCAAAAATGTAAGTAAGCCAATGAGCCAAATGATTATGGATAATTAGCTGGTAGAATATATGAAAACAAAATATTTGTTACATTTAAGCAGATAGTTTTTTTTTTTTTTAAGAAGATTCTATTATCTTTACAGTGTATCTGGAGCTAGGCAATTCAGACACTCACTGAAATTTAGCCAATTAGAAGTCAACTCTAGCATTCCTATAGGAAGTTTTGTAGAACATTCAGATGTTTTATGGTTCTGAAAACAATGTTTAACTTGATAGGCATCTGTTGATTTTAAAAGAATGTAGTAATTTGATCTCTCTTAAATGATAACCTTTAGATTAGGCCTATATCACAGTATTTGATATTATTTTGAGCTCTCCAATGAAGTAACTGATCTCATTGTTACTCTGTGTCAATTTCAAGATACGTAATTTGCTTGACTGTCATTTATCACACTTTATAATCACTGTGGATGATGACTACAGCTTTAATGTAGCTCTGGTTTTGATTAGTATAATGTCATTTCCAAGTTTCATTATCTACAGAGGAAGAGAAGAATTCTGTCTCTGTGCCTGTCAAGTCTCATGCTTAACCTGAAAACTAAATTCACTTCAAAGGGTCTATTAAAACAAATTTCATTAAAGCATTCTTGCTTAAGCAAAATGAGCTGTTATTGTGAAAAATCACTTATGTGATAATAAGAATCCTTGACTGAGTATTAAAAGAGCTAATATATCCAGGCTGGATTCTTACTTGTTTGTGAAGATCTGTCCTTCTCAATAATCTCCAATGTGTACAAGCATCTTCACTGGGATTGGTGCTCTGTCTTTGGTTCCCAGATACTCACGGAAGCATCATGAAAGAGTGACGTGTACATAGTCAGACTTAGGTGGTCTTTTCAGCTCCAAAGACTAATAATATTTTTTTCTTAAAGTACTCACTTATTTTCTGATTCTTAATTTCTATGTACTGAATATAATAATATTAACATTTTAGAATTACTATGTAATGATAATATATAAGAAGGCACCTAACCTATTGACTGGTTTAATAGTCAATGTTATTCTCTTCCCTTCTCTGCAATTGTTATTAGATGTTTATTTGTCATTATTTTAGCCCATTAGTGTTTTGTGTTTCTATTTTTAATTGAGTCTGTTGAAATGTTTACAAAATTTCTAATTTTCACACAATTGGGATGAGGACTACATTATGTGGCTGGCCAAGATCTCCATTTTCCTTTTGATTCTGATGTTATAATAAGATGCACATACACATGACATATTGTAAGTCTGAAGCCATCTGAAAAGGAAGATTGCTGCGCTGTATTAGGAGACTGGAGTTTACACACTAGACGTTACCTACATAATATATTTTTCTTCTTCCACACTGGCAAATTTTTATTCATTTTTATTAGTACAAATGTGCAAATCTAAAAATATTTGGTTTTTGTAACATTACTTCCTCTTTCAAATGCATGAAATATTGTTGTTTTGGCCTATATATTCAGTTCTCTCCAAATTATTATCATTTACTAAAATTGTCAGAACTGTGTCATGAGAATATTTTTGTCTTTAATTCCTTTCTCAGCTGGTCATAAAGTTCTTTGGTTCACTGCAAAGCCCTACCACCTCATTAATGACATGTTGCTGCATCTAAGATAATAAAAATAAATGCTTGATATTTTTCAACAGCCCCACATTCATTGTATTTCATATATGAAAGTAGGACCTCCCTGGATTGACATCTTATTTAAATCATTAAATTCTCCCAGAAAACCAGTAGATGATTGTTCTTGCTTCAAATATACAGAGTCTTGCCTGGTTTAGGAACATGTTTTGTAAATAGCAGAGATTGAGCACAAATTCTTGTCATTGTAATGATAAAATATGTGGTCACCATTCTTCTAATTTTTGTTAGGATTTCTGTGCCTCTATGATTAGAAAGAAGAAGTGGCCACACACCTTCAAGGACTCTTAATGCCTACAAAGTTATGTAAACACAAGATCCCCCCAAAGTAATATGAAGTTACCAGAAACTGTCCATGGGTAGCCTCGCTAAGGTATCGCAGGCAACACAATGCAAAGGTCTAGTTGGCTTTCTTTTTAAATTTGCATTCATTGTCAAAAGAGGTATTACATTTTTCTTATTTTGGGACTGGGGGTCAGGTAGAGAAGAAATGGGTTACTTTTCTAACAGCTGGTGTCAGTTTCCTACAGCAGATACAACAGTATTCAGAAAGGTCCCAAAGTGTTTTTTTAATCAATGTAATTTAAAGATACATTTCCAGTGTTCCTGTAGGTTATCTCTCTCCTACTATTTAAATCCTTGTTATGCTTAGAAACTTCTATATTACATTGCTTCCTTCCAGTAATTACTGAAGAAATGTGGCTAAAGTTCTCTAACTTTGCTACTTCCATTAAATTATATATTCAGGAATATTTATAGTTTTGTATCATTTTTTGACACTATGATCATGGACCAACTGTCCTGTACTTGAATTCTAAGATATTCTATACCATCATAGAACATACAATATTACGCTGTTGTCTACTCATTTGCATTTGTATGTGCAACTCCCCACAACTCTCTGTCCAAATGTGTAAATAATTTTTAACTTGAACATTAGAAGGCATGATCAAAATCTATAGTGAATGTATAAATTTTAAAAATTGCAATAAAAGCCACATTGCCTTTAATCTTACTTAACATATTCCTTCTTGCTTCAAACACATGTATCCTATTGTTTTTGCCACTTTCTGAGGAAGTTCTGGAAGTCTTGTTTCATGAGTGTCTTTAGTTGTGTTGTCATGGCTGCCTCAATGTCCTGAATCTATTTAAACTGTCATTTTGAGTTTGAACAAGAGCCTGGAGTTTCATGATTGCAGGTCTGGTGAATAAGGTGGATGAAGTCACACCATGATGGTCTTATTTGACAGAATTTGGTGTAAGCATTTCAGATTAATTCAGGATATCAATGGGGCCATTAAAAGATGGTCAGAAAAAAGGACTTCCAGACATGCTTCAAAAAGTGGCAAGAATGCTGGGAAAAGTCTGTTTGAACCAAGAGGGAATATTTTAATGGAGATTAGTGGCAATGTTGTATACCATAATATCTTTTTACAGTAGTACCTGGGTTCACGAATGTAATTTGTTCTACGATTTTGGAAAAGACGGCCACGTTTGTGTTTATGTGGGAAAGATCGCCGCAGTCCTGTTCATCACCCAATGCAGAGTTTGCAAACAAAAGCAAAACTTCACCAAACATTTCTGTTTGCAAACCAAATTGCTTGCAAACAGAAGCATTCATGAACCATGAACCGAGGTACCAGTGCATTTTTATTTAAACAATGACCGATTTTATCATACCTTGTATAAAAATAATAGGTTTGAAAAATTTGATTCTTTCATTTATTTGACAAGTGAAATAACCATATTCTGAAACTGTAAGAAACTTTTGTATTAAAACCAGTACACTTCACAGTGAAGAAATTTTGGGGTAAATCTACTATTTAGATAAACAATTGTGGTTCTCATGTTCTTCACTTGTTGAATGAGAGTATTTAGAGGAGAAATATTTCAAAGGCAATTTTTTGCTTAATATTTTATCAAGCATGACAAATTTTACCCAAATGATGTCCTTAAAACCCTGAAATAATGACATCTGTAAAGAAACATTAAACTAAGTAGTTAATAAATATTTAAAGCAGTATTTGACCTGGTGTTTTTTATACTGGTTGCATTTTTTAAATTAGTGCTGCTTTTGGTTTTATATTACTTAGAGATTAATTTCTGATTTTAGTTTTCAACTTATGTTCTACCATCATGAATCTTCAATAACCATGAGAACTATAAATAATAACATAGTTCATTAAAATTGATGTCATTAAAATAAAAAGATATAATTACATAACTTATAGCTACATAATACGTTATATATGGTTGTCTGAAAAGTGTATATGTTTTGTTTTTGAATCTATAAGAAAAAAGAGTGTAACTGTTCTACCAGCAAGTTCCTGCAACAGAAAAGATTTGTTTTGAATGTAATAAATGAGCAGGTGGCTAAGCAATGCATGTTGACTGAGCATAGTGGATTCACACTGAGACTAACAACGCCTTTTATTGATAATCTTCTACCATCTGCTCTAAAGATTTATTCCTACAAAGAAAAAGGCAGGTGAGAAGAAAGAATGCAAATAAGTGGCAATGTTTAAATTTGGACTCATGCTGTGATTTCCCAAAGTGGATCAATGCTACTGTTGCTTTTAAAACCATTACAGTGTTTGAACCAGCAAAGCTGACGGTAAATTTCTTTTGTTGCTATATTTCCTGTTATCCACAAGGAAGTGCTTCCAGAACTGTGAGATTTAAAAGCTTAAAAAAAATTGGTGGAAATAGTCTTCATGTAATTTAACTCTTGTATGGGGCTAATGCTTTCGGTTTGGCAAAAAGCACAGAATAGTCTGTATATTCATAGCTAGCTCAATTACTAGAAGGGAATATGCAATGGATTATAGTAAACAGAAAATAAAATATCTGAAAGCTTCCAAGGTGAAACCAGAGATCCTACCTTATCAGGCACGTGTTGGACAAATCCCCTGAAAGGTATAGAATCACTGAAGGTGAAAATATGGTAGATCAAAGTGTTACAGAGAAATAACTCCCAACCAGGTAGTTATTTCACCCCAAAAGAATAATGACAACAACAATAATGAAAATGGGAAAAGAGCATTTAGAGATGGAGGAAGGGAGGTGGGTGGAAAAGGGAAGGGGACTAAAAAAATGAAACAAGCTGTATTATGTACATGCACCTACTCCCAAAGAGGAATGTGAACTTTATGTACAGAAAACATGTACTAATAAAATAAAAGAGAGGTGGAGAGAAAGAGAGAACTCCCGAGAGACGGGATCCTGAAATTGGGTTGGAGCTGAGGCTGTTTGTCTAGGGGTTTTTTGGTAGTAAAATCACTTTGTGGGTTACCTTGGGTCAAACTATAATCAAGCTGTAGGATCACAAGTGTAGTCACTTAGCTCATATCGATCTAATAGAAAAACGCATTATGTAGCAAGGGTACTCTGCAGAGAAGAACAAAGGCATTTCTGGAAGGGGTAGGAGTGAGGGTCAGAGTGCTCTGGCCATCTTTCTGTGAATTTATTGTTTCTATGTGGTTGTTACATTGGTTGGGCTTATTGGATGAGATGGCTCTAGTTACCGTACAGCCTTGAGCTGTTATTTCCAGAGAAGCCTTCAGGCCTAGCCATGGTGTCTCTATCTTGGGGCCCAGTTTCTATCAATTCAGCCCTGGACCACAGGCCGGTTTGCCTCATTTCAATTCTAACTCTGTCTTGGGCTCGGTCCCTTTCTAACTGCCAATCGATCTTCTACCTAACTCAGCTAACTGCAAGAAAAGGAAAAGCAAATGTAGGGCCAGAGGAAGAGGGACTTTCCACTGAAATCAAAGAATGGTAAAGCACCTGTGGCTGAGGAGTTAACAAAAGGATTGAAGATGCGAAGAGGTTGAAATTGAGATTAATAGAGAGATCAATTTCTTACAGAGATCTAGGAGTAGAATAAGTAATAGTGTTTTAAGAGGTGCCCCCAAAAGGTGGAAATTCAAAAGAAAACAGAAAAAAGTATGCAATAGGATCTTTATTAGATCGAAGGCACTGACATAAGAATCACAGTTCAAAAGACAGATGTCGACAATGAATTCTGGAATGGAGAATTTAGAATTCTGTAATAA
Organism: Hystrix cristata; assembly: GCA_004026905.1. Classification (NCBI taxonomy): domain Eukaryota; kingdom Metazoa; phylum Chordata; class Mammalia; order Rodentia; family Hystricidae; genus Hystrix; species Hystrix cristata. The sequence continues at coordinate 318,041 of PVJO010000046.1, read as the reverse complement.
ACCAAAGCAACACAGCTACTGAAAACTACCTGGGAGAAATTACTGAACCTCAGTGAGAAAGTAGAGCGTGTGTTGTTTTTAGGGTTATTCCCTTCCCACTCTCCTCCCATCTCATTGGCACAGGAACCGCAGTCAGCAGTGCTGCAGATTATGGAGAGATCTGGCCCTTTTACAGGTTTATGAAAATCATTATCCATAAATATATTAATATTTTTCTTAAACTGCATCTTCCTGGGAAATCTCTAGTTTCCAAGAGTGATGTGACTGAGTTCAGCTGCTGTAGGGAAAGACTACTTCAGGAGTATTGAAGAAGCAACAGCAAAGTGCTGAAACTATTCCCTCTGCTCAGGGCTCAGTTTCAGTGGGGATAAACCAAGATTCTTTGGGACTTTAAAAGGAATCAGAGAAATAATGAGGTATTTAAACATGTGTCCGATTTATTTCACTTAAGAGTATGGTCTCAAGATGCATCCATTTACCTAGAAATAGCTCAAGCTTTTCATTCTTTATGGCAGAGTAGTACTTCATTGTATAAAAAACCCCACATTTTCTTTATCCATTCCTCGGTTGATGGACATCTGGGCTGTTTCAAGGATTTAGCTATTGTTTCTCTGGTGTGAGAAACTGAAAGTGTAAATAAAGAGGAAAATGTATTATATTGGGAAAGGAAAGAAAGTGTCCAAATGGGAACGGGAAGAACAGAAGGGGAGGGGGAAAGGAACAGAGGGCCAAGAGAAATAAGAAATGGAAGGAAAAAATAGAAAGGAAGCTTTTGTAAATGAGGAGGGAGGAGGGAGTGAAGGGAGGGGAGGGGAATGGGAAAAAAGAAGCAACAAGACATATCATGTACAGGTACAAATCCCCTATGATGAATGTCATCACTATGTACATCTAAAATGTACTATTAAAATAAAATTTAAAAAAAAAAAGGAATCAGACAAATAAACCACAGTGGATAGCTGAAGCACACAGACACATTCCTCGCTGTGATGACGGCCCAGGCAGGAGAAGGCACCTGCATGACCTCTAGCTGAGGTAAATGTCTTAGACAAGCAAAAGGTGAAATCTAAAGCTGTCTTGCAAATGGCCGTCCCTGGACATTAATGGAAGACACAAGCACAAATAGTTTAAGAATGTGTTCAGGAACAATTATTGACACATAAATAACATTGATTCAGGTGTGCACCCTGAGAAATTAGCTTTAAAAATAAAAACCTTGGGGGAAAAAAAGACAAGAGAGGATTCAATGGTTATACACTGTGGGAAACACAATTGAAAGAATTATTCCAGAAGAGTGCTAAACAAAGATGCAGCACAGGTAACAACAACAAGAAAAAATTACAGGTACACACAAATAACAAGAAACAGTGCAGAGGGAGGGGGCACTCTGATATCAAAGAAAGATTATTTAAAATGTCTGGTTTTCAACAACAGGTGCAAAAGAAAAAAGAAAAAAAATACAACACACACAACAAAGCAAAAAAAAAAAAAAAAAAAAAAAAAAAAAAAAAAAAAAAAAAAAAAAAAAAAAAAAAAAAAAAAAAAAAAAAAAAAAAAAAAAAAAAAAAAAAAAAAAGTCATGTGGACTGGTAAAAATGCAACCAAAATAAAAATGTGCCTGAGGGCCAACTAACTTTGAACTTAGTAAACAACATCTTTAAATCAGCTTCAGTAAATATGTTCAAAGAACGACAGGAAACCTTGTCTAAAGAATTAAAGAAATGTATGGTAAAAATGCACATATACAGATAGGCTGTTGTGCTGACCTATGTGTATGAAGTAAATGTATGGAAACAAATTAAACTTTTCTCTCTCTCTCTCCTTATACATATTCTTCAACTGAGGTACAAAGCCAGCCTGATTTTGTCTTTCAATTTTTGAAACAGGGTCTAACTAAATAACTTGAATCACTAAGCTGTCCAGGCTTGGCTTGTACTTGAGATGCTCCTGCCCCATCCTAGTAGAGTACTGGGACTGTAGGTGTGTACACATCCAAGAAACCCAGTGAGCTCCAAGTAGTACGAACCATAAGTTTGATAGCTGAATACATCATAATCAAAGTGCCTAAATCAGAAGACGATGGTAATATTTTGAGAGAAAGAAAAGAAATAAATACGTATTACTTCCAACAGAACCTCAAATAGATTAACAGCTTATATTTCTTCAGAAAGCCTTCAGGCCAAGTGATACAGGATGGTATTTTCCAAGGGCAGAAAGTAAAACATTGTCAACTGAGAATTCCACTTCAAGATAAACTCTTCTTCAGTTACATACAATCAGCAAATTTTTAATCAAAAATAGAGAAACAAAGCCAAAAATAGAGAAAACTTACTTTAATAAAATCATGAATGAAGGAAGACATATTATTTCTGGCCTTACAGAAAGAAAGAAATGTAAGAATGCCATTCAGAGTTGTATACCAAAGAATTACAAATAAAATAATTTAGAAGAAGGAATGAAAAACGATTATGAAAGGCAACACAGTTCCTTTGTGAAGAAGTGAAAATATTCTAGAATTAGATGGTGGTAATCTCGCTAGCTGTGACTATATTAAAAATGCCTGAGCTATACCCTTGAGATGGGTGAATAACTAAGGTTTGTGAACCATGTCTCAATGGAGACTTTCAATAAAATTTATAACCCTATATTCAAGAAAACTGCGAAACAGACAAACAAATTTAAAAATGTTAAAAAGATTCTCTTCAGTATTGGGAAGTTTCTCATAATGAAATGTATTCTGGAGTCCACTGTGGTTTTCAAATACCAATATTCATAAGTGAAGTTCAAGGTGAAATTTCTTGTGAGTACGGTTATAATTCACATAGATAAATTGTATTTACTGCTTGCTTTACTATAGGTTAGAAAATACTTGATTTGTACTTGAAATAGATATGAAGCACTCCTGCTTTATATACATATATGTTTATAAAAGTCATATATATTATACAAAATATATGTGGATTTATATACATTATACACATAATGTAATTTAGTATACAAATAGTTGATGTATTATTTCATAGCTTATAAAAGATAAAATATAAATAACCATATTTATATATATATATAAATTATGTGAATGTTTGCAGTGAAAAGAGTCATATACATTTTTTATCAAGTGTTATTCATGTATTTAGTCTTTTTTATGCTTTTATTTCCAGAATCCTATCAACTCATGTTACAGTCCATATGCTTTTCAGATGCTTTTTGCTTTTGGAATAGATTTAATTTTAAACATTAGTAGTATATTGTTATATTTTATACACCAATTGAAATAGATTGTTATGCCCACAATATTCCAAGCACTAGACTCATTCTTTAGCAAATGCTCTGAATAGATAATACTGCAATATAATACTAAGTTTAGAATCAGAACACATGATTTTAAATAGATCACTGCACAATTATTAATTAGTATTACAAATTTGAAACACATTTATCTTCAAAGCAATTTAATGCAAATTAGAGTAAAAGATTAAAGAGCAGCATAATTATATCTAGCTTGTGACTTATCAGATAGGAAATGACACATGAGATTAAAACTGGAGAAATAAATAGAAAAACTTAACCCCACCTACCTTCTCTGTAGTCTTAATTGTGTAGTACTAAATAAATACAGCTGTACCTCTACTTTTTTCAGTTAGAAACCTCCATCATTTTGTTACTGCCCACAGACTAGTTTGAAAGAGTCTGAGAGGTACTTGTTGGCATAGTGATTCCCACTCTGGTGGGTGAGCCACTTTCTCAGGATTGTGTGAGAATTTGTATGTGTGCTTCTGAAGCCTGGAAATAACAGCAAGGAGACCGTGCTGATGGTGAGGAGATCAGTGCAGCTCTGTCTTCACCATTTCTCTTTTCAAGATTATGTTTGCCCATTAGTAATATCAGAGTTTCTAATACACAGCTAATCCTTGTACCTGTGAATGTTTTTGTTTACTTTCTCATCCCAAACAGCCTTCTCTGTACCTCAGAAGTTTTTTCAATGTTAGTGTTCTTGCCTCCACACAAAGTCACTTTTTTCTGTCTTTTTTGAATTTTAGAAATAGTAACAAAATGATTTAAAGCTAAATGGCAGTTCTTGATAAGAAGAAAGAATAAAGGGATCCAAAACTAAGTCTAGGGGGCTTGAGGATTTAGCTCAGTGGTAGAGTGCTTGCTTAGCAAGCACAAGGCCTGGAGTTCAATCCCCACCCCCCCCCCAAAAAAAAAAAAAAAAAAAAACTAAGCCTACAGCATTTGTGATGTAAATTAAGTTCCTCTTTGGCATGCCCTAACTTTCTTTGTACCCACCCGCTGTGGCCTCTGTCTGCCTCTGCCCCTGTGATCTAATTCCTCTGTGAAATACAGCTTCCCAATCTTGTCCCACCTATCCAGTCCTAAGTAACAGAGCTACCTCTCCTGTTGTCAGGACTCTTCTGTTAAACACACACACACACACACACACACACACACACTTCCTTGGTATACTCTTTATGGAAAGAGAACTGGTTAAAATAGTTTACATTTAAGTCAATTTGTTTTGAGGGAACAATAATACATAAGGAATAGATAAGGAATAATTTCAAGTTCTTTGAAAAGAATGACTTTATTTTGAAGATAATTTGATACTTATTCTGATTAAAATTCCAAATTTTATTGTATTTACTTACTTATTTTATTTTTGGTGCCGGGGATTGAACTCAGAGCCTTGTCCTTGCTAGGCAAGCACTCTAAGCACTGAGCTAAATCTCCAGCCCCAAAATTCAAAATTTTAAAGGCATTTTTACAATCCCAGATACAACTGGCTCACAGTGAAACTGTTGAACTGAGACCATGGGTTTGGAAAATAACTGGACTACCATCACAACAACGCTGTGACATACATTTGGGAGCTGTATATTCGGCCCGGAGATTACATGGTGCCCAGTGAGAGCAGAGGGATTGTTTGCCACATCTTGTTGTAAATGAATCATTTTACCCTTGAAGTAAGGTCAGCTTCTTTGTGTAATCCCAAATACACAAGCTTGGGTGCCATAATTCCAGGTGCTGCAATCCAGAAAGGTCAAAATTCCCAAAGTCTCAAATTTTGAAGATCAGAAACCCCAAAATAGATCACAATTCTGGAGGATTAAAATTTCTTTAATTAATCGAAATTCCTACATGTTGAAATCCTGAGGCCAAACCCTAATTTCCATGAAGAAAATGCTATGTAAACTCAGTAGAAAGTAGAGTTCTAGATGCGAAATTGGCTACCAGATATGGCAAGGACACTATCTCAAGTTAAAAATAATTCATTTGTCTGCATTGACTTTCTTTCTAGCTGATGAAATTCCGGGAGGTTTTAATGAATTAAAGCCACATTTGTCTGAGGAAGCCAGCAACATTACTGACTGCTTCAATACCAGTTTTGTGCACCTTTGGACAAAATGATGTGCAGTGATTCTGCTGCCATCACCTGTATCATTTCCTCAAACCTGTGGCTGTGTATAAATCCATGCTGAAGGGATTTCCACATGCCCCAAACAGCATGTGGAAACGTGGAACAGAAGATGGGGAAAATTTAATAGGGAGTATTTACATCCACGGGTGTTGTGTATTTAATTTTCAGAAAGAGCAACACCACATAGAGTATGAGAATGTATCCTACGAGAAGCATCATGCCCCTCCTTAGAATGTCTGTTCGTCATGATGCAAAACTTTGCAGCACACTAATTATCAGGAAAGCCCACCAGCTTTTGTGGACTCACACTGTGCAGCTGCCTCTAATCTACCCTGTATTATGTTTCACTGTTAATTTTTTTCTTTGGCTTTGTTTGTTTTTCTTTTTTTAGATTTTTTCCCCATTATTAGAATAGTGGAATTTTAATATTTCAGGAATTGGAGGAATTTAGTATGCTCTGTATTTCACCTTTGCTTCATTTCCAGTATTGGAGGCATAAATTTATGGGTAAAGACCGTCAGAGAGTTTTATGTAGTTTTTGCAAACTTGACTCCAGGAATGTACATTATCACAACATTCGAATTGAATGTGTGTGCGTGAACGTGTGTGTGTGTAAAACCATTGAACTTCTTTAATAAATGGAAAACGACCCTTTTGTACATCCACATTTTTGAAAGATACAAATGTGGATGGCATAGGTGGTGGTGACCCACATCTGTTTCCTGTTCACCTTGTCCTGGCGTTTCAGCTGACTATCATTATTACAAACCACACGTAGTTTGTGCTTGCACATTTCAGATTTTCATCTATTTCATTATGAATATGTTTTCTCTTTTCATGATTGTTATATCCATGAGACTATTGTTCATAGTGTACACCTGAGTATTTCCCTCTCTCCCTCCCTCCCTCCCTCCCTCCTTACTTTCTTTCTTTCTGTTTCTTTTTCTTCTTTTTTTTTTTGATGCTGGGGATCCAGCTCACAGCCTTGTGCTTGCTAGGTAAGGGCTCTAACACTGAACTAAATCCCCAGCCTCTTTCTTTCTCTTTCTTCTTTCTTCTTTCTCTGTCTGTCTGTCTGTCTGTCTGTCTGTCTGTCTCTGGTACTGGGGAATAAACCCAGGGCACTCTACAACTAAATCACATCCCTCTTCCATTTTTATTTTATTTTATTTTATTTTATTTTATTTTATTTTATTTGAGACAGTTTCTTGCCAAGTTGCACCGATAGGACTAGAATTTGAGATCCTCCTGCCTCAGCTTCCCTAAGTGCTGGAATTATAGGCACAACCCACCATGGCTGGTTCACCTGAATCTTTATGCTGACAGTTTCTTGAAATGTTAAAATATTATTCAAAGTCATCAATTTTTTTTTCTAGGAAACTGTAATTTCGGTGATAGGAGAAATCTCTATATTAGGTCTTTAAGATAAAAAAATCATATTAATCTTTGTATGACTGCTGAAAATTTGGATATAAGTGTTTGTAAAATGCTTTAAAATCCAAGGTAGGACATTATCTCTTTATAGTGGATAATTTACGTATCAAATGCTGGCTTCATTTTTCTCCTGTGCAGCATAATTTTTTTCTGGGGATTTTTTGTGCATTCACACAAAAAAAATGAGGTAATAGATAAAAATGGGGCAATTACAGTATATGAATTTAAGGCATATAAAGTTAAATATGAGATTTGTAAGTGAGATAAAGGAATTAAAATAACTACCATAGTGCCTATGAAAAACATTCAGTGAACTATTAATTGGCGTTATTAACTCACAAGTTACTGTTATTCCAGAATCAGAATTGTTCGTATGATCTTTTCTAACTTTTAGATACAAGTTAAAGTATCTATTTCTAAAAAAATTTTACTGTTCCATCTTATACATTATATAAACCTGACCATCTTAACAATTTTAACCCCCTTTTTTTTCATGGTACTAAGTACAAAATATTTCAGCTTTTGAGGGAAGTGTAAACTCTTACTTCTGATGATTTTTTCTGTTTGTTTACAGTCAGATGAAATAGACAGTTTCAGTTTCTCATTCCTAACTGGTATGACTCGCATTCTTACTTTCCTTTAGCATTCAAATTAGAAGTGAAAATGAGATACCTATGCATAGTCATTTTAATTACTAATGAAAGATGGAAGAAATTGACATTAACTCATCCTTTTGTTTCTGAGGGTAAGAAAAATACTTACTCTGCTTTTTCATATGCCAGTTGGAGATCAAGGCCTATTGTGGTATATTTATCAGAGTAACAATGTAATGGTCCAGCACTAAAAAAAAGAATCAATTATTTTACTATACTTTTATTTTAATTAGTATATGCTTATGGTACCTAATGTTCAGATTCCTTGTGGGGAGTTGGTACATGTATATAATACATCTTAATTCCTTTTTTCATCCCTTTTCCATTCCCTCCCTCCTCTATCCATCTTATTTTTTAATTATTTCTTCTAAAACTTCATCATACTGTTAATAAATTGTTCAAGAGAAAATAATACATTTTTTCTTTTTTTTTTTAGAGGACAATTTATTTAAAAGTGGTAAAAAAGGGGGGAAAGGAGATGATAGATAGCTACTCGATGAGTAGGGAGCATTCGAAAGCGAAATACTCCTACATTTTTTCTAATAGCAATTTTCTTCTCACGGTGGCTTTTCTTCTTCATTATCAGCAAGAGGACACGAGGTGCTTTCATTTTGTTTTGCATAAGGCTTGTGTAACAGGTTGATATTTTGTTCACATGCTGAACAATCTAAAAAATACATGCAAAAAAAATATATGTACATTTACCTTCCCTTGAAAACATTTAGCTTTATTCACCTATGGTCTTTGAACCATAAACTCTGGATGAGTGTATTGTGCTTCTATCATTTATCACAGACTCATCTGCCTACACTGAAATTAATGTAAGAAGCGTCTGTTTGCTGGATCAGAACTCTAATATCATTATTCAATCTGTGAGCCGCTCCCCATTTGAATCAATAAAAGGCTGAGAGGTCTTGACAAGCTATATTTTTTCAAATATTGATCCTGATGACCAAGCTGGTGCCCTAGAGTCTAACCATTGATTTTAAAGGGAAGGCCTGTCAGATTGGAGGCCAATTTTGTGCTATTAAACAGATCAGGTCTTGTAATTAAAGAAAATGTCAGGCTGTCATATTTTACAAGAGAGCTATGGGAATATTTTCACACAGTTTTCAAGCAAATTAGAAAGCATTCAGACCTGCTGGAGCCACACACATACACAAAGACTAGCATAGGCTTACAGAGAAACTAAATCAATATTCAAATGGTATGTGATTCATTGGGTTTCTCTTTTCCCAAGACTCAATGATTTAAGGAATAATTTATGATTCCTGGCTTTAATAACATGCACTGCTGCATCAACTTAAAATGCATCAAACTCTTCTCAGAGAAAGCAATATTCAAATGAAAAGCTAATTTACTGTCAGGATAATGGAGAACATCCAAACCCTACTCTGCAGCCTTTGTTTCCTTTCAGTACCAGCTGTAAATCAAAACTTCATATTCCATTTCATGGCATACTTCCTTTATTCTTTTATCAATTCAAGAATGATTTACAGAGAACTTGTGAGTAAAGGATTGTTGGATAGCTCGCCTTAATGTAGCAGAAACAGACCAATAAGCAAAATCACACCATATTGGTTATACAATATAAGTGCTTTCTAAAGGTAAGAGGTTACTAACTTTACTAGGAATATTTAGGAAAGTTTTAACAAAGCATATTGATTTTGAGTTTAATGCATAAAAATTGAAGCTCTGAAATTATATTAAAATGTGAAAGTGGGCTGGGGATTTAGCTCAGCGGTTAAAGTGCTTGCCTTGCAAGCACAAGGACTCGAGTTTGATCCCCAGCACCAAAAAAAAAAAAAAAAAAAAAAAAAAAATGAAAGTGTCTTATGTATGTTTTAGAATTGATTTCTGAAGCTAGGGGTACTATAAAAATAATAATAAAAAGCAGAACTTTTAGAGGGTATCAAACTTTATAAATGAGAAATAAAATATTAAAGTGTCAAGAAAAAAGGAGACGAAAAACACAAATAATCCCCCCAAGTGGAAATACAAATAATTTTGAGCAATCAGAAAAATATTCCTTCATTATATCTTCAAATACAGATTTTATTTTGAGTAGTCTCTTCTCCTGAGATTCTCACTAACACATTAGGACTTTGGCCAATGTGACCAAATTATGACCTCATGACCTCGATTATTTTCTGTTCCTTTCATTTTTGTCTTTTCCTCCCCAGTTCAGTTTGCACATTTTTGTTGACTTGTCTTCAAATTCAATAATACTGTCTTTGGCTGTGTGGGGACTGTAGTCAAACCCATCTTTTGAGTTAATAATTCCAAATATTGTACTTTGCCAATCTATAAATTTGACATTGAATATGTTATATTGTTCATTTACCTTCTATATGTTTTTCCTTAACATGCTAGTGGCAATTATTTTGAAGTTATTTTCTCTTCACAACAATATCTGCATCTTTTTGCATTTGCATATTTAGCATTTTTATCAGTTTTATCAGTTCCTTTTTCCTGTTTGTTTAAGTATCTAGGATGTTAGGTTTTGAGTTTTTGTTCGTTTTTGTTTTTATATCCTGTTCATTATGTTGATATTCTGGGTTACTCATTTTTTGGTTTAAAAATCTTGCACTTTGTTCTGGTAGGCACCTTGATGCTGAAAAGGACTACTGCTAGGTTTGTTAAATTGGAAATGTGGTAACCTTGTTGTTGTTGTTGCTTGCTTGCTGTATGTCGCATGTCTTTTAGGGGGTTTTACTAAGGCACAGGTATTCACTAACATCTCTCCTTTCTCACTGAGCCAGACCACTGATACCTTTCCAGCCTTGAGAGACCTCCGGTTCATACTTGCTCCTAGCCTCCCAGCACCTGTCTTATGAACTTCCATAGTCTTTCTTTGTGTTTTGCAGTCCAGAAATTATCTAAGAAGCTGCAAATTAGTTTACTGCAAATACATGGTATACCCTCTACACAGTCCTCTTTATTAAGGACTCTGTTCTGTCACAGCTGTAGCAGCCCCAGCTTCAATTTTTATGCCACAGATACCCGTTTGGTGTCCACACAGATTAGTCACCTTTTCTGTGACTGAGACACCAAATCTGACACCTACAGTTTAAAGAAGGAGAGCTTCAGTTCGGCCTGTGTTTGGGAGTAAGTTTTCCTGTAATCATCTGGCTCTGAGTGAGAATCATCGTCACTGTGGTTGAAGTGGCAGAGTAAAGGCACTTAGTTCCTGGCAGTCTGGATGTGGAGCAAAGACTTCTAGAGAGGAGCAAGTCAGAAGCCAGTTATTACCTGGGCCGCCTCCGTGATCCACCCGCACACACCCGAGTGTGCTTTACTCTTCTGCTAGGGGTTTCAGAATTCAGTGGAGCTGATGTATCAGAAGTAATGGTCACATCACAATTGTACGCTAAAGCTCAGGCTGTGTCCTAAGCAATAGGTAAAAACTGTACTCATTTTGTGCATCCCAACTTGGACAAGTATTGATTGTAGTGATCATCTCGTGGATGTATACATGTAAGAAAACTCTATATTAAACGCAAAACTTTCCGAATGTGTGCCACTTGGTCTATGGAAATTAAATTTGAAAATTGATGAAATAATTTGCACACATATGTACATTTACACATGTGTATGTAGACAGAAACAGTGATGTCAATATTTTATAGTAAAGTCATAAATCAACACAATATTTTCAAATGCAGTTTGGTAATGTACATCAAAGAGATAACATTTTTCAATTTCCAAGAATTTAACCCATGTTAGATGTATGTGGAGAAGGAAATTTGTTATTTAGATAATAGCATCCTTAATATTGATTTAATATTTTAAACATTATCTAAATTCTGGAAAAAGTTGATGCAAATAAATGTTCAATAAACAATATTTAAAACAGCATAGCTAAATAACAAATTATACTGTTAATTTTTACATTGGAAAATATTCATACTACAATTCATCATTTTACATTCTTTAACTTTTTTGAGGTATGTTAAATATATTTAAGTGCATTTATAATATTTATATTTTCAATAACTTTTGAAAAATATGCATAAAGTAACCACCATCTCAGTCGAACTGTAGACTATTTCCATAACTTGAAAAAGATCTTGTGATACTTTCATTCTACTCTACCTGTAAATAGGTAATTTGCCTGATTTATATCAACATAAATGAATTGTTCTTGTTTTGAAATTAATGTAAATGAAGTCATAAACTATATACTTTTTCTTCAGGTAATTTTTCTCAAGTGTTTTGTAGAGTATTTCACTTTATTTGATGTGTCCATAGTTTTTAGTGTTTATTTGTGTAACTACATCCCAATGTATTTGGTCATTTTCTGCTGGATTTTTTTCAACCATTTTTTCTGATGAGCATATACATTTTGTTCTCCAGTATTTTGTTACGATAGTAAATTAGGTTGATTAGTTTTTAAGTAGGAAACACATAGAGTATTCTTCCTTATCATTTCATGATATATTATGTTTTATAAAAATTGATTCGCTTGGCTAATTTTTCTATGCCCAATTATAAAAAGGCAATTGTTGTATAGTTATGTTTTTGTTTTCTTGTATTGCCATTGTCACATTTTGGTTTCAGGGTTGACTTAATCTCATGAAATGAGACGGAAATAGAAAACTTAGTCCTCAGTAGATGCCGGGGGTAAAGGAGCCCCATGCCACGTCCGTCCAGAGTGGTGCTTTCTTCTGTCACAGCAGGCTGGCGGGGTGAGGAAGGCGTGGAACCAAGGAGCAGATTGTGGCTTGAGAATTGTAGATGACGATATTCTCACACACATTTGGTAGACCTTTTGAATAAATGTGCCTTTTCTGTATGCTTTCAGAACAGTTTCCAGAGACTTAACTTTTTAAATATAGTTTCACCACTTACAGTTTTTACAGATTTGGGGTTTTTTGTTTGTTTATCTGTTTTTGTTGGAGCATCCGAAACACTTACCACAGTGTCTTTCTGAAATTTGTCTCTCAGGTCAAAGATTGCTCTTGGTTACTTTTTTTTTATTATTATTATTTCGAATACACTTATTTTGATCCTTCCAGAGGTTAAATATAACTTAATGTTAAATTTACTTTCAAATGTTTCTTGAAATACAGGACTTTATAAAAAATCTAGCTTTTCAAATCAATAGCATGTCATAGTAAGGGAATGTTTGCTTTATCTTCTGCAAATTTGTAACCTTAATTGTGTATGTAACTTCCTGGTACCTAAAGTTCTCTAACTGCCCTTGAAATGAATGATTTAGAAATATTTTCTTTACCTTCTGAAAATTGTTTCTTGGGTCTATTCTCTCCATATTTTTATAACTCCTACACTATTATCCGTGAAGCTATCACGGTGACTATTTTGTTGACTGCAACTATCTGTTAGCCAGGAGAGAATTATCAAGCGGTCACCAATTCATTCCTTGACCATGATCAGACTGCTCGTGTGAAATGAAGTGTGAGAACTATACTTGGGAAAATATGATCCAATGTGACTGGAGTACATATTTTACATCAGTTTAACAATGAAAACAAAATAAAACAAGACAAACCCCAAATTAAGTCATGTGTGACAGTGACATATATTTTATGTTTCCTCAAGAGTTGGAATCAAGTGATGATATTTAATTTTTTTTTTTCTGTGGTGCCAGGGATTGAACTCAGGCCCTTGTGCTTACAAGGCAAGCACTCTAATCACTGAGCTAAATCCCCAGCCCCAAGTGATGATATTTAAAAAGAAAAAAAAAGATATAATGTGAAGCACCTAGATTAAAGACAGCATGCCTTATTTTGAAAAATTACATTGGCGCTTACTTGCTTTTTGAATTACGAAAAATTATAGGCCCCTCTTAGGATCTTAAGATACTTTATATGTTAAAAATAAAAATAATGGCTTCTTTCTGGGATTGTAGCAAACATTAAATAATTAGTGCATTTCACTCAATACACTCAATTCCCTCAATGCCTAAATTGCAGGAAATACCATTTTTCCCCTCCATGTGGGAATATACAAGTAGAATATACTTGATATATTCCACTATAACATCCTTCCTTCTCATTCAGAAAAGCTGACTATAATGTAGCCAGGCAGATAAAAAAAAAGTAGCTGTATTCAGTCTGCCTACAGCGAATTATATTTTGTTGACAAATTATGTATCCTTGCTGCATCTCTCTTCTGCAGTGGATTACTGTGAGACTCAGTTCAAATAGTTAATGTGAAGTACAAAGAACATCCTGCAGGAGTTATTAAGAATTCAGTAAGTACGAACCATTGCTATTTTATTCTCAGACAAATCTCCCTGAAAAATAGGAGATGGGTAAAAAGGAATTCAAAAAAATTACATTTATTGCAGATCCCAGAGCAATTAAGTAACCAAAAATAGTTTGGAATGTAGGAATGTGATTGTAGATCTTCTGTTAAAAAGAGAAAGAAACAAGATTTTAATGAAGATGGTTATTCTAGTAATAGGCTGGACTAAAACAGAGGTGCTTTTGGTACAAGGAGCTCAGAAGGAAAAAGTAAAAATAGAATACTCAGGACTACTTTGAATATCACTGCAATTAATAGTCTGTAGATGGATTAGCCTTTCTCTCCAGTATCATGTCATATTATCATAGTTTTCAAGATTTCTGTTCTTAGCACTGCTGTATTTTCTAAATTCATTAAGTAGGAATCAAATATAAACCAGATAAATTTCAAAAATCACTAGCTAAGGTCACACCAGCCAAATAATTTCACAGATGTGGGTCATGATTGAGGAGTAAAAGCAAATTATCTTGAAATATGTAAATCATTGTGACCTATTTTTAGCTTGAATTATTTGTAATTTCACACAGATCTTCACTTCTTTAGTTATAAAGGTGGGCTTATTAATTCATTTTTCATTTAAATCTTTAGTAAGTAAAATAAAATGCCCTTCCATTAATTTATTCTATTCTCAAGACTTGTACACACAGCTAAAAATGTGCTAAGAAGGTGTTAACTTTGAAGCAGCAGGAAAATTCTCACCTTTTGGGAGAGGACAAAATGATTTATTTGGGGCCTCATGGGGATCCTTCCTACCTGGTAAATTTAATTTACTACAGAACAAAGTTTCTGTATATAAACTACAACATGTCACCTTATCTCAAAGTATGTGTTTTAAAGACTAAATATTGTCTCCTTTACAAACAAAATTGATTTCCATAAAGTTCATATTCATTAACTTTACATTTTATGCTTATAAAATCTTTTAATGAAGTCCTTTTAATCTATGCCTGTATCCACCAAGATACTATGAAAGCAAAGATTTATTCTAATAATTTACAACTCTAAGAATATTGTATTTGCCGGTATATTCCGTTATTTCACAACACTTAAGCCTTTGTCATACTTGTGCTGTGCTGACATGATTAAGAATTGGCCCTTAAGAAGACAGTCTAGAATGACGATATGCTGGTCTCCAAATGAAGGAGCATATGGAGGACAATCTGCCTTAACACATCAGGAAACAGGACTCAGAAAGTAGATTTGAATCCTGATTAGTCCAAGAAGTGTTTAAAATATGTGGTGTGCAGAGTCATTTAAGTATGCATAAAGCACTTTCACATCCAGATAGTCCACAAATATTTGATAAATTGAGCAATGCCAGTTCTGAAGGTATGCACAGATTCTCAGGGGCGTGATACACTTAACATTTCAACACACATAAAGTTCTGAACTATTACTAATCTGATTAATAAAACAAATTTTTACTACAATTCAAGTAGAGTGTGTGTAACTGTCTGTTATAAAATACTTTAAACAACTCACTACATTTCCAATCCACCACCATTCTTCTGAAATTATATCGTGATAATTCAGATACAATTTAATAGAAAGGGTATACTCCATGTTCTACAACATGAAGCATTTTAAAGTGCTATCTTGTCCATTTCATGTATACCGTGTACAGTCAGATACATAGAGTCTCATTCCAAATAACTGCTTTCGTCAGTAGTGACTATGTTTGTAAAGGCTAATTTTACCTTCATTATCAAAGGGAAGATTTTTAATTTTTTCTTTATAATTAGCATATAGTAATTGCACATATTTATAGGAGTACAGTGTGATATTTCAGTGCACATATATAATGTGTACTGATCAAATTAGAGTAATTAGTATTTCTGTTTCCTTATTCTTTCTTTCTTTGTCATGAGCATTTTTGCTGTCTGGGCAAAGAAGAAAATGTGTCCTTCTCTGGAGAAAGTGAACCACCAGATTAAAAGGAAATATTTGAGCAAGATACTGGCACTCAGCCAGAGGAGGGAGTCAGTACAATAAATCTAATTCCTAGTATGGCTGGTAAGTAATAATGGATGAGAAAGGAAGATAGAACAAGGAAAAGGAGAGGAGGAAGAAATGAACAGACGAGAGGAAAAAGAAGGGCATGAGTAAGAGTGGCCGAATAAATTAAAGTATCCTTAATGCAAAGTATATTGTAGGAAGATGAGAAAGTGGCTTCAAGGAAAGGGTAAATTTTCATGTGTAATCCCCAGTGGGGTTGTGTAAAGTTGTGTTTCCAACCAGCTCCTGGGCAACCTTGATATTGCAGTTCTCCACACCACACTTTTAGTAGCAAGGTAATGAAGAGTGCAGAAAATGTTGATGTTTTTTCTAGGTTTTAAATCGTGAAATAAAAAAGGTAAATTGATCAGTGACTATAAGGGGCTATCAGATAATGAATTTGGAAAAAAACAGTTTTAAATATCTTAAGTCAAACAGTGTGTACTTATTGGTAAAGAGAAGACCCCAAACAATTCTATTCGTACGTAGTGTGGAACTGTGGAGTTGTTGGAAGAAGCTATAAGCAGGTAATAGTTCAAAGGACAAGACAACTTGAGGTTATCAGAGAAACAAGAATGAGTAAAGCCATTAGGAGAACACTGTTACTGCCTGAGTGAAAAAGTACCAGGGTGAACTTTAGTACTGGACATAGAAGGAAAGTGCAGAATTGACACCTATATCTGAGTCATAATTACAGAATACACCAACTGATTGGAGTAGAATATCTGAGATAAAAATATAGGTGTGTGTCAGGGAAGGAAATCGATGCATAATGTTTTATTTTGCCTTTGTTGAAGAGCTGTGTCATTGAAGAACTTATGGGAAAACCTGTTACATTAAAAACCTAAAAAATATTATGGTGTGGTATGAAGATAATGAGGTTAAGAGAGATGTAGGGTATACATTTGGGTATATCGATGAAACACTTAAAGGCTGGGGAGATAAATGCTGGAAGCGGGCCGCTGGTGTTAATAATTAGGAGTCAAAAGGGACTGCACTTATTGAACATACACTGCAATCTAGTCATTTTTTTTTCTTACCTTATTTCTTCTGATTATAAGCCCGCTAGTAACCGTAGCAATAGCACTTTTGATAAAATGATGCAAATGGTAGAGAAGTAGATTAGTGTATTTCATAGGAATGTATAAATGTGCATTTGGAAAATGGCCATGGGAAAGTAAAGCCCATGATATTTGTTCTTTGTCCTTTTAACTGGAGAATAAAGGGAGTCTTCATCCTCTCCTCTTTCTTTCTGTTCTCCTACCCTCTCCCTCTGCCTGTCTCTCTCCCTCTCTCTCTGCCTCTCTCTCTCTGTTTTAGAGAGAAGCTATTACTTTTTTGATAGTGGCAGATGTTCCTAGAAAATTGTCCACCAGCTTTGATCCAAGGCCAAGGACATCCTTCTGTAGATACTGACAAAACATTGAGTAAATTACTGTATCCAAGATTAAAGCTCAGGATAATTACAAATCATAAGGCAGTCAGTGATACCAGGCAGTTTGTCAATATTCAAATCCCTAGAGTCCCATCCTTGGAGAGATGCATCTTTTTCCTGTCTCTTGGTTGTTTTGGCATGGTACCAAAATCAAATCACAGACTTTTTGCAAAAGGAGAAACAAAATAAAATTATCTACAGTTAAAAAGAGTTTCGAATTTCTTAACAACTGGAAAATCATCTCATTGATAAATCATTTGTACTGTGTACTGTACAATTTTCTCCCTTGAGACCTCATAGTTATGAAAATAGACACTTAGGTGTTGCATATCTCATTCACTGGAAGAGATTTTCAGATACATTCTACTCTCAAGAACAGATGGATTTGTGGTTTGGGTTCGGGGAATAAATTGTAATTCAAACCATTTTCTTCCATGGCTTACACGTTTATGAATTACAGAACATTGAACTGCAATATTCTAAGCACCTCAATTAGTCTTCACTTTTTAAATTACACTTTTTAACAGAGTCAAACATACCCTTTCATTTCCTTGATGTGAAGCAAATCCCTCTGCTTCAATTAAGAGCGATTGGAGAGAATAGTAATAACAGAAGTCCAGCTCCAGGCACTGTGTAAAGCAGTGATTATGGGCTCTGGCACCCAGCCGAGCTGCCAGCCTGCTTTTCATGGGTGTGACTTCACTGGCAGTACCTCATGACATTTGTGCCTCGACACCAGAAGTGCTAACAGCTGCAGTACCAGTGGTAGAAAGTCAAGCAACACCATTTTTAGCTTTAGCTGCTCTCGCAGATTCTCGGCCCTTTCAGAGAACAGGGTCTGTGCAAACTGACTTCAGCTACTGCTTGTGTGAAGAAAAAAAAAAAATATATATATATTATATATATATATATATATATATATATATAGAGAGAGAGAGAGAGAGAGAGAGAGAGAGAGAGTGTGTGTGTGTGTGTGTGTGTGTGTGTGTGTGTGTGTGTGTGTGTGTGAGAAAATGTTTTGTGGTGTTGTCTGAAAAGTAGTTTTGCTCCATGACATTGGGTTTAGGGGACATAAAAATTTTTTGAGAGGAAAGGCACATGTGGTGAATGTGTAACAAATGGCAGTAATAAGGTTGTTCTGGGAGTTCATGGTTTTGTGAAATGAAACATTTCAACAACCAGTTCTGTGCTCAGTTATTTGCTACTGGCAGCCCTTTTGACCTTCCTAACTGAGGAAGCTAAAAAGACTATAGAAGAAAAATTCTACTTATCTTGAAATTGAATGGTGTTCTTAACTAATAGAGACAGATGTAACAATATGACTTCTAGTGGCTGCAACTAATGGCAGAGCTTTGGGCTGCCAGGACATGAGAAAGGTCAGAAGACCAGGGTACACGTGTGAGAAAGAAGTCAAATGATAAAAGTGTGAGAGCAACTGTAGAAAAGTTTATTTTTGGAAGTTTTTTTTTTTTTTTCAGTCTCTCCTTGTGTTTTCAGGGTTGCTAACAATTGGACATTCTCTAGAGAACACAGAAAGAAGTACCACCGCTTAGTGACAGGAAGCCACTGTACACTGCTAGCTTTTAAAATATATATTAAGCTCATTTTTCATCATTGTAGTATTGCTACAATTTTTGTCTTAGAAATGAGAAAATTTCGTCAGTTAAATATAATTACCTTTCCATAGTTTGAAGAATCCTCAGGAGATATTCTATAACAATTAACTTTCTATGAGAAAACTTGCTATGATTATTTTAATCACTAATACTTTATAGCAAATGAGAATTTCATGCAAAAAGTCATTGTTTTTAATTTTATGATAAGTAGTCTGCCTCTGTTCATGTTTTTCCAGAAAATACATTTTAAAACTTAAGTATAAAATTTTGTTTTATTGATATTTCAAACATTCTGTGTATGCAATGAAAAGATATTTAAATTGCATAAGAGTCTACAAATGTAAGAGGCTAATTAAGAATATGTATTACATTAATAACTAAATAAAATTACAGGAAACTGGAAAAAGGAGAAAAATCTGTAATTAAGCATAATTCAATCACTGTAGCCCTTGAATTCTACTTTCTTCATGAGCAATCTGAAGTGCAGAAGGGTTAAGGTAACTTACAACATCATGCAGCTAATGAGTGAATAGAGTTCAGTATGCCAATTCCCACTTCTGGGGTTCTTTCTAATGCACCAGCCTGAACATACTCAGAAAGCCACAGCATCAGAGAATTTTTTCAGAGATTATGTTGGGATTTATATCGAAATGAAGACCTGAACTGCAGAAATGATAAGTAAATTGATTAAATATGGTGGTATCATAGGAATTTCAGGAGCATTTGAGAATTAAATGCCTTTTTGGTAATTAACTCTCCACTGGGCAAAGGAAAGGAGAGACACATCATCCAAAGAGTCCAGAGGGAAGTCCGAAATTTTTTTTTTTTCCATTTCATTGCTAATGAGTCATTTTCACCTGACTCCTGCTCCCATCACTCGCCCCTGAAGAACCAGCTGTTGGCTTCCACAGTTGAGCAGGTTTGGTACCAGACAGGTGGCAGCAGGGTGGAGAAGAAATCATGTCAGTGGGATGTATTTAATCTCGAATTAGGATGATCCACCTGGCATCATTAAAAATTGACTGCACATCATAAATGATTAACTACAATAAAATCAACACTTAAAAGTTAGGCTCAAAATATCATTGAAAAGATAAATAAGAGCATGTGGCATTAATTGAATATTTGAGTGAGTAGTCTTATACTCAGTGTTAGATTGGTGAAGTCTGTTTAGAAATGACAGATTTGTATGGCCTGTTTATAGGAAAATGGATTGGATTATGCTATTCCACATTCCAACATTTATACATTTTGTAACCTGTATGCTGTAGTTTCTCTGAAAAATTTCTTGACATTAGGAACACTGATTTGAAGCTTAAATGACCCAATATATTTGGAAGTGGTAACCTGTGGTACTTAATATGGATGTAAGTATGGACACTAGTGTCAACATTGGTTTTTATTTTAAATTCTTGTAATTATTATTTTATCATTTTAAATTCTTAAAATAACTTTAAACACTTTCTGTGTGCATCAAGTAATATCCCTAACCATTTGACTCAGCTCATCCCCTAGCCCCTCGGTATGACCATCCATGCTTCATTTATCTGGTATTTTTCTTCATTTTAGAAGTCACCTTCTCTGGAATGCTTTCCTTGAGTGTTTAATGATGGGCTGGATGGTGCCCCTGTGATTTCCTCAGCACCTAGGCTGACTCCTGTTATAGCAGTTACAACACAATATTGGAACTGGCTGTTTAACAGTGTTGCTCTCTCATTGAACAATACAATGTATATGGCCAGGGTTCTGATTTTGTTTACTTTTGAATTCCTAATAATGAACATATACAGTAGAGACTCAAGAAAAAAATATATATACTGTTAAAGTCAAGGAGTTCTATAATTACATGAAAGATACAGATGTAGCTAATGCTGCTTAAAATAACATGTATTTTGAAATTGTTAAGAGTAATCTCGTTGAGGTTCTGGGTGGTAAGTTACGTGTTTAAGCCAGCATATCCTGTGATCAGGTGTCCACTAACGGATCTCCTTTCTCATTAAATGTAGCCATTGGTTTTATACAAAGTAAAAAAAATTCGCTGTCGGAAAATCAAAGACTGTAATTTTTTGGAGAGTAGAATTAGCTGAAAAGCTGTTGTTAAGGGAAAATCCATATCTAAGATATATTTTGATTCTACTCGAGAGAAAGCCCTTCCCCTCCCAGGGTGGAAGGATAACAGTGTGATCTACAGGCTACCAAGTGGCTGGTTGAAGTCTTCATAGGACTGTACCTCACTGGTTAAAAGTGGGATGTGTTCTCAGTGTAGTTCTAGTTAGCTGGCAAGTTGGATTTTCCACAGGGGCAATAGTTGCTTCAGCTTTAGTCGAGTTAGGGCCCATGTGTTCAGGTCCAGGCGAATCCTCTGTCCCTGCCAGCATGACAACACTGTTAATGAATCAAGGTGCTTGTACTACAGTGCTTGATAACTAAGCCTAGGTTAGTTGGTTGGCTAATTTATTCTGTGTCCCTAGTTATTTAGTGCATTTTCCTTGGTGGAATGCACAGTGCCCAACTTCATACATATATTCACATGTCTATTCTCTGGATCGCCTTGTCCTGGTTAGTTAGTTAGGGCCACCTTAACAGAGTACCATGAACAAGATATCTTACATGAAGGAGATTTAGGAATGCAGAAGAGAGAAGAAAATTGTCAGGTAATTCTATGGCTTTTTATAATTTAGGACAATTGTAAGGTTTTATTTTTCTGTATGTAAGGTAAAATCCACATTTGATTTTTAAAAATTACAGCAAAATCATAAAAGGTAAATTCATATTGACCAAAAGTGAGTGATACAAGGTATAAATAATGAGACATCTGACTTGTTTCTTGAGAAAACAATCTAGAATGACTTAATAGAGTTAAATTGAAATTGCCTTTAAAAGAAATAGCAAAACAGCCTGCTGGAGGTCATAAATCTTCATAAAATGTGACTTGAGAACAGCAACTATACTCGATTTCTTAAGACATGTATTACAAGATTCTGAGTAGGCATGGGATCTGAAATCATTATGCTGAGAAATTGCAGATCACTTTCTTAATATGTAATAGTAAATTTGTGTTCGAAATCTGAAGGAATCAGACTTTGACTCCAGGGGAGTAGTCTCTATGCGACAACACACTATTTTAAAATCAAACATGAGATTATGAAGAATGTAAGGCTGAACAATTTTCCTTCTGAGAAACGAACTTGAGCAGAGAAATTGCAAACAATGACAATCAGTACTATGTGCTGGGTATAGTGTAAGCTTCTTCTGCATAGTCCTTCATTTTGTTTTTCAATACATGCAGGAAATAGAAGGGGGAAGTGAACACTGTGGAATTGCTAAAAAGTTATGGCAGCAATGAGAACACAAAATTCTCACTTCCAAATAATTATTTTTATTGATAGATGAAACTAGAAGAAACATAACTCTTCAGATGCTAACATAAAGCTTTTATTGTTTAAATAACTCTTTGTCTACCAAAGTTGTAGACCTCAAAAACAATCATGCTGCTTGATTCTGTTTTAAATATTGTGTGCTAAGACATAGAGCAGAAATTTATAATCATCTTAGTGTTAAGAAAAGAAAAAACAAGAAGGCAGATGGAAGGAAGGAAGGAAGGGAGGAAGGCAGAAAGGAAAAAGGAAATACAAAATCCTCATGAGTCATCAACAAAAATGGTGACAGCTTTACTGGTTAAGAACACAAGAACTGGGTTTCTTTTGAAGTGATCTTAGAATACATAATCTCTTTCCTCACACAATTTGGTACTTGTAGAGTGGGCATAAAAAGGGTGAGCTTTGGGGCTAGGGATTTAGCTCAGTGGTTAGAGTGCTTGCCTTGCAAGCGCAAGGCCTTGCATTCAATCCCCAGCACGAAAAAAAGAAAAAAAAAAAAAAGGTGAGTTTTTGTTACTTTTACAATGTGAATTTGTATACTACAGTGATAACTAAACTTAGAATTGATTTCAGAAATGCAAGCCTGATTAGAGAAAAATCATATGTTGGCTAATATTCCACCACTTTGTCCAATAAGTATGGCAATTCTCTATGGTTCCAAATGAGGTACATATGAGTCAGAAAGATCAGTGACCTTTGATGAAGACTACTAGCAATTTAAATACTCTTATCAATATTATTTTAACGTTAAATATACACTTAGGTTTCCCTCCATGCACCTTAAAATGGAATCTCAGTTGATGGACTTCAGCCATTTTGAAGTCATTAATTTAATGTTCCCAAATCTATATTCCAGTTTAGCTTTTAGAGATATGTTATACATATGGGTAGTTATGTTCTTTTTGTCATTCTGGAACATTTATAAATCTATTAAATGGTAAATTTTACAGAAATACAAATTTCATTGAATGCAGAATTTAAACAATGAACTCATTAAAATGAAAGAGAGGTGACCTCACTCATGCACGTTCCCTGCAGGTAGGTCACCAAAAAGGAGCACAACCAATTTTCTCAACATACTTTAAGATGTGAATGACACATAAACTTTTAAGAAGGGAGAGGTACTTTAAGTTTCTTACATAAGATCAATAATAAAAAT
This sequence comes from Hystrix cristata, assembly GCA_004026905.1. Taxonomy (NCBI): domain Eukaryota; kingdom Metazoa; phylum Chordata; class Mammalia; order Rodentia; family Hystricidae; genus Hystrix; species Hystrix cristata. Next base: position 294,680 of record PVJO010000046.1, on the reverse strand, counting down.
AACATTGGAAATGCTAAGTTTAGAATAAATTACTATAAAATAATTATAAAAATCATGAAAACCTGGAAATACCAGTGTAAGGTAAGTGTTACATGTTTTCAGCTTTGATTACATGTGAAAATTTAGTGTTACTCTTCTGTGTTTTATTATTAAATAAAAATAAGTCCAAACAGCAGCAATTAGGTAAATATATCCAATTAAAAATATTTTAGGTATTTGTTTTATGGACAGAAAAGCGTAGTGATTATATGAATAACTAAATAGAACCATGACTTCAAATGTTTATTAAAAGTATAGGTTTTGGTTAAATAAAGAAAGAATACTGAAATCAGGATTATTTTGATCATAATAGTATACATCCTTTATTAACAGGTGTTCTTAAATGATTGCCATTTAATGTCATTCACGATCTACAAAGCATCGTTTTTGCATGACTACTGCAGAAGAACTACTTTACAGAGACCGGCTCCTTTCTCCAGAGGACAGCTGGGACCCTGTTGCAGAAAACAGGTACAGTCCGTATTTTATGTTTTTGATTCTTGATGTGTCCTGTGTGGAGTACATTATAGAAAATACTGACTCAATTTGAATTTTTCAGTGGCTTATGACTATATACACACACATACAATTCTTCTTTTACTACACTGCCTTTAAATTGGAAAGAATGCTGAAGGGAATGGCAAGCATGAAACTCTTGCAGGTCATTTCTGTAGCTCCTCCTCTATGGAGGTTCATCTGTGTGCTCGAAGCTTGGAATCTCATGTACACAGATGGAGTATGGGTCTTATCTTTGAAGTGAAAACTCTTGATTGTGACAGTAAACATTATTACTCTAAATATCCTGGAATTATTAAGTGGCACAATATTTTGTTTTTATGTGATTTTAGTTTGTTATGAATACAGCTTTACACAGAGATGTTCTATTGCTGAAAGTAGCAAGAGAAATAATACTCAGATTTTCCCTCCTGTTTCATATCTTCCTTAGCCAAGGTATAATATGCTGGTAGATGAATTTGGTGATTTTTTGATGTTCTTCAGTTTGAAGGCAGCAGTTAAGTTAAATAAGCAGGAAATCATGGGCAGAGAAGTTAGAGTGACCCCTCAGCGGAGAGGACCTCCTGAGGGAAGAGAGTGTTTATGCTCTTTGCTCAGGATATTCATATATTATATGATCAACAAATCACTAAACATAGTTATACATAGTTATACACATAGTTATACATAGTTATAAACATAGTTATACATAGTTTAAGTAAAATTGAGCATTGTGCAATTTAATAATTGTCCTTTAAAGTTAAGACTTTATATGATAGGGATATGTTTTATATTCATGACCAAGTGAGCACAAGTAGACTGTCTAGAATAATAGCCACTGAGTGCTACTTAAAAACGATGCTTATATGTATTTTTCAGATTCAACTGACGAGGGGAATTCATTCTGCGTATAGAATGACTTAACCCTGTTTTTTAGTTATTCATAAATGTTCGACAACATCATACCTAATATCAAAGCTGTCACATACCTATCTTCTATTTTTTTCAGGTTAATTGATTCAAAGTTTTGGACAGTATCTTCCCCAGACTTTTCAGTTATATTTTCAGCTTCTTTAAAATTGAATGAAAATTAGGAAAAGTGAAAGAATGTGACTGAATCTCTGGTTGAGAGCCATTCTATGGGAAAATAGAAGGGTCCAAGTTTTACCAGTAGTTTAATTTTATCTTCTATTAGCCACATCCAAATTCTGGCAGCTCGTTGCAGAAGTTTTTGCATTTCTCATACACTCCATTCATTGTATTGAATCATGCCAATTTGTCATTTTGATTGAAGTCTCTAAATATACCAGGAGTACTTAAGTTAGATTTGTGGAGAAAAGCAACCATAAATTTTCTTTATAGACAGATAGATAGATAGATAACAAGGGGAGATAATAGAGATAGAAGGAGATAGAAAGTATTTATGCCAAAACCCTAAACTATGCAACAATAGCGAGTTTCTCATAAACTAGAACATTGCTACATTCTAACACTAGAAAGATTTAAGACAGATTTTTTCCCATCATACTTCTGCTTTTTACAAAAAGAATCATCTCAAAATAAGTTATTTATACAAAATAAAATAAAAAAGCAATCTGTAGTCTATCTACAAATATATACATCTTGTGAATAAAACATTTTTCCCTTCACTCTTACTTATGAATTCATTTTAAAACAAACCTTGCATTAACTTTCTCCTTCTTAAAAATCTGTAAGTAGTAGAAATAAATTAATTCTGTGCACCTTAGTTGAATTTTGCAATGTTAGAAACAGGTTATTTATGGTGCTGGTGACATTCAAAGAAAGGCAACTGAACACAACATAGCAGTCGGAGGGTAAGAGGGTTTCAGATCTAACGCTTACTTCTAGATGGATGATGAATATGCCAGTTACATTTATGCTACACTTACCAGCAGATGGAAATCGAATGGAGTAAGTGTTTTGACCACTTGCGCACTGCTATATTCTATCAGTTATCAACTGAATTGGATTAAATTCATGTATTTCAATGGAGTCTATTAATTTTTGAACAGATTCTTTTTGTCAACCTATTAATAAATTCAGGTTTCAAACTAAGCATGCAGAGCTCATTTAATTGTACAGGAAACCTATGGAAGCTGACTCGGCAGGGCATAGTTCACTCCCATCATGTCACTCTTGCTATTGCTGCACCCAACTAATTGAAAAGCATGTTGACAGAACAGGAAGCAGTTGAAGTAAATGACACAAACTGAACACTGCAAAGGAGGCATACGTGAATTAAAATTGATGGGTATGATGAGAGTGGATTCATAGTGTCACTTTAAATAAAATCCCATTTCATTCATGTACTTGCACATAATCTGCCACACAATCATGAAAAACATTCAAGGGAGACACTGACAGTTTCATTTTGACACAAGCATTGGAATCCCTGTCCTAATAAGAAGCAACATATATTAAAAGAGGTCCTGAGTTCAGCGTCTCAGAATGATGTCTCACTTCATAACTTACAGGATGCTCTCTCGTAGCCCTTGGCTGGGCTTCAAGAGGAAGAGCTCTGTTCCTTCCAAAAGAGCTTCTGTCACTGGCAATCTTGTCCTCACCCACTGAAAGAAAACCCCCTTAGTATCCATATACACATCTGGGGTACTATGTGTAATAATACAGTGGGATGTTCTCTAAATTTTAAAAATAAAAAATAAGTTTTTATCATTAATGGTTTTGAAAAATGCATAAAAATAAAGAAAAACTTTTCGTATGTGTTAGTTGATGCATAAGGATTTTGTACGTCAGCAGCCCTGTTACATTTTTAAATGTTTGGAATTTGGCATCTACAATTAACTTATAATGAGAGAAATTCTACTGAGATAGTATTGGCTGAAGATCCTAAAGAATTTTGTAACAATTACAGAGTCTCCAGTAATCTTTCAGGGGAAATATGTCCACATCAGTGGAAAAGTGCAGTTGTTAATTGTCAGGAAAGGAGTTGGAACAGTTCCTTACAAAACAGTTATTCAGAAATAAAACCTTAATTCATTTTGAAGTGTTTGCTATACGCATCTATATTTTTCTATTTGTAAAAAAAATTAGTCATGTATTTTAACCACGTTTGTAGTTTTTTTTTTAAATCATAGTATGCTTTGAAATATTTTATAGGAAATTTTTAATATGAAGTCAATGAAGATACCTAAGTAGATGAACTAAATGGAGTGCTTAAAAAAGTAACTTATCATTTATTATGAAATATTGTACAATCTAAAGTTATATAAATTTCCGAGTCAGTATTTACCGCAATCTGCCATTTGTGGAGGTGAGAGAGATGGTTCACTGGCCATGTAATGGATTGTCCCAAATATTACCTTATTCATATAAGATATATTGGTGAATCAATATTCCTAAAATATGATTCCTAAGGATATGAAGGAAAACTGAAAACTGATTTTGCACGAAGAAGGAGAGTAAAAAAAAAATCAGTTTCAGTGCCATAATATGACAGAGAAGAAAGGCAACCATAAGTTGTAAACATACAAACACTTTGGTTTATATGAATATATGCAAACTATTTCCTGTGTTCTCGCCCAGTAAATAGTATCTCTTACTAAATAGTACTATAGTGAAATGAACTCAAGAAATGGAAGAAATATTTACATATAATCTGTGCTGTATTTTACTATACCTTTAAATGCCAAGGAAAATTGTTCAAGGAAGGCAAAATCCAAAATGACTTTTCTGAAATAGTTTTTTAGCTTAAGAAAATCTCCCTCCAATCCTAGTTCCATACAAGTGATGACAAACGTCTTAATGCTAGGTCATCCAAATTCTTTAAGTCTCTCTTTCAATACTTGAGGCTTTTAACCCTATCGGTAAATGCACTTGAAACTCATTTGATCTCTCTGTATTGAGCTTACGCTACACAGTGACTTCTAGACTGACAAATGATTGATAAGATACCCACTCTTCGCCAACTATCAAATTTTCTGAGTATATTGAGGCAGCCATGACAAAATGGAAAGAGTATAAGCTTTTCAATGAGGGGACTCAGCATCTAATATCTAATATCTGTTAGCCTGAGCTCTTAATTTTTATGAACTTCAGGTTTTCTTCACCTATAAAAGTAGATAATACCCCATGTTTTCAAGGGTGCATAAACTTTTAATAAAATAAATTTATTTATGTACATATATACACAATAACATACAAAGTCACATATATTTGGACTATGCTGTGCAGAAGGTGCTCAACAGATGTTTGTTATTGTGACAAAATAAGTACCATCATCTTTTCCTCTCTGAGTAGAACAAAACTTCATTGAGAGTCCGACAACATTTTTGAAAGCGAAGGTAGAAGAAAGAAAAAGAGAGTGGGAGGGAGGTTGGGAGAAAGGGAGATGGAAAGGGAGAGGGAGAGAAAGAAAAAGAGAAAGAGGTAAGATAAACGGAGGAGAGGAAGGGGAGAGAAAATAGATGGGCCTCTTTCTTAGCAATATATGCATTCTGGGCTCTGGTGGGGTATAAGATTGACATAGAAAAGTACTACAGTCCTATTTGTCATAAATGATTACAATATGAAAATTTTAAAAAGCTCCCATTCATAGCTGAAATGATTATGTGATACTGTGCTTGGTTGGGGTTCTTACATAACACCACTTCCTAATTTTGTGTTCTCTAGTATATGAGGTAGCCTGGGAGGCTAATAACTGTGTTTCTTAGGACATCAGCTCAAAGATTCACCACCATGCATGGTGCGCAAAAGCAGACACCCAGGAGATTGGGGTGGCATGAGGGACTCGGGGCCCTCTCATTGTCCTTGCAGCTATAGTGGCTCAGGGTGCTCTTCTTGCTGTCCGTATCTCAGTGCTGGAAGCTGTGCTCATTGCTAGGGACTGTCTAGAGTTCCTGCAATTTCTAACTAGAAGCTGACAGCTAATCTAAGATTTAGCAGTCCTGCCTAACATTTGTCTCTTCAGCAATTCTAACAGTTTTAAATGTCTGCGATCTAAATCCATTTCTGTGTAAAATACTTTGAGTTTCATTTTTATTTTTTGTGATACAACCTTGACAAATAATGAAGGTACCTTAAAATAAACAGAAATACATCTCCCTGCACACACACCCCCAAATATATTTTTAAAAAAAGCATAAGGAAGCACATAAAAACAGAGGTGAATCATGTAGACAGATGGGAAGATTCAATTTCAAAAAGCCCTAATCCTCCCTCTATTGCTTTTATCTTGTGTAACTTCAAAATAGTAATCTAACTTAATTGACTTTGAGTTTAGCCAAGGTGACTTGCTGAATGGAGGAAAAGTAGTAGTATACCAAGCCGAGATTAGGCCTTAAGATACACGAGATATCTTTCTTACTTAAATTGCTCTTCTTCCCTTGGTGTCGAATAAGAAGGAAAAGCTAGACATGTAGGGTAGAGCCACCCCAACCAAATCTTTTCATCCAAACCCAAGTTTGATCAGCTGACTTTCATCCATATGATGTGAATGGATGATAATAAATGACTGTTATTTAAAAACATCAAGTTTTGGGGTGGTTTGCAACAATAGTTAACTGATGCAACCATTATCCACAAAGATATTTATGTTCTGCTCAGTGTTGATAACGTGTTATATGTAAAAGTGTATTGCACTGCTGTTATCTAATTTCTTCGCTGATATTTTGTCCACATCCGGTATGTTTTTTGCTCTAAATTTTCTCATTTTTTTATATTCACACTCAAGGTCAAATGTTACTGCTTCCACAACATTACTCAGTCTCTTCTTGTACAAAATTAAAGAAATATTCCCGATACCGATTGATATCTATGTGTATTGTTTCTTCTACTTTGATTTCTCAAACAATAATTTTAAATCTGGGCATTATATCACAACTGATCTATACCCTCTGTAATGCCTTGAACTTAGTCTGCTCTTAATATTTAGAGAAAAACAACACATGAGTAATGATTGATATGAATGACATTCACAGTAACAAAAATGGTTTATATTAAATACAGAAATAGATTTTATTTGCAAATTATTTATGTAGATTTAAATTTTCTTATTTTTTGGTAAGAATAATGATAAGTAAAACATGAAAATTTTGAATACAAGTAAAGAGAATTGATAACCAGTACCTCTGCAACTGTTAGGTCATCTTCAAATGATGGCCTGTCATCCTCAGGAACAATATGTCAAAATTAGTAGATAGAAAACCCTCCAGGTAATGTACGGTGTGTTAACTAATTAGACTATTAGCAGCAAATTCTCTGCTGCAAATGGTTTCCAAGTGACAGTTTTCTGACTTAGTAAACTTTAGGAGGTGATATTCTGGAGCTTAAAATGTGGAATATTGTTTCATGAATGATACCGTTCACTTAGCACAGCAGTTGTTTCTTTTCTTGTTGGAGAAAATGTTGAAATATCTCTATTGTCTAGAGTGTCATTCAGAAATTGGTACTTTTTGTTGACAAGTTCTGATATGGGAGACATAATACATAGTCCACCAAACGTTCGTGGTGCCTTTTCAGTTACACACAGTGCCACCAGCTCTGTGCTTAGTCAGTTGTGTTCTCTTATTGTCATTGTAAATGTCATCTTAAAAATTTTTTGAATTCTGATGCTAAAGCTAATTTAGTCAAGTTGATATAGTTCCTTGGTAAAGCACATTTTTTTTGAATTTGTGAGAAATGATTCAAAGTTAGAGTATTTTAGGATGTTGAATCTTTCACTTTTTTTTTTTTTTTCCCCTGGGAGATCGCATGGAGCTCTTCCAATAAGGTTATGTTCATGCCAGTATGAGAAGGGTTGAAGGATGTGAGCCATGTGGGTTTTACGGTGGCAGTAGTAACGTAATTTGCAGTGACCTAAAGCAGAAATGAGTTAAGGAGATTAGTATGTTTGACCATGCAAAAATGGAAAAACAAAACAAAGAAAAACAAAAATAAATGATACCAGGGAGCTGGTAGGACAAAAAAATCCTCAAATATGTGGAATGTGAGGTATTTTGAACAGTTTAGGTTTCAGTCTGTATGAGGTGTGAGACAAGCTGTTGGAAAGTATTTTCGTTTTTATTTTTCAGTGCTGGGTACTGAACATAGAGCATTCACATTGAACTATATTCTCTGCCCTTTTCTTATTTCTTATTTTGAGACTGTGTGGTTAAGTCACCAAATTGCATAGGCTGGGCTTAAATTTGAGATTCTTCTGCCTTTTTCTCCAGAGTGCCGGGATTACAGGCGTTCATCGCTATGCCTGGAGTGAGGGAAGGTTTTAACTGAAGGAATGCCATGATCTAATTGATGATGTCAGCATTTGTTGATGGATTAGATATTACCTGTAAAAGAGGAAAAGTGAGAAAGACAATTCCAGAGTTTCAGGCCCTGAGGAACTGGAATGTGGGACTAGGAAACTAGAAAGAAGAAGTGTTTACTGCTGAGATTGAGAAGATGGCTGGGGAAGCTATGTTTAGGATTGAGGAGAAGTCAGTGGTTTTATTTTCAGACAGATGTGAGATCTATATTTGACTTACAAGTGAATATGTAATATAGAGATGGATGACGTGAATTTGAAGTTTAAGACAGCTGCCTTGACTGGAAATATAAATTTGGAAGTGTGCCTTGTTGTGACAATAATCTGGAGGACATAATAATAGTCTAAAGACAAAAACAGGTTTATACAGAAATGCAGATTTGTAAAAACATTATCATGGGTCATCATCTGTCTTATTTGTATAATCTAACACCATGTGAACTCTGGCTCTTGCCTCAAGTAAAACTAACCATGAAAGGTAAACTCATATATGTGAATATATTGAATCAATTCATTACTTTAAGGCATCCTGGACAGTACAACAAAAGGTCCTCACAAAGACTAGTTCCAGAACTGCTTCGGAGAGTAGAAAGAATAATGAGATTGTATATTCAAAGCCAGGGAGAGTACTTTGAGGGTATTAAGGCAGTGGGTCTTTTACTGTGACACTTTTTTTTTTTCTTAAACATTCACTGTGTGTTTTGATCTCATCTTGTAGTTTGTTTGCCTTTTGGGGGAGTAAGACATGCTCTCATTATGAATTTCCATCTGACCTCGAACTCCTGGTCATCCATCTGCCCCATTCTGTGCAAGAATTACAGGCATATACCACCACACCTGGCTTACCTTACATTTTTTTAAGGAGGAAGAAGTAAATGGCCATGCCAAAAGCTGTTAGAGTTCTGGCAAGATGAGGATTTAGAATTGACTTTCTGTTTATTTTGAGTTCATTATTACTTTGCCCAGTGCTTTTCCAGGGGATTGATAGTTATGGAGGGGAGGAAAGCCTGGTTTGAGTGCATTTGAGACCAAACAGGAGTAGAACAAAGGGCAAGTACAGAGATATTTTTTCTGTAATGCAGAAATTATTACTATTAATGCTTCCAGTTGTAATTATGTAACATTCATAATTCAATAATTACTTGCAAAATCAATAGTACCCCATTTGCAAAAATCTACACTGAACATATTCATGGCTGCAAAATATAAATCCTTTTATTAGAAAAATATAATTGCTTTCCTTAGAAATTTTATTTTCATTTTGCTGTTGATTTCTCTTTGGCTTCTGCTTCTTCTCTGATGTCTGCCTCTTGACTTGACTTGTTAAAAAGTAATTCACTAAATGTGCTTTACTGTTGGGCGATTAAAGGACTTGAGGCTTTATTATCATACATGCATATTATATCATTTGTAATAAGATAAAAATCTAATAGATAAGATAATAAGATAAAAAACAATAGATAAATAAGAATTCAATAATATCTTATAATTGGAAGAGACCTTTCTTCTCTGGGATAGAATTTTTATGCTGTTGAATAGCCAGAGCAAACCAAAATAAATAACTTTCAGTATTTTTTGTATACTGATTTAAAATGTCTTAGTATGCATTACAATACAACATACAATTTTCCCTAAATAAAATATTTTGAATTTGTTAATGTCTGTGAACCCAAGTTACTAACATTTATCATCTCATTTGCTATTATTATGAACTTATAATTTCACAATTTGGCTTTTTACTTCATCTCAGTTTAAACTCAAGGCAACCCAGTGAAAATGATGTTAGTATTTCACTTTTACAAAGAAGGATATGAGGCACAAACAGAATGTGTACATAGCCACACAACCAAAATTGGGCTAATTCAAGATATGATGTCTAAAGGGATAATGATATAAAAGTCAGTGTATATTCACTCCAGATGCATCCATTACAGGCTTAATTACTCAGTAAATCAGTACCATTTTTCAATCCCTGAATGGCTGATTGGTTGAATCCAGGGATGTAGAAGCACCAACTATAGATCACTGATTATATGGAATTTTGTTTCTTTCTTTGTCATAAACTATAGTGATAATAATACTCTTGGAACAGACTTGGCAATCTTGGTTCTGTTCAAAGACAGATTGCATGTATTTATTGTAAGCAAATGTAAATTATTTAATTCTTTTCAGAATAATTATAAAGTATGTTTCCCATTTTGCATCCTTTCAGTTGTGAGATACAAATATTAAAATATATTATTCCCAACAGTTACAGGGTCTTAGTACAAAACTTCCAGTATTTAAATCAAAACTTTCAAAACAAATTAAAATATACATTAGAGATAAATTACATACATTCATGCATATATCAAAATACTGAAAGTATAAACTAATGATGAGAATAGAGTTAACCCAGAGTCACACACCCTTAATATTAACACATTGAAAATTTCATGTTTTCCTTCAGAGGCAAAAATATTTTGACATACCTGTAATGATAGCATAGATATAATTTTGTGTTTGACTTTTTACTTGATAATATATCATACTCCTGTGAAGATTGCCTTTAAATATTGACTTTCTGTATTAAATGTAGCTTATTAGCTTGTCACACAGGTACCAGGAGGAAAAATGATAATTCTGCTTAATTGATGATAAAGCAGAAAGGAAATCGCATTAATTTTGACAATGCACTGCAGAAATTGTGAATTTATTTTTTAAAATGTCTGTGTGAATACCTGACTCGTCTCTCTCACTCCCCCAAATGCTCAGTTTACTCTGGGGCTAGAAGACCTCCCCAAGCCAGGAGATCATTGGGAATGACCCTGGCATGAGTCAGGGTTACTTCACGGTGCCAGGGAAGGCGCCCACTGAGCTCCCCCTGATGTGGTCGGGAATGTGTGAGCTTTGCCTGAGTGGCACCTTTGGAAATAGTCACACATCAGTCAGGATGTGAATGTTGTTGAGGCAAGGTACTTTGTGACTGAGGAATAAGATGAAGATGCAGAATTGCAGCAAGCATGGAATACAATCTCCAGATGAGGAATCATCATAGTTAGCACAAACATGTATTTTAGAGTAAGGAGAGGGTACATTTGTTGCTGATAGTGTTTTTTGTTTGTTTGTTTTTGTCTTTCTGCCTTTCTTCTCTGTCTTCTTATTATTCTAATGGCTGACTTGTCCCTCGCTCCCAAAGTCACCACACACGGCTGACCAGGTTATTCACAACACCAGGTGGGGGGTGGGGGGCATTTGAGCCTGAGATTCGATCCATCCTCCACTTGCCAAACTGCACACCCTGGTTTGGAGCTGTATTTTCCAAGTAAATGATTGCCTTTTCCTAAATCTCAGGAAGTGGTGTGGAGGCTGGAAGCAGCACTGCCTTCCTTCCTCTTGCTGCAGGGCTGCTCAGATCCAGCCCTTAGAGAGAAAGCAGCCACCTCCCCAATCAGTTGGCCGGCAAATCAGCGTATCCAGATATTGTGCAGTAGCGACCACTTTGTCTTCCTTTATAGAGTCGTAACAGAAACTTTGAAAGTCAAACAATCAAGAATCAAGAAATCTCTGTTCAAACTGAAAAACAACACTTGTGGTCTGATTGAAATATCTGCTATCCTTTAAATGCTAATTCAAAGGACGTATTTTTTGACTCTCTTCAAAGGAAATGTCTCCAACTTTTTCACTTATGTGACACTTTTACGTGCCTCTTTATTAAGCTGCCATTCCTTTCTGTTTTTGCATTTTAGTCATTTATTTGCGTGATTTGTATGCCCCCTGTATATTACATATTTATTCATGAAAGGATCATGTCTTATTCATCTTGGTATCCACCACCAGATATGCATCAGTAAGAATACTCTAAACAAATACATCTGTTGGATAGAAATGCCGATGGAATTTAGATATCTGATAGGTGGGAGAAATTTTTAAAAAGGCTGTGAAAGCATCGCATCCTTCAAATGTGAAAGCATCGCATCCTTTAGTTTCAAATGTGAAACTAAAGACTAGCTTGTTTGAGGCTCTTGGTAGTTTTTATATTTATAGGATAAATATCTATATAATTATCTCCCAGCATCTGTAGCGATGTGGTTCCAAAATACTGCCATCCCCTACAAGGATGACTAAAGCCTAGCTGAGCAAATTCTTTAGATGAAATGGTATACTGCTTGGATATTACATACAGTAATCTTTGCATATAATTTAAGTCATCTTTGTATTTCTTAGAACATCCAATACAATGTAAAATAACATGTAAATAGGTATACTATATTGTTTAGGAAATAATGACAAAAATGTCTGTGCTTGTTTGATATAGATGCATCCCTCCCACACCTAACTACTTAGTACACATCAGCAACAATGTAACGTTTTCAACCCCAGGTTGTTTAGTTGAGTTTAGTCCAAGGATGTAGAACCAGGAGATATAACACAGCAATGGTTACTGAAACACAAATTCAAAGACTATATGGACTATATTATTCTTAATATATTCTTTTTCTTAATCTGTCCTATATCATATATGGACTATAGGATTTTGTATCTCAGTCACCATTATTGTTTTATATCTCCTCATTCTATATGAGTCAAGAGATATATCCTTTGATTTTATGTCTCAGTTACCCTCAAAACTTTTATTTCAAATCACTCCTGAATGGGAAAAATCTATCTTGAGAATAAAATGTTTAGAAATTAAAAATAGAAACATAAGTATACACACACATGTATATTATAGCCAAAGCTATTTTTATTAGCCAGTTTGACTACAAAATGAGGAGAAACTTTGGGTTTTGTTTTCATAGTGTAGTTATATCAGGATAAACCTCTAATTTCAATTAAAAATGTAGTCTGTGGAAATAACTGTAAAATGATTGGAAACATTAAACTCTTTATTAAGTAAATTTACCAGGCATTATGAGTCCAAAGCCCTGCCTCCTTTTTGGCCTTGAAACTCCATCCTTTTTTATAATCTAAAATTAACTTTAGTTCAAATTGTATACTTCTTTCAATAAAATAGTCTGCAGACTAACTTTCTAAGAGTAAATACTGATAAAATTATTGTAGGACATAGTGATATTATATGATGGCATGGCTGTTACTTAAGGCAACAACATGGTTCTCCAGATGAATTTCTATGCAGGAAATGTCTTACTTTGCTTTTTGCAAAAGCAGTGTTGAAATTGATATGTTAATAATGACATTAAAATTATAATTTGTTTGTGATAAAATTGTTGTATATTTAAAATCTGAAGATTTATATTTAAATCTTAATATTGGGTTATTTCAGACTGACTAAATATTTCCAATCCCGTGTTTTTCATAACCTTACAAAATACAGATGCTGTGATAATTTTTCAGTAACTAAAACTAGCTACCTTCTAAAAATGTACTCCTCAATAAATGTTTTGCAAGCAGAAAAATATTGTTAGCATTGGAACAGATAAAGGAAAATATTAGTCATCTCCAAATCACTTCTTTTGAATTTTCACATATGGTTTATAATTGTTTGTTTTCAAGTGGAGATCTGTTCTGTTGAAAGTTTAAACTGTTTTATTTTTACTTTGCTTGAGCATGTATTTCAAATTTATTTTGTTTTATAACCTTTGTGATTTGGTATTTTATGGATAAGCCATGTTTTGGAGATATGTAAGGGTTATCTTGGTATATTTTTCTTCTGGAATGTTTTGTCCATATTTTAAACAAAAAGCAACAAATTTTAAGTGGGACTTTTATGTACTAGAATCAAATGTCTAAAGCAGAAGAAACTTTCAAATGTCATAAAAGATATATTTTCTTTTCACTTGAAGTATCTCTACAACATCCCAACTCATAATATTTCTTGAATTAAATAACTCATTTCTTTTCATTTTTGCTTTAGATAATTGGCATACATGTTTATTGCTGTAACTTTTTATCGGTTAGTTTTTGTTCTATTCTTTAAGAAGTAAGTGTGGAGCAGTTGTATTTTCTTTTGAAAACTAAGTGCTGCAGGTGAAAGATTTGGATCCTTCAAAATTCTTACATTAAAATCCTAATTCCCAATGTAGTATTTGATGGTGAAGCCTTTGGGAAGTGATTAAGGTTAGCTTTGATTATAAATTGAGGATCTAATGATTGGATTAATGTATTTGTATAAAAAAAAAAGAGGAAGATGAAGCAGAGAGTCTGTGGGATGATGAGGAGGAGAAGGACCAGGGGAAGGAGAAGGGGAGAAGAAGGCGCAAGCCTGCCTTCCTCCTCACATGTGAAGACATAGCCAGAAGGTAGCTGCCTGCTAATCAGGGAGGGAGAGAGCTTTCTGCAACAGGGAATCTGCAAACACCTGGATCTTGGACTTCTCAGCTTCTAGAATGTTGAGGAATAAATATTTTTTTAATCCACCTAATCTATGATATTTTATTGTAGCAATCCAAACTAAAACACCAACTAAAAATCAAGCAGTGATTATTATATACTCACCAATATGTTATTTTATGTGCAGTGTCTCATTTGTTATTCTAAATGGGAGAAGCAGACAGTTATAGTGGAATGGTCTGCCAGTCTTCTTTTATCTAATGTCATATCATATCCTGGATTCTTTCAGAGAGTTTTTGAGTCTTAACAAGTCAGCTTCATGCACAGTCCTGATTACTTTCTAGGATGTGTTGTTAAACAATTGAAACATTTGGGTCATATGACCAGTGTCAATCCTGGGAAAATCCTTGTGAGCACAAAGAGATTACCCACATTGGGGGGTCTAAGCACTGCACAGGACTTGAGAAGAATTTCCAGATGAAGAAAATTGGTATCCTTGTGGCTCTTGATGTTTGTGCTCCCTTCCCAGTAAGAATGAACACATCTATCTGATGGGGCTTGAACCATGCATACATGCAGAGAAAAGACAAGACTCAGATAGAAACCGTAGCTATATCAAAATTGTTGTGTTTTCTATATATAATCACAGAGAGCATATAGTCCCAGTCACTTTCCATTTTTTGGTAAGCAATTCAATCACGTTTTTCATGACTCTGATCTGAGACCATCCTAATCTGTCCTTTAATGATTGAGAAAGTAAGAATTTAAGAAGGAATGTAACTAGGTACATAGTGTGTTTAGTGTTTATTATTAAATTTGCATTATCTTGTAGCTAAATGACAACTCCACCATATTATCCATAATTATTTTTGGCTATGCATTGGGTAGGAGTTCTTTCATTTAGCAGAATACTTGCCAAAGCACTTTGCCGTTATTTCTTCCAAATATAACGGAAATTTTATTTACCATAAAGGATTTCACTGTCCTACTGATAATAAGTTAAGTACATTACTTTGAGAATATTGGCTAAAATGTATAGTTTATTAGAGGACAAAGTATTTTGCACAAATGCACAGTTTTATTAGAGACTACGTTATATATTTAAATTATCTTAAATAATGTTATTCATGCAATACAAATAATTCATTAGATGACTAAAAACATAAATTTAAATAATTGCACAAAAATGTTTGCTCATAATCTGCCTTTCCTAACTAGAGGAGCATATTCCTCTGAATATGTTAGAATCCCTGAACTGGTTCAAAATTCACGTCCTGGAGCATATTGACAAATGTATTATACCATGTACCTATTTGAAGTACTTGTTTGAAGAATTCTACTGAGGTAAGATCTAAGAGCTCTAGAAAACTCCCCAGAGGGTTGTGCTGATTTGTGTTTCTCCCTTGCAGTGTGATCCAGTTAGCACCTGAGTAGGCTTCTGTGTTCATTTACTTAGACATGCATCCCACGGTATATACCAAATGCTGTGCTACAGGCCCAGCAGCAGATTTGACAAAGGAAATTACCAAAATATGCGGACAGCACTTCCTGTGATAACAAAGTTTATAATCTAGTGGATGCATTCAGCTGATTCACAGAATGGATAAATAATATACATGATTATTAGGTGATAAGTTCTGTGGAGAAAAATGAACAGAGATAAATAATTGTGAGTGAGGGATAACAACCACAAAAACCATCCGAAAAGATAACTTTTGAACCAAGGCCTAAGAAAGGGAGGCTTTCCTGATGGAATTCAGCATCTGGCCCGCAGTCTCTATGAATAGGTGCTGCATCCATCTCTTCAACCAGCTATGGATCAAAACATATTTGAAAAGGGCTTGGGGTATAGCTCCATGATAGAGCATTTACCTAGCATGGACAAGTTTGGCGGTTGGGTTCAAAATCCAACACCACAAATCTGTCTATACTTACATGTATAGACTATTTTTCTTGTCATTACTTCCTAAGCAATGCAGTATAACAACTATTTACATAGAATTTACATTGTATTTAGTATTTTAAATAATTTAGAGATGATTTAAAGTGTAAGTGAGATCGTGCATAGGTTATATGCAAATACTGTACAATTTTGTATGAGAGACTTGAGCATCTGTGAATCTTGGTATCCTTGACATGTAGGGGATTCTGGAACCAGTCTCCTGTGGATTTCATGGAATGGCTGTAAATGTTCGTGAGAAACCAAAATCTGTGAATAATCCTCCCTACTCATGCTGTAGATTTATTTTCCTGGCAGTCAGAGATAATATTTGGCAGAGTGGTGGGTTTATTGGCCATTCTTCTCCCCACTGCTCTTAAGCAAACTGTCGTTTGGCTCTCTTTCCAGTGTGATAGAATCTTTTCATTCCCCTAGTTTTGATCCAGTTTGTTGGCAAGCAGCATAACATCTGACTCAGTCCTTGCCTATCCATTGCCAAGGTGCACACAACATGTTTGGGCATATGGTCTTGTTTCAATGATCTTTTAACCTTTATTTATTATAGATACACCATGGTGTAATGGAGCATTTGAGGGAATTGAACACTTGGAATGGCAGCAGGTCTGGTTGAGGCCATCTGGAGATGCTAAGAAAGGGGAAGTTTGTTTCCTTTCAAAATAAGCCTTTAAAGAAAGTAAAATAGAATTAACTTGAAAACTTATGCTAACTATTTAAGAACAGGATGCGATAACATTTAAGATAATAGGATTGAGGGGTAGACAGTTGAATCGGTGTCTGATAAAGTAAAGGTACATCTCTATTCTGGAACAAAGCATTCCAGCATAATCCGTCAATTTCCTACACCTGGTGTCAGATTGTAAAAATATATCTTCTGCCATGAGTAAGTTATTTTATTTTTGTTCGGGTTTAAACAAGATAAGAGTGCTTCTAGAGCCCCTGCATGCATAATGAAAACAAAGATGACAGAATGTTGAAAAAGTAAGTGTAGAAGAATATATTTTTTTGTGAATTATTTTGCTGAGTTCCTTTTAGGGTTTACTTTGTTCATTTTCATGGCAAGCTGTCTTCTAGCAGTGAATATGAATGCTTATTTTTCAATACAATAAGCATCTTGAACGGTAACGTATTTTAGCCAGTGTGATCAATGTGCCTTTCTTTCTTACATTTGCTTTTCACTTTTCACGAATTATTCTATAGAGTAAAAACAATGATACACACACACACACACGTGCATATATTTAGTGTGTATACACACACATACAAATATACACAGAAGCACATAACTACCAGAATCCCTAGAACTTTTTTTAAAAAATTTGATGACATCACATGTTAGCAAATCTAAAATTACATGATGTTCATTAAAGGTGAGTGGTTAAACAAATCGGCATATACTTACACAAAGACACAGTACATGACAGTAAGAAGGAATAAATTTCTAATCATGTAATAAAATGAATGAATCTCAAAATTGTTATGCTGCACGAAAGAAACCTTAACCACAAGGGTATATACTATATGATTCTGTAAAATTGTTGCCAGGTAAATGTCATCTAATGGTGGTAGAAAATTAAAACAATGGCCAAATCTAAGGACTTCGTGTACAAATAACTAAAATAATATATCAAAAAACCTTCTGGAATAATATCTAACAACTTTCTTAAATGTTTAAAAACACTTAGGAAATTTAACTATTCTTTAGATTTCTCTCCTCTTCTCCATTCCCAATTTCTTGAGATCTCTCCCCTGCCATGCTCTTAACAAACACAAAAATATTTTTTCTAGGTGGTCACATGTAATTCCTCCCTCGGCCTCTAAATTCTTGCTAACATACTGCCAGTCTGTTTCAGCTGAGGAAATCCTCCCTTTGGCCTCAGTCTTTTATCTTGGTCTCACCAGTGCCTCATTATAAAATCTGATGATTTGTGCTAATTTCATGGACACTACAGCTGTATGCAAACTGAAAATAAATGAGCTGCTGCTTCACTTTGTAATACACAATATTTGCCACCCATTTATTGTCTTGAGCATTCTCCTGAAACTTACTTTTATATTAAAAGGTATTTCTAATTGAAATGTGTAGTGTACAAATACTAAATGAAGCCTAGTGTTATTCTGTTTTGTGTATATTGTCTCTAGTCGCAAACCTATGATCAGAGCTATTTGCCCCATTTTTTAGGTAATAATGGTAAGAAAGTTTGGGCACTTTTCCCTAGTAAACCTGGACAGGCTTTAAGGGATGAAGCTGCTAATCAGTTTCACATTGGTCTAACACAAAAGCTATCTAGTTTTTTGATGCACAGTCCCCATTTCTACGCTTAGATCTTGTTTTTCTTTCCTTTTATTTATTTATTTTTTTTAAATCTTTTTGAGACATGGTCTCTCTATGTAGCCCACACCGGCCATGAACTCACTGTGTAGCCCAGGCTGGCCTCAAACTCAGAGTGATTTTTCTGCTTCAGTCTATCCAGTGCTGGGCTTACAAGTATGTGGGAACATTCCCTGTTTTTCTTTCACTTTAAAATGTTTATTCCTGCATTTAATTTATATTATTTTATTAGAGCTTATATGTAAAATTCCTACATAAGTGTCAATAGTTTTTAAAATAAATAATGGTACAAGCAAATAACACACAAACATAATCATTCCTGAATTGATTGCAATTTACCTACATTTCTGTTCATGACTGCCTTCCCAAATTGGAAGCAGCATTTCTAGCTTTCCAATAAAGTACTGTATAAGTCATATTTGAAAATACAGAGTGCAATGTTACTGCGGTTATCATCTAAATAGAAAATGCCAGAATATTACTATTATTTTTTGTTTCCTGCCAAACAGAGTAGGTAACTGCCAAGGATCCTTTGAACTCTAATTGAGTATTAGTCGAGTTTGAAAATAGAGAGTTAAATATCTACTGTGGCTAGAACCAGATTAGAATGCACCAAAGGGCTATGATACCTCTTTTTACTCTCTTGCCAAATAGACTTTGCTCCTGCCTGGGAAATTGAAATCTAAAGCAGATGACATTGACAGGACAAATGCCATTCATAGAGAGGGATATGTGCCATATACAGCACAGATTGAGACATTAAATTCCTGCTATTAAATGAAATGAGAAAGTTTAGAATTCTTCAATATGTCAGATTCGTACTTGATAGTTGTGTGACTATCCAGGAATATGAATAGACCTGCAGAATCTGTGGAGGAGCCTGTTGTTTTCCCCTAGAACCTGCTTTCTGAGGAGCTGTGGCATGACCTTATGGTATTGAAAGGGCGAGCTAGAAATAAATGTCATCTGTTTAAAATGGCTGTTCTAGCTGAGGTATTTCATTCTTTAAATTGGCCATCTCATGCACCGACAGGTACTTAGAGAGTGTCAGTACACCTTGAATGTTCTGCTCCTTTTCTTCTCCATAGTAGGTTTACTTTTTTGGTTTACGGATCTTCATTTATATAATAACAACAATAACTCATGTGGGAAGACAGGATTTAATCATGACACGTCAGGTACACCAAAATTTTCATTTCTTTTGTGTTTTTATGTTGTTGTCCGAGTGATCTCATGTTTTTTTGGAGCCTATTTTCCTAAAGTCAAGACAAAGAAAACAAAAAAAAAAAAAAGAAAAAACTTAGCCTTGCTAAATAAAACTTAGTATCATCTACTTTCCTTGATTTTCATATGGGTTCCATTTTTGTTTTCAGTGAGTTCACAGCCAACATCTTTCCCTTTCCAAGATGGGGGGTTGGCGGGAACCTACTCAACGCTGGCGAAGCTATCGCATATGTGCTGTGGTGGGTTGTTTGTATCATTCAAAGGTCTGAAGGTTTGCCATCACTGCTATAAAGCCCACAGTGATGAGAAGGCAAGGAGAAGGCTCTGGTCTCTTGTGTGAACTTGAGCTTGAACATCTGTCCCACCTGTCAGCTTCAGCTTAATCTTCAGTTACCAAGTGTCAACACCTGATGAGACTCAGCGTGTTTCTTGACTGTCGCTATGTAAAGATGGCAACCTCCCTTGCTGCCAGGTGAGCCTCCGCATTTTCTCTCTTATTCCAAACATCCTCTGAGAGCTGGTTGTAGAGCTCCTGAGATTCCTTCCTTCTGTGTCATTCCAGTCACCTGTCATTTAGCTCTGGGTCTCCATTAGACTTGAAGCGACCCCATAAGCCCTTGAAATGCAAGGGAAACTTGTAAATCCAGATTTCCAATATATTGGGTAGGATGGTGAAGAGATGCAAAGGCCCTCTATTCATTTCCGATCCCTTATAAATCACACTATTTTTATACATTGTGTAGTTGTTTTTAAAGTGTTTTAAAAAATGACTTCATTTGCATTTATGTTCTCAAATTATTAGTAGAGTATAAAATAAGATGACTCGGGGAATTGGCGTATGTGACCACTGTTCTGGTTCCACAAAATTGACTCCAAGCATGTGCTTGTACCCACCAATTCTAGGAGATGCTAAAAATGGTGAAAGATAATTGTATTCTGGTCTCTGTATACATTTTACTCTACCCAGCATTTATAACGTACCTTATATTTCTGGGAGTGGTGGGGTATGGACAGTCCGAGTGCTATGATGTTCAACACGTATCCCGGGATGAATAGAATCGTGATCAGATTTGATTTGTGTATTTAAGGTTATGCCAAAACAGGGAGCCTCACTGTGTTATCCTTTACTACTCTATTCTGCTAGTGAAGACAATTGGCAATCTGTCAATGCAGAATGTAGTTAATTTCTCTGCTGTATATCATGATTTTACTGACTTCATATCTCTACCTTTAGATGATTAAGCCATGTCTGGTCTCTCACATAATACCTGTGTCTGATCACACTAGCAGTCAGAATCCATTACTGGCATGTGTCATTATAATGGTTAAAGCATTCTTCTTTATAACTACTTCAAAGACTAAATGTCTGTCCAATATAAAAGATGATCCTCAGTTGTTTAGTTGAGTGATAAATATGTGTATTTCGACCTGATATCACATTGTGTCAATCCAAGAGTCTGTCTGAATTCATGTACTACAATTGTTGATACTACTTTCAGCAATAGTAGCACAATTAGGACATAAATATTAGGGTTAATGCTATGTTACTTCTCGCAACTATGGGTTTCTTGTGGAAAACTAATCAATTAGGCTTTCTTTCACTGCACTATTATATCCCTCCAGTATAGTAAATATTTAATATAGTTGTACATGGTCGTGAACACACAAGCAAGAGTGGATAAGTAACACAGTATTTAAAGTTCAATAGTGAACCACTAAAGTATAGTGATATTCTGCCAAACAGAATTCTATTTTACATTTTCGATGGGCACCAAGTATAGTCCCTAGGTTTCTAGTTTAGATTCAGATAGGCTCAAAGTTTTTGAAGAAATTTCTGAGGACCAAATGAAAGTGGAAATTGCTATAAACATTCTAGTGCATTTTAGAGATTTATGAAAGACAGCTGGAGATAATTTATATCCAGGTCAGCTTTTCCGTAACCCTGTACCTGAGAATTATAAAAAATGTAACATCAGTGAGTATTCTGTTTTTCTCACATTCCATATGCAAAGCTTAGGCAAAATTTTCAAGCATAACTTATATTTTACAATATGGAGGCTTTTTATACTCTTTGCTAAAGTCCAAACTATCTTCTCTCTTCTGGTAACTATGGCAATCACTTCCTAACAGGTTGCCCTGCTTCCACACTGGTTTCTCTAATCCATCTCAGAGCAGCGAAAGAGATTCATTTAAAATATAAATTTGATTATAAATTTTCCTGTTCAAACACCGCCATGATTGTGAAGCACACAAAATAATATAAAAGCCTCACAGATTGTGGTCCTGACTATCTTCCATCCTTATTTCCAGCCACTTTCTCCTTGTTCAATATACCATAGACTCCCAGGTCTTCTTGCTTTCACTGAAATTCACCACTCTTAGACTCTTTACAGTTACATTTACCTTCATCTAGAACGACACCAAATTCTCATTCCATTTAAATCTGTTATCAAATGTCAGCCCCTCAGATAAGTCATTTCTTACTGTTGTATTGATACATTTCCCACTCCCCATCTGTCTTATCCATTTATCAATACATACATCTTTTAATGTTTGTTGTATGCCTTTCCCAATGCTATAAGTGTTTCATGTAATTAGCACTTATGTTTTGTATCAGTCACATGCTCAGCCTGTAGTGCTGTACTAAGCACTGAATAAATCTATGTTTATGTTAGTGTATGGTTTATATCCAGATGTCCCTCCAAAGCCTCATGTGCTTATTGCTGGGGCTTTGGGAGGTGAATGGATCATGGTGGCATGATACTCACCAGTGGATTAGTCCATCGATGAGATTATAGCTAAGTGTGGTATTGGGAGGTCCACCCTGTTGGGAGGAGGTGGGTCACTGGGGTGTGGCCTGGAAGGGTCTATCTCCAGCCCTCCTCCCTTGATTCCTCTGTGTGTCCTGTCTGCCATGCCATAGCTGTTTCTCCTATGCCAGGCTCCTCTGCCATGCTGCCCTACTGTGCAGCCTCCCAACTATAGACTGAAGCCTCTACAAACTTAAGGCAAAACAAACCTCTCCTTTTCCAAGTTATTTATCAGTTATTGTGTCTTAGTGATGAGAAAGTGAATAAGGCCATAAGTGATTAAAGTATAACAAAATGACAACTATACTCTAAGAAATCTTTCTGAAACCTGTGTCACTTAAGAACAAAAATAAAATGAATAATTTCAACCCACAAGACCCCTAGTGCAACTAGTGTGTAGTACTGTAGCCACAAACACATAAAAAACACCCTAGACTTAAGAAGAGCAGAACTACAGAGCCTTCCTCTCTGATAAGTATTACACGGAGTCCTGTGAGTATTAGGAGAGCTGTTGTAGTGTTTGGAAAAATATCTTCACTCTTGCTTGAGGCTAAACTGTGAAAAGAAGTTTCCTTCACTGGCTTACAGTCTTGAGTTTCCACATACCTAACTCAGCTTTCTTATGGGTAACCTATGCCACCTCCGTGTATTCTATGTCCTCTCTAGAATGTGACCCTCAATACAGGTCTTTAAGGTACCGTTCTCTAGCTCAGGATGGCAAACCATTTAGAGCTTTCAGTGATACAAACAGCCTGCTGTGGCATACGTGCCTTAGGTTTGCCACCGCTGCTCTACATGGTTTCAAGTGCCTCTGTCATGTTCCATATAATTCCAGGAGACACATATTTTCTTTACATTAAGTAAAATATCTTAATCCAAGAAATGTTGGTATAGTTTGCAGGGTTTTTTAGTGTCAGAAACAAGTTTAAACAAATGCATTTCCAGAACTTGACAAAATGATACATGAGTGTGTGAGAAGCTAATCGTAATAACTAATCTTTTTTGATCATTTACTGTATACGGTTGACACTCATCAATTAACCAGGCAAGAGGCAAGCTATAATCTGTGCATTATGGGTGAGAAAATGGGTAGAGAGGTTGATTTACATAGCATGTTCATTAATGCTCAGTCAATATTTTTAATCCAAACCTACATTCTTACATACTTGTCAGCAAGATGTTTACGGTGTCTTCTTTCATGTAAAGTTTTTCCAACGTTATCTACAAATATTTTGAGCATCTAAAACATGTAGGACATTAAAGTTATTTTTCAGAAACTTAAGAATAAGTCCATCTATAGTTCTGTCGACTCTTTTAGGTTGTGTTTGCGTTTAATAACAATCCCAGGCTAATTAAGATTTAATAAGTATAATGCCAGCTTTTAGTATGTAAAAAAATTTTAAAAATCACATTTGGTAAATGTTCATGAGAACACAAAGAAGAAAACAGAACTGTATTTAGTTGGTTATGATAATGGAATTATTACTAAAGTAAATGGGATTTCTCATTTGGCAGGACTTGATTCAGAAAATAATTAAATTCATTATTTGATATTAAATTAAGCTTCTATTTTTAAAGACTATCTTTCCTCAACATTTAAGAGAATGAAAGGATCTTATTTAAATCAGTGAAAAACATACACGGTTAATACCAAGCTCTTAAAGATTATCAAGTAGAGAAAAAAGAAACTAACACTCATTAAGCATCTGTTTTGTGTGAGGATTTAAATTTAATTTTGTTTAATACAATTTAATGCAATTTAATAACCCAGTAAGGTACATTTTATTACTCCTATGTATAGTTTAGGGAATTTTACTAAGGATACAAAAGTGATCAAAGATGGAAGTAGCATTTGAACACATAGGTAACTCCAAATCTACTCTCATATTACCAATACCTTGTTACCTGTCAAGCCTTATTTATATATTTTATTTTATCTATATTTCTGTTGTCCTCAGTATAATCTCCAGCATATGATTGGTCCCAAAAGATGTTGCTGATTACTATAGCTGAAGGATGAGTTATATTTAGAGATGTTCCTTCATAACTGAAATTAAATAGCATTATCACAAACTCAAAAGCATAGATTTCCTTCACAAGCTTGGAAGTGCACACATATAAATGCGGGCATTTTTTACCACACACATAACTGACACAGCATTGGAGATCATAGCATAGGGAAGAATCCCCAGTGCAATATTAAATCTCAAAAGTGAGCTCTTCAGTGTATGGGGAAAGAATAGAACATCAACTTTGATCAAACAACATCAACTTTTATCACAATGGATTTTGCCCTCTTGTATAAAGCAGATGAGATCTTATGAAAGAACTGCTCAGAGAACAATGTTGTAAGTTGACCTTATTCATGTTTACCCAAGGAGAGAACACTTAGAATTTAGGTATTGGAAAATACAAGATATTCCACCTTCTCTCGTCTTGCCACTTCTCACCTGTAATTCATTTCTACATGTACTCAACATCATGACTCTGGTCTCTGTTTTGAAAAACCTTGAGAGACTGAAACAACCGTATAGATGAAATGGCATGAGGCAGTCTGTATATCAAATGTTCCTCCATTTTACTACTAGTGTGTTTTTCTCATTACAGGAAGAATGTCTTAATCTGGTCAGTGATCTCTACGAACTGTCATTCTTTTTTGTGGGGTTGGGAATGCTGGTGATGAAACTCAGGGCCTTGAGCTTGTTATGCAAGAACTGTGCCACTGAGTTAAATCCCAAAACCCCAAGAACTGTCATTCTTAATTAAATGTGAGTTTCAAGCCAAAAGTAACTTGAGATTGTAGTGCACTGAAAGAGTACTGAGAATCATAAGGCGAATATTATTTCAAAGTTAAATATGTAACCCAGATGATGAAATATGAATTTTCTTGGTTCTAGTAAGTAAGTGTGATATTTTATGTGATTATGTGTAACTTGAAACATTCAGTGTACTTAAATTACTTGTTATAATTGATTATTTGTATGATTACAAATTAGAGTACATCTGGGAAAATCAAAACCCTCAGAATTATGAATGCAATGATAGAATGTATTACTTGCACAACAGAGAAATAAATTCAAAGCAAAATTAAAAAATTAAAACTAGTTTACCTATTAATACACTTAAAGAAGTAAAAAAAATAAACCCAAAGTGGAATAATCTATAGCATATTTCAGTTGTTGACATTTTCATGGACATTTTGTTTTGAGTTTCAACATGTTCTCCTTTTAACACAATTCTTTTATGACTTGCAGATATAAAGTATTGAAATGCAGCTATAAAGTATAAAAGTGAAGTTGTCTCCTTAAATTTTTTCAAATTCAAAAATTATAAAGTAAATTCAATAAAACAATTTCCATTGAAATCAATAAATGATATTGATTTCACAATATTTCCAATGTGAAATGCTGTGCACTTTTTTGTATGTCAAATGGCAGTACAAACACTAAAGTATTTTTATATTCAGGAATGTATTTTGTAATGGTCATATATATATATATATATATTATATATATATATATATAAATGAAACAAATGCATGCAAAGTATACTTAAAATAGTCTAGCATGTGATATTGCCAGTAGATGTCTACCGCTCACTGAATACACTCTGAACCAGTGATTCTTATGTAACTTGACAAATGTGTGTCGGAAGTCTTGTCTCAGAGAACAGAGATGAAGATAGTTGTTAATACTTATTGTTTGCTCATTGTGTTGCAGACATTTATCTTAACACTTTACTGCATTAATGCTATTTTATCCTCATATAACTCATGTGATGAAAGAATTTCTGTCATCTCTATTTTTCAGATGAAAGGGCTGATGTACAAATTGGTTAAGTAACTTGCCTATTGTCATTAGCAAGTAAGTCAGTGGAGCCAGAATTGAACAAGAACAGACTCACTTTAAAACAAGACTTTACTCTAATGTCTATAATAAGTGCTTCCCTTTTATTACTGTGTAGAGATTGACAGGTGGTAAACCTCACTTTTCATATATGCAAAAATCACATTAAAATTAACTTACAGAGTTATGAGGGAGACTCAATAAAATGAGATATAACCTGCAAAAGAGTGAGTATTCTGGGAGTGAGAGTGGGGATGGAACTATTTATGTGGGCACAACATGAACAGCTATCCTGGTCGGTTTTTCCCATTACTGGGACAAAATATCTGACATATGTACCCAAAAGGAGGAGAAGTTTATTTTATCTCACAGTTTCTGAGGTTTCAGTTCAAGGTCAGCTTGCTCCAAGACAAAAATGGCATGCTGGCGGGAAATGGTAGAGGAAAGCTGCTCATTTCCTGGCAGCCGGAGACAGAATGAGACCAAGAGTTACGGCCCTACATTCCACCTCCTCCAACTGAACTCCACCTCCTGTTTTTTTTGTTTGTTTCTTTGTTTTGTTTTGTTTTAATTTTGTGGTGCTGTAGATTGAACCCAGGACCTTAGCATCGAACTGCATGGCCAGCTCCTTTTTATTTTGAAACAAGATCTTGCTAAATCCCTAAATTTCCTAGGCTGGGCTTGAACTTTCAGTCTTCCTGCCTCATCCTCCCAGAGTGCTGAGATTATAGGAATGTGCTACTAAGCCTAATGCTAAATCATATTCAGTTATGAACTCAGCGCTGGGTTAAACCACTGAAAAGTATGTTGTCCCTATGATCCAGTCACCTTCCAAAAGCCCTATCTCAAAACACATGAGACTCTCAGGGACATTTCTGAGCCAACCATAACAGAAATTAACCGTGAATCAGATCCTGAACTCTGTCACATAATGCCTGGGTAGCTGAGGAAAAATTATTTATCTTCCTTAACTTTCCAGTCCTTAATTAATGAGACAGGAATAATATCCCCTTGTCTTAATCCATCCCTGCTGATATATCAAAATGCTTTAGAATGGGTAATTTATAAGTAGCAGAAATTTCTCGCCCACAGTTTGGCGGACTGGAAAGCCCAAGATCAGGCTCTAGCAGAATTATTTGAAGAAAGCCTGTTCATCATAGACAGTAGCTTCTGTGTGTCCTTAAATTGCAGAAGAGGTGAAAGGGGAATACAGGCTTCCTTAGCCATTTTATTAGAGCGCTAATCCAGTTTATAAGGGGAGCATCCTCATGACCTGATCACTTCCAGATCCTATCTCTTTATACCATCATTTAGAGTTAAGAGTCAACATATGAATTTTGGAGGGACATAAATATTCAGGCCACAGCATTCCATTGCTGGCTCCCCAGAAGTCATAGCTTCCTCCCCTGAAAAATATATATTTTCCATCCTAATTGCTTAAAATCTTAGCATGCTCCTACAGCAACTCAAAAGTCTAAAGTCAAAAGTCTCATCTAAATCAGCAAGGGGTGAGATTCCTTCTTAGGCAAATTCTCTTCCAGCTGTTAGCTTGTAGAATTAAACAAGTCATGAGTTTTCAAAATTCGGTGATGAGACAAGTTTATAGCAGACATGCCTGTTTAAAGAGAGAGAGAGAGAGAGAGAGAGAGAGAGAGAGAGAGAGAGAGAGAGAGAGGAAGGCAGGAGGGAGGAAGGAAGGGAGAAAGAAGGTGGTAAACTATAGCAGGTATATTTAACACCAAACAGGCAGGACAGGAAATAATAAATGGTAAGACTTGAGAATCTCCAAGTCAGTGCCTCATCTCTTAGACAGCTTGGTGTGGGTTGGGCCCTCAGGGCACCAGGCAGCCCCATCCCATGTATTTGCTGTTTGCAAACTCTCATAATTGGAGTCATAGGCTGGTGGCCCTCCATGTTGAAGTTCCATGCTGCCTACTCTACCATTATGAGGTCTCGTGGGTGACCCTACCCCACAGTTCCTCTTGGCACTGCCCTAGTGAGGACTGTCTAAAGTGGCCCCAGTACCACC
This sequence comes from Hystrix cristata, assembly GCA_004026905.1. Classification (NCBI taxonomy): domain Eukaryota; kingdom Metazoa; phylum Chordata; class Mammalia; order Rodentia; family Hystricidae; genus Hystrix; species Hystrix cristata. The sequence goes on along the minus strand of PVJO010000046.1, from coordinate 266,397 downwards.
TTAATTATCTACCTGGATCTCAGGGCTCTCCAGAGCATCCTTTGAATTCTAGATGAATTCAGCCCTACCCTCAAATCTCTTACAATGCACAGATCAGTGAAGATGCCAAACACACAGACACTACGATGCCCCTCTGAAGAAGAGGCCAGTGTATTTTCACTGCAACTGAGCCCACTGGGGCTGCACCTGAAGGAAGCTGAGGCCACTCTCTCAGTGTAGTTCTCTCCTCGGGCCTTGGCACCTTGGGCCTGTGATGGGAGTGGCAGCTCCACTGACCTCCAGAATGCAAGTGCGGTCATTTTTCCGTTGTCGTCTTTCCCCAGGCCACAGTCTAGACTAATGGTCTCCTTATCAAGCTTTGCTTGGCCACCCTTGATGTTCTGTCCTGAAACTCTGTCATTCTTTTCAGCATGACCAGGCTTAGAATTTTCCAAACCTTTAAATTGTTTCCATTTTGATTACAAATTCCAGGTTTAATTTACTTTTCTCTTTTCTCATTTCACTTTAAGTCCTTAACAGACATCATGAAAAACCCTCAACAATCTGATTAGAAATTTGTCCATTAAATATCCTAATCCATTCCTCAAAATTTCTACCTTCCACAAAGCAGTAAGACACAAACACAATTTTTGTCATGCTCTTTGCCACTCTGTAAAAAAGATCACTTTTCCTCCAGTTTCTAGTTACATATTTCTCGCTTCAATCTGATACCTCATCAAAACAGCAGTTCCTTTCATATTTTTTTCAACGTGCTTTTCACAACCACTGAAGTAATCTCTAAAAAGGATTAGACTTTGTCTATAGCTCTCCTGTTCTTTCTTCGGAGTCCTCACGAGAATTCTTTATGCTCAGCTCCTACCTGCGTACACTTTTTCTTTTAATGCATTGCCCAGTGCAATTGTCAAATAGGGTTATTTAACTGCCTAATAGAGGATCCCAGACATAATACTAAGGTCAATAAATAATTGGACCTGTGGTTTGATTATATCATGGATTTACTTATAACTTTTTGTATGTGCAGAAAAATACACATAGCATAAGATTTATCATTTTGACCAATTTACATATACAATTCTGTAGCATCTAATTGATTTACAATATTGTTTATCTGTCATCACTACTTTCAGAAATTTCAGTATTCCAAACAGCAATTTTGCTTTTTTCCACCAGACAGTAATTCGACAATTCTTTATTCTCTCGACACCTTGTAAATTCTATTTGCTTTCAGTCTCTGGATTTTCTTGTTCTAAGTACCTCATCTAAGTGGAATTGCATTGATTGTCCCATTGGTACTACTCATTTCACTTAGCGTACTATCTTCAAGGTTCATCCATGTTACAGCATGCATCTGAATTTGATTTCTATTAATGAATAATAATTCATTATATATTTACATGACATTTTATTTATCCATTTATCCATTGAAAGATATATGCGTTGTTTCCACTTTTGGCTTTTGTGAATAATGTTGCTATGGATACTTAAGTATCTGAGTCTTTGTTTTCAATTCTTGTGGGTATATACATCAAAACAGGTTTGCCAGAAAAAATGATAATTCTATGCTTAAATTTTTTAGTAACCATCAAATCATTTTCCACAATGGCTACATCATTCTCCATTTCCAGCATCACTGTACAAGGGTTCTTACTGGATTTTATGTTTTTAATTTATATAAACCCCTAAAAGTTTATTTTTTGACATTCATATTTAAAGCAACACACATTTTGAAAATAATTTGGGGCTGGTGTATTTTAAGATTTGCCAATACAATCCTAATTTAATCACAGAGCACCATGATTTTAAATGTGTTTTTGTCATAAAATTACAGCATTTTTGTGATAGATCAAGTGTCCACCTGTACATGGACGTGTTTAGGTTTTGATCTTTAGCATTTGTCTAGTTTATATATTTTAAATTTATTTTTATTGACTTAAGACTACTGTACATATTTTTGTAGTACAGTATGATAAGTCGATACCTGTGTACAATGTATAATGATCAAAACATGGTAATTAGGATTTCCATCTCCTTAAGAATTTAACATTTCTTTGTGTCGAGAACCTTATATTTGTCAGAAATGTTATAAGGACTCAAAAGGCTCCTATATCTCTTTCTAGCCAACATGTGTCCTTGTAATAGCCTTGTAATGTGAAGTGATATCTTCCTACCATTTTGGTTTTCATTTCCCTAAATATTGATGATGTGAGTGTTTTTCATGGGTTTCTTGGGTAATTCTCATATTTTCTTTGTAGAAATATATATTCAGATTGCTTATTCTTTTATGTATTACAAACTCTTTATATGTTCTAGGTAACAATTCCTTATCAAATGTAAAATTCACAAATTTTTTTCTATCTTGTTGATTGTATTTTCACTCTCTTGACAGTATCTTTTGATGAACAAAACTTTTTTTTTAATTTTGATGAAGTCCAGTTTATCCATTTGCCTTTTTTTTTTTTTTTTGGCTTGTTGTCTGTCATTACTTAGAAAATAATTCATAAATTCAAAATCATGAAGATTTCTCCACAGGTTTTCTTCTAATATTTTATAGTTTTAGCTATCACTTTTAAGTCTTAGATACTTTTTCAGCTAAATTTTGCATATGACACAAGATAAGTGTATGTCTTACATGTGAATTACCTATGAATATCCAACTATTCCACTGTTGTGTATTGAAAAGACCATCCTGTTTATGAATGGCCTTGAAATCCTTATTAAAAATAAAGTGGTCATATATACGAATACTCATTTCTATTTCACCGGTCTTTATGTTTGTCCCAATGCCAATACCTCAATGTTTTTATTACTGTAGCTGTGTGGGTAAGTTTCAAATCAGGAAGTGTGATCCTCCAACTTCATATTTTTTGAAGATTTTTGTTTTGCTATTCAGAATTTATTGAGATTGCATATAAACTCTTAGATGGGATTTCTTATTTCTAAGAAAAAAGGTACTGTATGAGATTTTGGAAAGGAATGCATGGAATCTATAGATTTCTTTGAATAGCATTATGATCTTGATGTTGTTTTTGAATCCATAAATACATCTTGTATTTTTATTTTTTTATGGACTCTTTAATTTTTTTCATCTATTTTTAGAGGATTTGGTATATAAACTTCTATCTCCTTGGTTAAATTTATTTCTAAGTATTTACTCTTTTTTTATTACCAAAGTCTTTTAAAAGAGGTATTTACAGGTCAAGTGACTTGTCAACATTTTGTCCGGGAAAATTTACAAACTGACAGATTTCTAAGTAGGGGTGCAAAAGGTGTATTATTAGTCAGCATTTACTAGGTTTTGATGAACTATCACAAAATAAAATAACCTCAGTGTTATGATAACCAAGTTTATTCGTTTGTAATGTTCATGAGAAATTGAGAAATGCTTTTTTTTTTTTTCTTCTCCTTCTTTTTGTTTTTGTGGCCAGGAGCTAGGTTTTGTAAGGACTTCTGCTCCTTTCTTTATAAAGCAGAAAAAACAATCTATTTCTCTTTCATGTCTGAGAAGCTAAATAGAAACGTAAGTGTTAAATTATTTGAGTAAAGTAGATAAAGGTCTACCCATTCTTATTTTAATATGCTTACTAAAAAGAATCGTGGGTCTTGTCTTTTAAAGTAGCAAATATCCACACAGAAATACACAATTAGAAGGAATGGAAAGAAAATTGGATAAAATTTGTGAATGCTGAAACATCAATAAAAAGAGAAAAGGTTTTTTTTTTTAATAAATTAAGATGTTAATTAATGCACTAATTGTATTTATTTTTTAATTACATGGTTTTAACTGAACCAAATAGCTTATTTAAAAAGTTCAGAAATATCGATATGCTGTATTAACTTCAAGTATCACAGTACACAGCAATAATAAATTCATATTTTCACTCAAACACTCAGGTGGTTATAGTATTAGAATAATATGCTAATTTTTCTATTTTAGCTGACATATTTAGCATATTTTGTTCAGTCAAGTGCACACAGAGTTGTTTAAATATTTTCAAATAAACCTACCTCCTTTCTAAAGGTAACTACAGACACCTGAAATTTGGTCAGAGGAAGTGGGTACGCTAATTGGTTTTTGTGGCTGAGGTGCTAGGTTTTGGATGCGATATTGGCAAGACCTAGCCTTCCTTCTGTCATCCACTTTAGTTCAAAGGACCAGCAAATGTTCAACATTGTGATATTTTAAATATTAATATTGTTCATAATACCAGAACATAAAAAATGTGGAAAATGTAATTAAAATTTGAACAGTACCACAGTCACTTGGAGGTTATTTTGAGATCATTTGCCAGCATGATTAATTCTTTAATGTAGTAGTGAAGTCTCTGGGAAAAAAGCTAAGATAATGTTGTTGAGAGAAATGATCCTGTAACCATAGTGTAGGTAGGTATTTATACCTTGGAAATGTTCTCGTCTTGAAAGATCAACAAGTGCTTAATAGGTTTGGAGGTATCACTGGAATGAGGTCATATATACATCTTAAATAGATCACTCTAGAATCTGAATCAAGAATCTTTTGAGGGGAGAGGAGTAGGGGAAGAGACCATACTTGACTGATGGTTCCATTCGGTTAGGTACAATAGCATGAAAATCCTAATGAGTGTCTATGGGAAATCAGAGTAAAAGGAAGAAACCAGGGGACATGAAAGTTGGAGTATAGGTTTGGCTATCAACTTGACTTGGATTCAGTCTGCTACTTACAACTTTGATATTATATAATATTCTTAGTGTAATTTTAATACTGCTTTTCATCTTTAAATTAGAGTATGATACCTGTACATTCCATATAAAGTGTTTATATGGACTTAATGTAAAAAGACACACACATGCACATATATATACACATTTATCAATAACTAACATATGATAATATTCTATAAATGAGAGCATTGTTGTAATAGGGAAAATAGTTTTAATAGTTTATACTTTCAGAAAGTGGTATATCTCAGCCTAATCCTCAGCCTTTCTACTCATTTTATAGGCATCCTGCTCTACTACACTGCCTATAGAAGTTGAGAGAAGAAAAATACAGACTTAGAGGTAGCTCAGTATTAAATATGGGAATGTACTGAGTGATTTTAACAAGCTGTTTCTTTTCATTTCAAATATTTTAATAGGTGTCCTCCTGTGTGAGCAATTGGTTATTATCTGAGCTCTAAGTCTGTTTGTAGATAAATGAGATCCAATACAGAAAATACTTCATTTATTAAGAGTGAATATTATTTCCAATACATCTTAGTATTTCTATTATGATCTGACATGCAATAGCCCCTCATTAGAGGTTTAATGAATGAATATAGTGTACTGTTTTTGAGAAAAACTGAATCAAATATAGTGTAATTGATTTGTAATAAAAATGAAACATAAAAGCAAATGATAATGAAAGAATAGTCTTGGAGGCAATTCTCATTCTATACTCTTTGGTAATAGATCATGATCTTTTTTCCTAAGAAATTATTTTCTACTAGAGTGACCATAAGGGAGAAAACATTACTGGAAATTTCAGCAATGACTTTATGAGCTTAAACCTGCCAGAGGGAAGCACTGAGGCCCCAGCTTCACATCTGTCCTCATTCCTAGCAGACCATCTAAATAAGAATCTGGATTCTTGCTTCAGTACAAAGTGAAATTACTGAGCAGGGCATTGCAGTGCCTGCCTGTAATTCCAGCTCTATGGGAGGCTGAGGCAGGAAGATCTCAAATTTGAGCCAAGCCTGGGCAACTTGGCAATTTAGCAAGACCTTGTGTCAAAAAAGAAAAAAAACTAGCTAAATAAATAATTACTGCAGATATATTTACGTGGAAAGACCCTGGATTCAATCACTACTACCACACACACACACACACACACACACACACACACACACACAGGCACACAATGGAATTACTAAAAGCCTTAATATTGTTCCTGGTTTGCTCATTAATGATTTTTCCTTCTTCTGACTCATAATGCCCTGCCTAGAAAAATCTCTTGCACGCTAGTGGGCAGACCTCTAATCCCTCTAAGGAAGTGATTTCCCCACACGCTTAATGATTTTTCATCAGCTCTGCTCAAACTTCACACCCCTCCATTCCTGCCCAGCTCATTTGGTTATGGATATTAATCACAATCACAGAGGAGGAAATGCTTCATTTTAATGTTTAAGAAGCTTACAACAATTCAGATTGATTCTTGCAGTGTGACTGTTGGTAATCATTACACTTTAATGCCATGGGCAGTTCAGCCAAGGGCTGGAGAAAGAAGGCCTACCTTGACACTGAAGATCAAATAGTGAAGATTCATGCAAAAAGACTGTGCTTTATTCAACTTTAAGGAGATTAATAATTATAATTAAGATCGTTCTTGCCAGTGTGCATCCACTAAGACCTGGCTGAGCTCAGCGCATACTGCTCACAGGCCCAGTCTGACTCTGCCTGTTGGTAAGAGCCTGGGGGATGTTGCCACAGGGACTTGGCTTCTCTTTACTTTGACAGAAATGAGTCAGTAATTAGAAGTGAGTGACAAGGTGCTTTTCGTCTTTGACTAGGAAAGATTTTTTGTGTCAAAATATCTCACCAGCGGAGTAATTTTCTCTGTGTGCTTTTCTTGTCCTGAATGCATTTTGCATGATAATAGAGAAAGGGAAATTGTTTCTGAATGTTGCTTAGTGACAAATAGCAGATTCAGTAGCTTTGCAGATAACAAGTGTCTGAATGCTGTCATGCTGCAATATGGATAGATAGGGCCCCTTGTAAACTGGGCGTAATTATATACTGGAAAAATAATTTGTTTTTGATAGAACAAACTCAAAGATATTAAAATGTTTTTGTGGCATTATGCCTCTGAACACTTAAAATTACCAGAAAGATTGAATCACCCAATTCTAAACTACATTTTAAGGATGTAATCACCTGAAAATTTGAGCACAATAAGACAAATAACCAGTACAGTACATTTGCTGTTTTATAGAATCTACTGTGTCACTCAAAACAGGCTGCTGTCGGTTCAGACCACTTTCAAATGATTTATAATTATGCTGGGAAATGGACTGCATTGACTACACTAAGTTGGAATTTTTAAAAATAACTATTCGTGAAATTTAAGTGGTTTGAAACCTTTTGTTTGAAACAGAAACCTTTTTAAAAAAATCTGTAATTAGAGCTTTGTACGGAAATAGATTCTATGATGTGAAAAATTTGGCCTTGAAGTTGGGATTGATGATATTAAGGAAAAATAGTGTTTTTATTCCTTATTTCTTTCTAGTGTTGGGAGAGCATTTCATGGAATATAAATTAGTTTATATTGAACAAATATAGTAGGTTGAAGGAAAGACAATGCTTATCTGAAAGCATGGAAACGATGCACATGTCTGTTTATGTAACAGGTGTACAGATATGGAAAACATAGTAAGATCTACGAATTCTAAAACAGCAGTAAGTGCCATTATCCATGAAGTTGCAGGGGAAAATTTACATTCTGACAAAGGAGAAACAGTGGTGAAATTGGGAGAGAGAGATAGAAGGTTTAATTAATACTAGAATTTAAAGATAAAACAGAATGAATTAAGAACACCAATACCCAACTATGAGCATCATAGGGTCTGACTCATTTCAGGAAAATAGATGAAATATTGAAAAAGTATTTAGTGCCATAACACTGAGGTAAGAAGTAATAGATTTGAGTTGGGCATGGTGACACATGCCTGTGATTCCAGCACTCAGGAGTCTGAGGCAGGAGTATCACTGTGACTTCCAGACTAACGTGGGCTACATAGTGAGTTCGAGGCTAGCCTGAATTACATACCAAGACCCCGTCTCAAAAAAAAAAAAAAAAAAAAGATGAAGTAATGGATTTGAAATTAGAATACTATCCCTAATATCTGAAGTTTGTACTCTGTCAAATTTAGGCTGATGATATTGTCTGATAGTAGTTTGCAACAGACATTCGGACTTTATCTTTCAAGATCCTATTCTTGAAGGAATTTTTATAAGCCCACAATACATGAAAAAATCGAGATCACAATGACATTGTTTGCTTAAGTCAGATGGCCAGAAAACTAATTAATTTTGTTTTCCTCTTCATTTTACTATTCCCATATTCCCTTTTATCAATTAATGCAGCAAAACTGTAAGAATGTAATTTTTTACTGGGTCATTCTAGAGCACCCTTGAGTATGCTACACAGAACACTTAGCTTTAGAAAAAAAAGTTAGTGCCACATTAGCTTTAAATGCCCGCAGTTATTTTAACTTTAAAGTGATTTTGAACACATAAGCTTTGTCTTCAGTTCCCCAAAACAGTCAATTACAACAGAATCAAACATACCGGTCATTGTTTGATGTGCTTTATTAAATTAGTCAGTAATTACATGTCAGCCATGGAGTGTGTTGGAGGACTCTCCAAAAATAATTCTCATCATAATGATACTTGCGTCTTTTCCTATTGTATGAATCAAAAAATAAGTGCTTAGAATACAGAATACCTTGTCTCGTCATGCCATGGTTACTAAGTTCCTTATACGTGATATGAGCCCTCCAAGTGAAATTTGTTCCAGATGAAATGCAATGGTCAGGGAACTGTTTTTTCAAAGTCATGACATGGTAGGGAACAGCTTGAACTTACATCATTGTAACACAAAGTGTGAGGGTTTGTAAGCAGTTGAGTGAGCTAATGCAAAAATACTAGAGATGTTAGACAAGAGGCTCATTGTTGGTATGTGTGAAATGCAGTAAGTTATTTCTCCATTTGGAAAGGTTTTTGTCTAGTAAACCTACCTAGGATTTTAGGTTCCCCCCCACCAAAGGTTGGGAAATAGGGGTGCCGTATCCATGATTGCCTATCAAAAATCTACTTCCAATTCTTGAAAGACATTCACTGGGTTCCAAAATGTACACAAACTTGAAAGATCTATACACATTTTGACGGGAAGTTAATTCATAGTTGCAAGTTTTCTAAAGTAGATGCTCTAAGAAAAGTAACATCAAAGGTCTATCTTTAGGAAGGAAATTAATGTTTAGTTGAAACTAACTTTGAGACTATCTTGGTTGGAATCCATTTCTATCAGATACCAGTGCAGGAGATCTTAGTGCTGGCATTATTGTGATTCCAAACTATATGGGTGCCCTTGTAATAATAGTAGCAGTAATAAATGATGGTAAAAAACAATAATAATAATAATTGTCTATAGAATAACAGTTTATTTGCTGATCATATGTTCCCTTGACTTTTGGTATGATTCTAAGTTCCTCTTAGTTAATATGTGAATATAAATGTCTAAGAGTGTCTTAAGATTTTAGAAAATATGTGGATAAATTATTTCAAAATATAGTTGAGAAACTTGAAATTAGCGTACAAAAACATATCGTAGATAATGGAAAACATTATGTAAAAATTCATGTTTCTTAGAATCCCATAGTCCATGCTCATTTTCACATTATTAAAGATACATTGAGGAAAAAAAATATGTTGAGGGTTTGTTATTTTATTCACCAAGTATTTATTGAATAGCTAGCTTGGCAGGGGAGATACATTATGAAACAAGAGAATCAGGTCATTTCTTTTGGAATTTGCAGTCTAGGAAGAAGCAGATATATAGTGGTTAAGTTCCCCCCAAAAGAGTTATGATTGTGAGATAAGCTATTAAGAAAATAATAAAATATTTATTGAGGACAGAACAAACAGGATGAATTTAGACAGGGAAAGTTTCTCTGGGGATGAAGTGGGAATCCAAATCTGCCAGGTGGAGAGAGAAACTGAGAGCAATTATGAAGCTCTTGATGCTTTTGCTTAGACATGCAAAGGCACAACACAGCTACAACAAACAAATATTATATTTGAGATTCTTTAGAGAAATTAAAATACTTTCCAAAACGAAATCCACCTAGGAGTCAGGGAGATGTCAATCTGCCACAAAGTAGTTCTGTGGACTTGAGAAGGCTGAGAATCAAGAACATGTGCATGATATGCAATGACAGATTATCTTCAGATTAATTCTCTGAAGTGTCATCGTTGCACTAAATGTTGTGGAAAGTCTGTTCTTGTATTGACAGAGAAAAATTAAAGGACCAGTTTTTAGGCACAAAGAAATAATTTGTGTTCACATTTCAATCTTGGCTTGACATCATGGGTTAGTCATCTTTCTGTTACTGTGACCAGTACCTGGAATAATCAGCTTATTAAGAGAAAAGAGTTGGTTTGGACTGAAAGTTCTGAGTTCAATCCATAACCAGCTGGCTCTGTTACTTTTGAGCTGGTGATGAGACAACACATTATGTTGGGAACACATGATGGAGCAAGCTACTTACCTTCTGGTGACCTTGAAGTGAGAAAGGAGGAGGAAGAGATGTAGGTCACTCATACCTCATCTAGGACACGTCTCCAGTGACCAGAAATTTCCATTAGACTCCACCTCTTTTTTTTTTTTTTTTTTTTTTTTTTTTTGTGGTGCCAGGGATCGAACTCAGGCCCTTGTGCTTACAAGGCAAGCACTCTAATCACTGAGCTAAATCCCCAGCCTAGACCCCACCTCTTAAAGGTTCTTCCACCTCACAATCGTGAGCATCGCGTAGTGGGGTCTAAGATTTTAATACACGGGCATTTGGAGGGCATTTAAGATTCACACTGTAGCACACGATATCATTGAAATTACACATGTATTTATTATACTTCACTATGAATAAGTATGAACACTTCCAAAATAATATCCTTCTTCAAAGGAGAAATATTTGCCACCTTTAAGAAATTCAAATGTTTGTGCTCTGTATGAGAAAAGAAAGCTCATCAAAAGCTACGTCATCTTTGTGTTCCTTGTCTTAGTAAATGTAAACTGCATTTATTAATTATCACATCTAAAAAATATTCCTTGGATCCTCTAAAGGCAGACATGGGTGAGGGGAAAAGACTTTTCAGTTACTCTTTAATACAACTTACATACTGTAATTTGATCTGGGCTAGTTTGTACAAGACTCCTGTGGTAAATCTGAAATGAGTTTTGAACTTTCAAAAAGATTACAATATTATGAAAATTAAATAATTGCAAAGGATATGAAAAGACGAATACCTGAAGACATTTGTTTCCCTACCAGTTCTTCTTCAGTGTTTAGGAGAAAGATCTCAAGGGAGTTAGTGGCACTTATTTCCAGCAGCCATCAGGGAGACAGGGAGCCACTCTAGCTCAGGAATAGTCTGTTCTGCTTAGGGTGATTTTCCCTGCAACCTCTGTTCAGGGGAAGCAGCCTGACTCATCAAGTTTCTCTTTTTGCTCATTTGTTTGTTTTTGGAGGAAGAAAATTTATATTTTCTATGTGGCACGTAAACTCTTACCTAGGTAAGAAGTCTTTTCTGATAAATCTAAGAAAAGTTAGATAATAAAGATCAATGGTAGGAGATATTTTAAAATATAATGTAGATTACTCTATACTCAATTTACATTCATTTTTTAAAGTCTTGAGTTTTAAAATTATAGACAAAATAATTATATACATGTTATTTTAAATATGTATGCATACTTTATAGGTATACATGTGCATCCCTGAAACAATTACATGTGTATGTCTGTATAGTACCCTGTATTTGTTCAGTGCTATGAATAGATAGATGCTGTTGCTGGTCATTGATCTTACAAAGTTATGGTTTAGATCTGGAATGTTATCCAGAAGACTCATGAGTTTAGAGGTTAGGCTTTTGGAAGATGATTGGGTCATGAAGGCCTTATAGCTGATGTGTTATAAGCAGGTGGGGACTCATAGAGGCAGGTCAGTGGGAGTATGACTTGGAAAGGTGTATCTCCTACCCTGGCTCTTCCCTTTGCTCTCTGCTTCCTGGCCACCATGATGTAAGCAGCTTTTCCTCTACCATGCTCCTCTGCCATCACATTTCTTCCTTGGAGTCAGCTAACCATGGACTGTAAGCATGAGCCAAAATGAATCTCTCCTCCTTTAAGTTATTAATATTGGGTATTGTGAATCAGCAATGAAAAAATGACTAAGACAGATTTGGGTACCAGAAATGGCACTGCTGCTATGCTTACCTAACTCTCTGGTTCAGGGTCTTTGGGACTGGATTACAAGAGAATTATGGGAGGCCTTGTGGATGCTGGCTGAAGAAGATTTACACTCAGCTATAAGCTGAGATGGTGGGCAATTTGGGTCAGAGCTCCCAAGACCAAGTATTGACAGAAATGCAGATGATAAAGGCCAGGTTCAGGAGGTTTTGATTGGGAAAAGAACTCTTTTTGCAGTTGGATTTGAGACCATGTGTGTTTACCTCTGAATGAAAATTTGGCTGCATTTTACTCATGTCCTGAGACTTTGTTGTGGACTGAGATTAAGAATCTGGCAGAGGAAATTTCAAGGCAGCCCACTATTCAAGAGGTTGAAAGGATATTGGTACTGACTTTCAGCCATTTGTGGGGTGAGAAACAGCAGCAAAAATCCATTGAAACAGTTCAGTTTCACCAAAAAGGAAGCCCCTTAACCTGCAAGGATAAGGTATAGGACAACATAATTAACATTAAAAAGAAACCGATAACTTTGTACCTGTACAATAGGAAAAATGCTGCGAGCACATCTCAGCATCAGCAATACCCCAGCTCTTTGCCGGTGAAAGGGTGCAAAAGTCAAAAACTTTAGTTTGAGAAGAGAGCTCTAGGGCACTGTGCTCAAGAAGGGGTGCCTAGGGAATTGGTTTCTTCGGATCGAGTTCACAATATTCAGCCATCCAGGCACTTGGAGGCCCCTGTGACCATGATCCAAGGGGGCCTGCCCACTGCTCAATCAGGCGGCAGACTTCAGTGTCATCTGTGTAGTGCTGATTTTGTAGGCGTGCAGAATACAAGAGTGTGCAATTAAGAAGAGTTTCACCCAGATTTCAGAAGAGAACCTGAGAGTCTAGGCAGTATGCCCCTGAGGGCAGCATGTGAATTTGGGAGACTGAAGCCAAAAATGATGTGAAGAATCCATAAATTTAGGTGCACCAAGAATTTGGAATGTTTGCGAAAACAGTAAGCAAAACACTAAGCAAAAAAAAAACACTAATCAGGCCCTAAGCAAAGCCACCACAAGACAAAAACCACAAGGTCTTTAATGGGCAGTGCAGTGAGGCAGGGTTGTCTAAGCTCTTTGGCACTAATATCTTGTCGCAACTTTCTCTGGTGCTGGACATGGAGCTAAGGGATTGGATGTTTTCCCTGATGAATTTCAGCCTTGTATTGGTTCCACTCCTTTCTATGCCTCTCATTTCTCTCTTTGGCAATAGGAATGTACCCTTTGCCAGTATATGTTGACAATGTTTAATGATCATTTTTATTTTTACAGAGGATCACTGGTCACAGTTTGCCTTGCATTTGAGAGGAGACTTTGGATTTAGACTTGTCAGCAATGCTAGAACTGTGATAATTTTGGTGACTCTTAGGGCTGGACTAAGCGCACGTCACATAAAAAGGTAGACATGAGTCTTTGCAGACCAGGCAAGGAATGTTATGGTTTTAGTCTGGAATGACCTTCAAAAGACCCAGGAGTTCAGAGGTTGGGCATTTGGAAGGTGATAGTATCATGTGGGCCTTGTACTGACTTCTTGTTAGGAGGTAGGGCCAGGTTGGAGCCAGATTACTGGAGACGTGATCTGGAGGATACATCTCCTTCGCTGATTCCTCCTTTCTCTCTCTGCTTCCATGATGTGAGCAGGTTTTCCTCTACTATACTTCTCTGCCACCCTGTTTCTGCTTTGGAGCCAGCTAACTATGGGCTGTAAGCATGAGCCAAAATAAACTTCTCCTTTAAATTGTGAGTGTTTAGTGTTGTGTCTCACTAATGAGAAAGTAACTGCGATATACATAATTCTAATAATCTTAGATCAGAACTAACTTTTAGAGCACAGAACTACAATAAGATTAAATTTACTTGCAGGAGTTCTACTTTAAAGAAGCCAAAATCAGTCTGGATTCAGAGATCAGATTTTTGTTTTCATTTTGAATGATTGTGAATTTGAATTACATGCTGTTTTTGACATTTCTTAACAGTGCTTTTAGCTTACATACATTTACTATTTTAAAAAATTCCTCACCAAAGTAAAAGTGTTTAACAATATGAAGCATAGTATCTCTGACCTTAGTTATGTTTAAATTTCTTACACACAACAAAGTATTAAGTCTCGTGTTCATTTTACATAACATATCTGTGTGGGTGTGTCTGTGTGCATGTACATGTTTAATTATGAAGTACCATCCCAGCAAAAGAAAACATAAGACCCACGTAAAGTTATTGGCAATATAAAAGGAGTGGAAAAGAATCCGCATAAATAGCAGGCTGGAGGAAAATACCTGTCAGCTATTATTATGTAAAATGGCTGAAACAGCTCTGCTTTACATGTTTAGGACAAATCTAATTTTACAGCACAGCAGCTCACATCAGTGTTTATACTTTATACTTTTTACTAGGGAAAACTTAATCCAAATTATTCTTCAGCATTGATTTTCATGTATATAAATTTCTAGTTTGCCAATAAGGATATTTTTCTATAAGAGTAGTTTCTGCATTATTATAACTACAATTAAAAATGATTCACTTAAGGAAACAAACAATTGTGGTACCATATAAGCAGTAGTTCAAAAATGAAACTAATGTTTAGAACATAACACACTATGAATAGCAAAATATAAAACTGATAAGCATATGGAACAAACAGCATCAAAATGTAAATGTGAGGAACATCATAACATATGGCATTAAAATGGTCTAAAGGAAGCCAGTGAATAAGCCGTGCACCTGCCGTAATAGAGGGGCTCCTAGGAAGGGAGGAACTGGGGTAACACCTTGTCTGAATGGAAACTCGTCAATGGTTCTCCACAGGCTTGCTATTCTAGGATTCATTTGAAAATGGGTGGACCTTGGCTGGAAATCAAGGCTTACTGAATCTATATAGTAGGATGCTTCTCAAGTGTGTACTTTTCTCTTCATTATAAATTTAGATGTCTAGTTTGTATCATACCCATGTTATGCTGAGATTTACCACCAAAATCCCCAATTTTTCATCTAACATAGCAATATAAAATAACTTGGCATATATGCATTTCAAGAATTAATAAAAGTAATATTTGTTAAATCATTGTTGTCTCTTCAATATCCTTCACTTAACAATGAATTAAGTAGTAACAAATAGTACAACACCTATTAGATTACACTATACTGTATCTATTTACATTTTCCTCATTCAGTGAACTCTGAGTTTTATGAAGTCAGAAAATATATAGTTTTTCTCATGTTACCAATATCAAATATATTTATAATGAGTGACAAGCATCTGCAATTTTAATGAGTGAATTTTTACTTTAGCTTTCAAATGTAAGGAATTTAAAAGCTATGTCTCTATATCAAATATTCATGTTTAAATGCTTGATTACTAGAACAAGATTTAGATTTGTTTTCCATGGTTCAAAGGATACATGTTCTTGGCACATGGTATCTTCCTGATACACGGAGAGTATCAGGAAGTATTTAATATGAAGCTGACTTGATGGGAACAACTGATAGGATCTCTCTTTCCCAGAATCCCAGAATTCAGAGGCCCAAAAAGGGTTCTGTCTGTAGATCTTTGACATTTCACTCTGGGGCCCAAGTAAAGGTGAAGGTTTATCAGATAGAATGGTAGAAGGACTTGCCGTGAAGGGTGTATGTAAAAGAGTTCAAAAGATATTTTTTAGAGAGGTCATTCTCTTGGCAGACACCTCTTGGCAGAGAACATTCACTTTGATAAACTGAAGCACTGGCTTTTCTTTGAATTTGTCTGTGGTTTATGTGTTAGATTTCTCTATTAAGAAAAATAAAATCACTGTCAGTGTCCTAGTATCTGAGGAACAACCTAGTGGAGATAAAAATTGGCAATGAAGAGGCATATAAGCCAAATAAGGCAAGAAGGAAAAAAATCATAGAGTTTAAATAATAATTATAGGTCCTTGTCCAAAATAGTCACAGACTAGGGTAAAACTTGATAGACTGCTGAAAACAGAAAAGTAAATAAGTGATGAATAGAGAATGAACAGCATTCATTGGTCTCTAAAGGACATCTTGGATGCTGGTATATGTCCTGTACCCAAACTCTTATGCTTCCTCATTTTCATTGATTTGAAACAAACTAATATTTTCCATTATTCTTAAGGAAACTAAGCATGAAAGTTAACATCAAACATATATAAAAATCAGTTTTATCACATCTTTAATATTTCCTTATTCTATTAATAAAATTAAATGTCAACTTATATATTCATTACAATAACTTTTTTAGAACTCTCAAATTTTCTCTTTAGAAGCATTAGTTTACTGCACAGTTCCTATGAAACAGGGAAAATGTCAAATCAGGTAGTATATGTCACACTTCCAAGATTTAATTTAAATATTATGCATATAATTCAGAAACATAATGAAATAATAATGAAGTTATCAAACCATTTTATTGTTTTTCAATAAAATTCTCTAGTACTCAAGACAAAACAACATTTACTATTTACCAGCTAAAAAACAAAGAACAGAGTTTAACACATTTTAATTTTGCTTCATTATTGACCAATAGTTAGAGGTTCAATTACAGAGCTGGAAAATTGCCAGCTATTTTCAGTACATTTGTTTATCATTTTGCATTTATTTTCCTGTGCGCACCATATTAAAATGTAAAAAAAGAAATAACTTAGTTTGACTGTTCATAAGCTAAATGTAAAGCACAAACCCCTTAACATTGTATACATCTAAATCCTGGTTCTAGCATCAATTGCTCTTTAAGCTCTGCTCAACTTAATTAATCTCTCTTGGTCTCAGTTTCCCAGTATCTATGATAGGCAGAATAAGGTGTCTGATTGCATGTCTGATGGTTGAGGTTAAAAGAAAACATAAAAGGAAGAAAAAATAAAACATTTGTGACTCTCATACTTAGATAATTTGGTAAATAGACAACACTGTGGAAGAACGAAGAAGACCAGTTGAATGTCTTAGTACATGCTGAAAGTCTTGGGGCATGTGGCCATGGAGTAGCCATGGTAACTGCAGGAGAATGGCTCAACTGCTCAATTTAGGTGTCCTCTACATAGGAAGGAAGAAGGAGCAAAATCAATCTAGGCTTGGGGGAAGTGGACAGATAAAATAATTGAAGATAGAAAAAGAGAAAACAGTAAGTTATAGTAGAAAAACTGATATATTTGGCCTGAAATTATAAGAGGTAGGTTGGTTTAAATGATAAAATGTTTAAATAAATTAAAGGGTAGTTTTTGAAAAGATTATTGAGATTGTGTTTATTGAAGGACACATCATAAATTTGGATTGTAGTTTTAAGTATTGTATTATAACAAACAAAATACTCAAGTTTCTAGTATATGTGCTGCTGAAGCGAGCACAATACTCTGGTTTCTAAATCAATGATTTAGAATTTCTCTTGTGTCTGAGAGTTAGAATTGGCTCTTGCCTGGGAAACCTTGTGTTCCCCTGTAATAGGCTGTGCTGGTTCCCAGGACTGTGGTGTTAAGGAAACATGCCTAGCTGGCGATGACAGGAGCTGCAAGACATCTGAGGTCTGTGTTTGAGAATCCACATATAATTACCTCTGCCATCTTCTGCCGATGACGACAAGTTTAAAAATTGAAACCCAGACATCTGCAGTGGAAAATGGTATCCACCTCTGGATAACATTTGCAAATTATAACCATATTTAATCTATAATGAATGCATTATCTACATGGATTATAAAATTATCCTGGACCATGACTGGATTTAAATTGGAAAAAATGACAATGGCCCATCTACCAAAGACATCCTTGAACTTATCGATGCCACTGAAACATTTATAGATATATAGGAGAAAAGTATATCTATACAGAGGAGAAAGAGAAAGGTTCAGGGAACTGATGGGTTAAAGGGAGCAGATATTGTTCTATGATTATAAAAATATGAAATGGTGTGGAAGTTTCACTTGAAGAATATTGACCTTGTGTTCCAGTCACAATGTGCCTGTTGTTCCAGAGACGTGAGGTATCAGCTCCCTCCTGCTGCCTTTATAAACAATCCCAAAATATTGGAAATTTTTCAAAAAGGACATGTATTTGTGCTTATGTTGTCTAAGGCCTACATTTCAGCTGAGATTCTGCTCCCTGCATCTTTCCTTCTAGGACTAAACTGAAGGAGCATTCTTATCAGTGATACAACGTTTTCTTCATAGTGTGTAGCAAAATGTTTAAAGCTGAATTTAAATATAGTTTATTGTTTGCCTGTTGGGCATGTTCTCTCTGCTGTCTAAGAATGGCAAATTTTGGTAAAGGCAGAACTGTCTTTACAGGGGATTATCAGACTCCTTTACTGATGCCAGATGGCAGAAAATGATTCACAGCACAGTAGGTAGAATTAGTTCCTTACAGTTACCCCAACCACTGTCACTTAGCCAAATGACTACTAACGAAAGTACAAAGGAAAAATAAATGTAGATATTGAGCTAAGAATGATGCCTGTTCTCTGATGAACCTTACAAAAACAGTAACTAGAATGTGATAATGAATTCCTACATTTTCATATAACAGAGGTTTTAAGTGATTAAAAATTCTTCTTAGGCTCTTGATTTAAAATGACAGTTTACTTCGCATGATTTAGCTTTTGTTGAACAAAGTTAGAGTTCTTAATGTGCTGCAAGAAGCAAGACCATAATCCACGGTGAACTCTGGGAAGTCTCCCTGGGAAGAAGTTACAGCGGGATTCGTTTAGACCTGAGGCTGTTGTTGAGTCCTTTAGAGCTTCAGAAAGGGCTGGAGGAGCTGGCTTGGATTATAATCCATAAGAAAGCAGGTTAAATATACTTTTTATATTTTTTGGTTGGTAATTTTTAAATGTTTTGGATCTAGGAGAATGAGGGAGGACGAAGGGCTATTAGAATTATAATTGTTTAAAAAAGCAGTAAAGCAATAATCCCTTATATTCATTGGGAGCAGGGATTTAAAAAAATAATTCTATAGAATTTTTTAGTTTTCTTTATAGTCCAGCATTTTCATAGAGTGATCTTTCTTTTGCTTATGTTTGCCATACTCAGAGAATGCCTTGACTATTACTGATGATATTCTGTGAAATTGTTTATGTTCAGCGGAGAAAACTGCTGAAAATTCTAGGAAATTTTTAATTCATCTTTCTCATATGTCTCAATTTTTCTCTAATTTTGTTTTTATTGTTCGATATTCATTATTCTCACCTACACATAGCTTGATTTCTTTGTATGCAGCTTGTTATAATATACTAGTGTCTCACCTTTGGCATGACTAATCATCATTTAGATTTTCTACAAACGTGACAACAGTATATTATTATTTCATTTCTCCTTTCACAATCTCTACTTACAAATACATTAAAGGGAAAACTCAGGGTCACAATTTATTTCCTCCCCAGAAAGTGTCTGAAGTAATCTGTCCAGGTGCTTGTGAAAGGCAACATGAGAGTAGACAGCTAAAAATCGGTTCTTAGAGTTGACTTTGCCTTTTGTTGTTTCTCTGGGTAACCAATGGAAATGAGGTTCTTTTCCCCCTAAGTCATTTCTACCATTTCTGCAGCAAAACATTAACCCCCTACTATCAAATCACAGTTTCTTCATTTGTTCTCCTGAAAGCATATGAAAAAGGGAGGTTTGCTTTTTTTAACAAGTTATAATGCAAGACAATGAGATCTAAGGAGGTTAAAGAAAATTTTAGAAAATACCAACTTAGTTATAATGCAACTTCTCCTGAATGCAAATGTATAAGTAACAAAAATTACTTCTAACTTCTCTTAGTTTTGTAGATTACATAATTTTCTCCCCTCCTTTGTGTTTAAAGCTTATGTAATGCTATTCTTACAGTGCTTGGATTCATGGTCTGCAGAGATACATTTCTCATCTTGGGTTCTGTTTAGAGCAGAACTTCTTACCTAACTCATTTCTATTAAAGATAGCTCATGACAGTATTTCTGCTCACTTAGGCAACTTTTTTTCTTGTCAACCTCTCCATTGTCATTTTTTACCAGATATATTTTTCTAAGAAAAAGGAGAATGCTTTGTCTGACTGTCCAACTCTATTGGTCTCCTAGTTGGTATCCCTGGATGTAATCAAGACTTCATGCACATTCACTGACTTGGCGAGTAACTGATGGAGGGAACATGAGTATGGACAGTTAGATTGTACTAGATGATATTAGAATATAGTTCTAACCTTGAGAATTTCTGAGTCTATAGACAGTAAAAAAGATTACATTTTTGCACAGACTTTGAATACATAGTTCACATCCTTGTCTGAGGCTAATTTTCTTATATACAATATCACACCAAAATGAATACGTAAAAGTACTCATTGCATTGAATAGAACTGACAAGCAACTAGGTATTACGTGGATAAAATTATAGGACTGAATAAAAAATATGGAAAAGATAACAAGATCTATAGGTTCACTGGAATTCATTCATCCTAATACATTTATTTATAAGAGGCTATGCAGACAGTTGGATATACACTGAGCACTTTAGAATAGTTGCTTTTAGATAAGAAAACAATATGACCATGAGGAAAAGGGATAAAAATGAAAAAAAAAAAGCAAATAAATGAGATCAAAGCAGTATCGACGATGACACTTTGACATAAATATTTTAATGTAGTTCTCTGTATATGAAACTCATCCATTAAATAATGTATAACTCATCTTTCTCTATTCCCATTCTTTAATTTTCTTCTTATTAAATTTGAGCATATAACAAAAGGTTCATTTATTCTTTACTTTCACTGTCTGCCTCTGCTCACCTTTCATGATTCACAGCCTACTCAATTTATAAGAGCAGGGAATTTTCTCTCATTTTTATTTATCTTTACTGTTGTATTATTCTCAGTGTCAGAAACAATGCCTGACATTGACTAAGTGCTTAGTATTTGTTACACAAATTGGTAAATTATGTGAATAACTAGAATGGATCTAACATTTTTTCAAATGTCCTCATATTTATATATTATCTCTAATTGGAAATTTAGAAATATAAAGAATCTCTGGTGTGCATTTTTATCTGTAGTTGTGAGGCGAAGACATTTAAGTAGTTATCAGCAGGTGATTGACTTCTGGTTCAATAACTTTCTCAATTGATGTCAAATCAAATTAGTGTTTCAAGCGTCAGTTGGGACTAAGTAGAGTATAATCAATATGTTATGAAAGGAGAAATTAATTATTGAAAGTAATATTTGGACCAAAAGAAAACATTACCAGCTATGCCTATACTAACTTCCAGCATAAACTACTCTATCAGCTTTTGTAAACTAATGAAAGTCGTCTTGCCTCAAAGACATATGGAAATGCAAAAAATGTATATACATGTACATACACATACATTACATTTATATATATTCCGTTCTGTATAAACATACATATGTATGCATACATATATATATGTGTATATAGCTATATCTTTATTTATCCATATCTATCTACCTATATATCTCACATGTGTCTACATAATTAAAATGATAAATTGTGCTCTTGAAAACCAGAATTAAATCAGTGTTCTTATGGCCAAGATCATTTGAAGAAATATTTGACTTTCATTTGATATGAAGGAGCTGATGATGTTTCTAATTTTTAGACTATTACACATAACAGCGTGTAATCAGGATCTCGCTATTTATCTACAGTTTTCTTTAATTCAAGTATAGATTCTTTGAGAATATACAAGTATGTATTCTCAAAGAAATGTACAAATAGGCAGTGTTTTCTAATCTACGAAACTATTCATAACTGTGCAATGGTTATTACACTATCTTTCATATTATTCAAATGAAAACATATGTCAGATTTGTTCATCAAATTTTGTAATTAAGCTCTACCTGAGTACAAGGCCCATTTGTAGACACTCAGGTTACAATGAGAACCTTCATTTTTTAATTCATTATCTGGTCCAGTGGTTTCCAGGCCTATTAAATATCAGAAATATTCAAAAGTTTTAAGAAATACCAAAATGTGAATCCCACTTCAAGCCAAATAAATTGAAAGATCTAGGGATGAGTAAAAGGCATTTGAGTTATTTTACAAGACTTCAAAATGATACAAACATGGTGCCCATATCGACACCTGCTTGTCCCAAGGGAGATATATCAAGATAAATAAAATATCACTTCCAAGCCAGTGTGGGAGATGCTAGCATAATACAAGATTCAATGCAGGGGGTCTGGTGAGGTGTTATATGTCTCTACACCCAGCCACTATGGAGGGTGATGTGGGAGAATCAGTTGAGGTCAGAAATCGGAGTCTAGACTGGACAACACTGCAAGATTCTGCCTAAAAATATAAAACAAAGCAACAAAAGATTTAATGAAACCA
Source organism: Hystrix cristata (assembly GCA_004026905.1). Lineage (NCBI taxonomy): Eukaryota > Metazoa > Chordata > Mammalia > Rodentia > Hystricidae > Hystrix > Hystrix cristata. The sequence goes on along the minus strand of PVJO010000046.1, from coordinate 244,081 downwards.
AATAAGATAACAGTAAAGTCAGTGAATAATAGAGGATAGAGGAGTTTGCTTTAAAAATCTTCCCAAAGAAAATATCAGTTAAGCAGCGATTTGGAGAATAAAAAGTGGTTGTGGAAGTTGATTGGGCTGATTTAAACAAACAAGAACAGTAGGAAAATTGCATAAATAAAATCCAGGAGTTGAAGATGACATGGCTTATTTTAGGAGATAAAAGAAAATGGATTCCATCCTATTGACAGGTTTTAAATACAAAATAGGTAAAACACTTGAAGACATAGAAGTAGGAAAGGACTTTCTAAATAGAACCTCAGCTGCACAGGAAATAGCAACAGGAATCAACAAATGGGACTGTATTATCTAAAGAGCTTCTGTACAGCAAAAGAGTCAATTAGTAGAGTGAAGAGAAAACCCACAGAATGGGAAAAAAAATCTTAGCTACTCCTCAGACAGAGGACTAATATGTAGAATACACAAATAACTCAAAAAAATTAAACTACCTAAAATTAATAACCCACTCATGAAATGATTAGAGAAATAAACAGTACTTCACAGGGGAAGAAGTACGAATGACCAGCAACTATATGAAAAAATGTTCAACATCTCTGGCCATTAAAGAAATGCAAATTAAATCAACTCTAAGATTCCACCTTACCCCAGAAAGAATGGCAGTCATTAGGAAGTCAAACAATAACAAATGCTGGCACAGCTGTGGTGAAAAGGGAACCCTCCTACCCTGTTGGTGGGAATACAAACTAGTACAACCACTATGGAAATCAATATGAAGATTTCTCAAAGGCCTGAAAGTAGAAATCTCATATGACCCAGCCATTCTTCTACTAGGTATCTTCCCCGAACAGCTAAAGACATCATACTACAGTAATAGCTGCATACCAATGTTTGTAGCAGCACAACTTGTAATACCTAATGCTGGAACCAGCCTGTATAACCTTCAACAGGTAACTGGATAAACAAAATGTATCTGTATGTAATGGAATACTATTCAGCTATAAAGAAGGACAAATTAGAGTCATTTACAGGAAAATGGATGGACCTTGAAAATATAATATTGAATGAAATAAACCAGGCTCACAAGCTTGAATATCATATGGTATCCCTCATTTGAGCAAGGCAAAAGACAAACAAAAGAAAATGGTAAACAATGGATACAAAAAGGCAATGAGTCAGATCTAAGGCAATAGGCAAAGGGTCCAAGGGAACAAGAAGAGGGCAAAGGGGGAGATAAATGGGAATCCAAAGAAATAATAATATCCTAAAAACAAGAACGTAATAACCCAAACTCAAAACAGTAACATATACACTAGGTACTACTGTAACTTTATGTGGTTGTGACTTTATGCTGCATTTATGTGGTTGTTTACATTGCTTGTGGTTATAAGCCAAAGGCACAAATTATTATGGTCTGTAAGCTTCTGTAATGGCCTGTAAATTTGTGTAATTTTGGATAAATGTTAATAAAAACCTGTAAAAATTAGGACAATGACAGTAAATTTCTTAATTTTCAAAACAGTTGGAAGTTATCTTTCAAGCTGTATATAGTGTGTGATTTTCTGTTTAATTTTAATGTATATGGTATAGTGTCCTATTTTTCACAGATTCAAGACTACAGTCAATTTTCTATTCCCCCTATTATTTATGGATTCCATAATTTAAATGGGTTTCTTAGATCTCATTTGTTTAGTTTAGGGGCAGTGGTTCTTATATTAGAAAGAATGACTAATTAGAGAAATTATTTTCAAGCAAAGAAGAAGAATATGTGACTAAACAGTTCACCTGAGTAACGGAGGCTCCTACAACTTAAAAATGACCCAACCCCCTTCATTTCATTTTTCTTCAGGTCTCAAGAGGAGTCCTGATTGAAACATTGTAAATCTTAGACTCCCTTTGAAATAAAAAGAAAATCTTCAAGCTCTTGAAGTTAGAATTAGGGGTTTAAAATTATCTTCGATAATTATGAACACCTCAGAGAAAACATATTCACACCCTTGAGTACAATGATTGCCTAAGTTTGACCCACGTGTCCACTGATGAACTAACCAAATGTGGAACCGATGACTGGGGCCAGGAAAGATAATCACTTCTTTCCAGAATATGTTGCTAAAGCTGGCCTAGAAGTTGTGCTCCGAATGAAGCACAGGGAGAGCCTATAAAGGGACTGAAGGGTAACCAATACCCCACCCCTAACTTTTGACTTCCATAGACAAAAGTGTTACCTAGAAACGAAACCTGCTGGTCAGAAAGTGGCTACACCCAAGCTAAGGGGAATGGAATGCACAGAGAGATGCAGATGCACAGGGAAAAAAGGAAAACATGATTAAAGTGGCTTTTGCTATTACATAAAGATTAAGAACTGCCACTGTAGTGCTAAATTTCACAGGCTCCAACTTAAAATGTGATTTACAGGTATAATAGTTTCTATATTCTTTCCAGTATTTTATGACAAAAGATAAATACCTGGACTCTCTTTCAGAGAGTTTACTAGCTCCTTTCCTCCTTCCTCACTTGCCATTTCTGCATGATGCTATAAACAACCCAGTGACATAACACTAGTAAGGCTTACTCAGTAGCAGGCCATCTGGAAGTAACATACTTGATTTCTTCACCCTTCCACCCAAGTCAGAAGAACCAGCAAAGGATATCTCACTAATGTCTACAGATACATCTTATCTCATTAAAAACATCATCAATTTCTTTTGTACTGAATATCTAAAACCTTCAAAGTAATAGGAACCAAAAGACCTGAAGAAATGACGAACTCACTTTGTTGTTTTTCTAAGTGCCACACATGCATGTGTGGCTATGTACTAGACAGAGAAAGAGAAGAAGCACAAAACATCTTAGAAATTAATTAACTCATGGCAGCATGTACTACACAGAAAATATTGGAAAACAGATTGTTATTAATATAGTGTTGTGCTGTTGTTTTTTCCAGGTTAGTTTCTGAGTGAGTTTTTTAGGAGCAGTGATATACATTGGCAGCAAGCCAGTTGTAGACAATTATTAACCTGCCCACTGTTGATGCTCACTGAATGACATACGTTCAGGTTGACAAGCTTTTAATTCTTCCTTTGGCATCGAACCAAAAGAATTACTGAAATTATGAGTCTCTTTTATTGGGCAAGAGTATCCATAATTTACTTCACATATTTTTGTATTTTCCCATTGCCATTCTAATTTTTAATATACAGTATTCAGAAATACACATCTTAACAGGGCAGAAGCTGCATTGCTCTGGGTTTTTCCACATGGAGGATCATCTGATTATAATGATGTGTTTCCAACAGCGGCAGGGAAGCGACCAGAGACACAGAAGCCTGCACAGATGTCAAAACTGCTGGGTACTGCACTGCTATGCTTGATGCACCCAGAGTTTAAAGTTTCTTTAAATTCCTTTCACAGAAAAGCAACATGTGAAGTTCAGCTTCCAAGAAAGAGTGTTAAAAAAGACCAGGAGGTTTTGATCCAAGTTCCATGGGTGATAAAACACACCAATCTGAAAGATTACTGATTGCATTGCTGACTCCCTGGTCATTCTTGCACTTGCTGTAGCTGAAGAGTGATAGCGCTGTTCCATCAAGGGAGGATGATCCCTCCTCCCCTCAAAAAGCTTTTTACGGGGCAAAGCTATAAAGTGTTGGATTTATTAACAATTTCCATTTCAAGAGAGACACTGTTTGCATGGCAGTAAAGGTGTGCTTTAATGCAAATGCAGCACTTCAAGCCTGTTTTCCTAATGCCTCCACAACTCATGTAAAGGATATATCCCTAGGTGACATATTTCATTTTTAAACAATTTGGGCAAACTGGCGCAAGTTGTAAAAAGAAAGAATGTGCTTCCTTTAACATAATAAGAGTTTTGGAAACACTTGAATTTGCCAATATACTTTCTAAATCTGAGTGATACCTGATTGCCAAAATGGGAACCAAAATGTTTAAATATATTTCATCCCAACCATTGGGCTCAGAAAACATAAAAGGGAAGCACAATTCAGCAAATTTTAAAGAATGATAAAACTTCCATAGTGTTGAGAAGAAAAACTATACCTCTTCTATAAACTGAAAGCATACTGGGGAACTTTATTTCATGTACCTAACTTATATTTCTTGAGTTTAAGTAGTTTTTACTAGATCATTCTAATTTCCTGAACAAAAAACCCTGGTGTAAACTTCCCCAAATCTTGATTAGTACTTTCACTTTATTGTATATTTCTCTTTTCTAAATGTTTCAATTTAATGGGCAAATAATACTTGTTTAGTTTGTCAAAGTCGTAATTACAGCGATGTAAACATATTAACTTTAATTTCAATTCTAAATTTGCACAACACTTCATTTCATAAAATATAATAAGTATTTCAGTGGGCTGAGTAGAATATTTTGTAAAAACAGGAAAGAGATAGAGAAGAAACAAGGAATAAAAAGCAAATTGGTCATTTCAGTTACTTGTAAGATGGAAGCAGGGAAACAGAACAGTAGAAAAATAACTGATTGGTTAATGTCAACATTATTCAAATTATTTTTGTAAGGACTAAAGGATTAAATGATGTAAGGATTCAAGCAGAAGGAGCTCCTTTGTCATTCCTGTGATTTCTTTGGGAAATGTATCTCTCTCTTAGTCACAAGAGCTTAGTTCAAAATATGTTTCTAACAGTGTTTAACAATATATATGAAGTACAATGTGATATATATGTATATATTTATTTATTCAATCCAATTGACATATACAGTATGTCATACTTACCTTGTTTTTGTAATGGAACATTTAAAATCTACTTTCCTAGATATTTGAAAATGTATAAAACATTAATATTTTTGGCTTTTTAAAATGCATTATAAAATATCGGTGTATTGGTTGTAATTAAAAATTTATAGTTCAAAATTTGCTATTTAATATATAGGATATTTCTTCTTACTGAGCACCAGAGGGTTACTTTTCTAGTTAACCATTTGAAAGGGAAGTAGCATAAAAAACAAACAAACAAACAAACAAACAAAAAAAACCTCTCTTCACATAGTTATCATTTTGGTGATAACAGTTTATACTCACTTTCAAAGCATTTTTCAAGAATGCAGTATATTAACTGTAGTCGCCGTGGTGTACAATGAACCATTCAAAATTACCTGTCCTGTCTAGATGAAATCTTTTATCCTTTGACCAATATCTCCTTAGTCCTCCTTTCAGCCATTTTGGTCTTAAAAGTAGCCTAACCCAGCTTGGGTCAGAACACCATACAGCTCGTGACTTGGTTACGAAGTAAGAAAAAAGTATAGCTATTACATTTTATATATAAATTAATGATTACATAATAGGATAGTGAGAAAGGAGAAGCTATATTAAATGGTTTGCTGAAAAAAATTGAGGTACAGGTGGATCTACAGGAGAGTGATCTATAGAGTATGGCACAGTAAAAAGAAAATTTGGAAGATCAGGGTTCAAATCAAGAACTCTTTTTTTGTCTCTGGACTACTTGGGAATCATTTAACACTCTTTTTTTGTTGTTAAGTGTCAAAAACCTGCTAAGAATAGCTTGGACAATTAAGAGGACTTAATGGGTCATGTAATTAGAAAACTCAGAGTTAAAAGGCAGTGTAGTTCAAAGCTGTCAATCAGAGATCTCATTTTTCCACTTCTCCAAAATACATTATACATTCTACAAGATTGGCTGTATCTTTTTTTTTTTTCTTTTGTGCTGGGGATCAAACTCAGGGCCTTGTGCTTGGAAGGCAAGCACTCTGATCACTGAGCTAAATCCCCAGCAATGATTGGCTTTATCTTTAGACGTCCAGGCTGTCAAAGTGGCTACAGAAATTCAGAGTTCCACTTCCTCACAGTGAGAAAGAGGATCCGTGGTGCAGCTGTTTTCAAGACTTGGAGAATTTCATTACATAGGGCACACAGTGCCCGTTAGTGAATGTCATGGGGTTGTTCCTAAACAGGTCTGTGAAGGCAAGGACCATTGGCGTGTACTTATGGACCCACACCTCTTTTTTTGGACCCAATTCCAAAATCCATGGAAAGGTTTTTACCGTTGACCTTACTGGACATCAGTAAAGCCATGTCCACACTGAAACATGAGTAATGTCAACTTTTCCTCAAACACAGGGTAGTGTAGGGAAAGTAAAGGTAGTTGAAGAAAAGTCTTGATATATAGTAAAACCCCAACATTGGAAACCATGCTGGCTAAGCACAAAACTCCCCCTTTCTAAAATATTTCTCCTTCAATTTAAATATCTAGTTATTGCCATTTTAACCAACATATTAAAATTCACCAAATTTGGTTGTTTCTGTATTTTTATGGGTTTTCTCTCTAATTTCTGGAGATAATATCATTTGCTTAATTCTTGCTGCTCATTGTATTGAAACTTTAATTGTAATTCTTTTCCAACTACATATATATTCTCTTCCAGTTTATGTCTTTTTTTTCCTAGCCACACATTCTCTCTTTATCAAAACTGTAATCATTTTGACTTATTTTTGACGTATCTACTTACACTGAGAAATGTGTAACTCATACGAAACTGTCACAATTATCCTATAAAACTCCTCAAATTTCATTATTGCCAAGTTAAGGGGAAAAAAAAAACTCCAATACTTTACTACATTCTGTTTTCACTTCTTAACTACTGGAAAGAAGATAGTCTGTCAGTGTTTCACACATGTACCTTCGGTCCCTAGGATGATAGACAATCAATAAATATGAACTATTTTGCCTGCTCACTAGGATAAATCTGTTAAAGTCAGTTACTCATGAATAAGAGCACTGTGGAAGCGACTGCCACACTGTAAGCTTGTACTTAAGTTTCTGAATCCATAAAGGAAACAAACAGATTTGACACCTGGTATTATAAGATGACGCTTTGTTCACAGCACTTAGATTTAAATCTGCGGTGATAATCACCAAGAAGCACGTGTATAGTCTTGCTCAGTTCTTGACTACCTTATGTGACAGGTACAGTTTTATTTCCAAATCTACTTCCACTACACACGCATGCAGCATAAGACCAAGTGAAGTGTGAAGGGCACTGTGTGTAATTTACTGTGTAATACAGTTCTAATATCTTAAAACTCAAAGAAAGATGAAATTGTTTTCATTAATTCAATTTAAGATCTAATGTCCCAAGTTTTTATTTTCTATCATTGGTTAAACTGTTCTTCAGTAAAGACTTAAATTATATGTAATGAAGTTCTGCTAGCAATTCAACAGTTATGTATTGATTCCTATAACTGGAAATTTGCCAGTTAACACTCAGTATTTATTAAAAAAATGGGTGATGAACAAAAAATTCTGTTATGAATGCAGACTTGTCTAATATGGACATTGCTTTCATGTAATTCTACCCTACACACACGCATACACACATTCAAACACATAACTGAAATGGTGGTATATTTTAGATCAGCATAATATTTGTAAAGAAAGTAGCAGAATGATGAATGGAAGTGGGAGGCCAAAATACTTGTAGATAAAAATAAGAACCTGGAATTTGCCTCCAGTGGTGGGAACAGACTGTGATTAGAGATTTAAATTAATGTGGAAAATTATGGTGCAGGATTTCATTTAGTCATTCCTTAATGATTTCTTAATTAATAAAAATCACATTAACCAGAATGGGCCTTTTCTTTAATCAAATCTGGAAGTTTGATTACTCTTTGAATCAAGTTAAAATTTAATTTTTATCCAGTTATCTTCATAATTTTAATTCAGACTGTCCAGTATTAAGTATTCCAATCTGAAGAAGATCTTAATTATTAAACCAATCCTAATGCACAGTGCAGTACCTGAGAAATAGTATCTGATGAATTTTGTTCAATGATTTAGTACTTAAAATTCTTGCCATCAAAAAAGAAAGTAAATTAAAAACTTATTTTAAAAACCTACTTGTTATTTATAAGAAAAATTATTTCAAAACAAATATATCTTTTGGCTTATCATATATAGATGACTTGTATAAAATGTCACAGATGTTAGAGTTTAACTCAAAAGACTACAGGGGTCTTATTTCAGATCTTTACCATATTATGTTAAGCTCAAAACTTTTATTCATTTGCCTATAAACTACTAAAATATAAGTGATTTAAAAATGGGTCTCGCCTTTTTTTAAATTTAGTATCTCTAAAACTCTTTTTTTCTGTGCTATTAGTTTTTAAAATGAACTAATTGCCAATAATAGCTGGCTTCGAGAATCCCTGATTTCATATTCCGACTTCTGAGACATTTTTGAGATCAATTTTCCTTAACTAATTAAGTTGTAATAAAGCACCCATAATGTTTTGAATTACTATCATAATTATATTAACATACACATTTAATTTTCCAGTGATTATTCTTAATAAGAAGTACATTATGCAATTACGATATAGTATTATGGTTATTTCAACACAGTAAATGGGAAAAAAAACTTTTATATGTTTATTTTTGCTTATTTATACTACTAGTTCTTTAATATTTCAATATACCATAAAATTAAAAGCTAATTAATGTTACTTTTAAAAGAAATCCTTGAACATTCCAGTCCACCCAAAGTAAACTCGTGTACAAATACAAAATAAACTTTTGTATTAAAAACGCTATGTATAGTTTAAGTTCTTAAAATAATTTCTAAATCTCAAAATGTAGTCTTCTCTACAATGTAAAGATAGATTCTTATAAAAACCTATTGAAAACAAGTATATTTAATCACATAATAAAGCTACATTTTGAAATTGGGTTCCTCTACTACTTATCATAACAATAGCATGAATATTTGGAAATACTAGAGATTGCCCTAATTCAAGTTTCCAAGCATAATGTAGTAACAAAAAGATTTGAATAAACACTTGCCAGATGAGCAAACTAGCAGGTGGAAATGAGTGGCCCTGGTTTACAGCGCAGTGCTGCCTCACAGGAGCTAAGTCTCTGATGGGATCGCGTCAGCACACACACATTCCTTCTAAAACGTGCAGTCTTGTATTGTTCACAGTGTGCTTTTGCCTGCAGTATTGAAAGTCATGCTTGGAACAACAATGTAGTATTGACAGGACGGTAAAACTTTATCTACAATTTATAATACAGAAAGTTGAACCTGGGCCATTAAGCCTCAGTTTTCTCTTATGTTAAAGGGTGATGATGTGATTTACAGCTAATCTCTATAAAAGTGTTAGTAAGATTTTGTAAAAGAGAATCTGGTCAAATATTGTTTTCTCCCAATCTCATGGAAATATATTTGTGTATGTTCCTACATTGGCCTATGATTTCTTTTTATAGTAGACATTAGAGCACCAGGGTCAGAGTATTTATTTAAATCATATTCTGATTATCATATTCTGATTATTTCCCACCTGTTCATTACTCCTAAATTTAAAAAAAATCTCAATGTATGTATAATGGAATTACTATAAAGTTAAAGTAACATAGTGTATAGAAAATGACGTATAAAGTGAGATACACACATGTGACTTATATCCCATGCTTTGCAATATTACATCGTGCTTCAAAGCCTTAGTTCATTACCAGTTAGTTTGTGAAACTTGGAATGCACTAAGACTCTGTTTTCTTTTATGGCAAATAACCCACTAATTGATTTCACTACCATCCGCATGGCCAATGACTATGTTGCCCTAAATTGGGGGTGTGTGTGTGTATGTGTGTGTGTGTGTGTGTGTGTGTGTGTGTGTTTATACACACCCATGTGAACTAGGGATTGAAAGCAGGCTCTTCTTTCTGAGGCACATTGTCAGTCTTTGTATGGATCTTTTGTTTGTTTGCTTAGGCAGGGTTCCTGCTAAGTCACTAAACTGCCCAGGCTGAATTCAAATTTGTGATCCTCCTGCCTCACCTGCCCAGAGTGCTGGATAATAGGGGTGTGCCAACAAATCCCGAAAAATTAATGTTTCCTACGACATTATTATCAGATTCTAATGGTAAATAACAAAACTCACACAAATGTCACTTTCAAATTGTGACAGTCTGTTTCTCATAAAAACGTATCAATTCAGAGATCACCTAAAAGAGATTTTCATTTTTTGTTCATGAAGAAAGCAAATTGTCTACCATAAACAAGCACAGTTATATTCAATTTTCCACAAATCTATCACATTTTAAATTTTCAAAAGGGAAATAGTAAAGAAAAGAGAAAGGCAGACATTTTAATCCAATTAATTGTTTAATTTCTAATTTTACAGATGAAACAATAGTACCTGTCTAATTCTTACTCAGAAGACATGGTGTAGTTATATTCAGTTCCCTGCAATATAGAAAATATTCATTAACTATTAATTTTGAGCAGTATTTGGAGATAAAAATACAAAGATTGACTATTGGGGGTATCAAATATGTAAACAGAATATGAAATCTAATTTTAGTGTTTTAAAAATTTCTATATGCTGAGTGTGGTGGCTCACACCTATAATCCCAGCACTCAGGATGGTTGTGAGTCCATCACCAGCCTGGGTTGCATAGTGAGACCCTGTCTCAAAAAAAAAAAAATCTGAAAATTGCTATAACAGTTGGGCATGGTGTTGCATACCTGTAATCCTAGCGCCATGGGAAACTGGGACAGGAGGGTTGCAATTTTGAAGCCAGCCGGGGAAACTCATTTAATTAGTAAAAGCTTATCTGTTTCAAATTTTAAAAAAGGTGGGGATATAGCTCAGTGATATCATGGGTTTAATCCTCAGAACTCTCTCAAGCCCCAAAAAGAGACTGCTGGAAGAATTCAGATGTGAAATAAATTCTTTCTGGTTAATTCGAGACCTTTACTGATTTAAGTCCAGCTTTACACTGGAAACCCAGTACCAGGTCTGCCCTGATTAAATCTGGTGCTAGCCAGAGTTCTTAACCACTCCCACAAAGCTATTACCTATAAACTGAGCTGCTGGAACTGTTAGCCGGGTGGCAAAATGACTGTCTCCACCACCCTGCCCCCAAACTCATACAGGCCTGGGAGAAGCAAGACTTGATCTGTTGCAGAGCAAGGCCTCAATACTAGCCTATGACTGCCTTGGAGCTCAGTGCCAGGCCTGCCTCAGTAAGACCCAGTAGTACCATTTATACAGGTCAGGAATCAGAGACAGAGTCTGTAGACTCTTGCTGTGGTGTCAGAGGGAAACTTCTGTCTCATTGGAACAGATTCCAATTTCTACTACTTAATTACTAGCCTTTGAGTGGGCCCGGGAACCTCCTGAGACGGTGCAACTCACTATACGTGTGACTCTCAGGTGAAGCTAGCTTAGTGTCGGCCTTGGGGGCACTAGATTGTCTCTACCGCGGGTTCCCCAATCTAGGGCAGCGCAGCTGTTGTTAGATCTATACTCACAGACCGGGCTCTACAAGCCCCTGCATACATCAGAGGCTGCATCCCGGTAAGATGGGCTCATGTTTTGGCCTCTACAAAACCAGCTGTAGCTTGAGCCTCAGCATGCTCCCAGACTGCTCCAGTCCTTGCAACTGTGAGATTCAGGTGTGATCCAGTTTAGTATCAGCCTCAGTAGCTAAGGCACTGCTCTCACCCAAACAACCCCGACCTAAAGTAGCATAGTAAAGGACACGTTATCATTCAGTATGGGTTGGATAGTATAGTAAGCACACTGCAGTAAATGTTTGTAGCACTATTCTCACTAGCCCTCCCAAAAAGAAATAACCTAAGTGGCACTAAGCTGATGAATAAAGAAAGCATAGGACCTATTCACCATAAAATTGGGTAAAATCTTCTTATTTGCAACCCCATGGATAAAACTGGTAACATCATTATGTTAGGAGAAATAAGCCAGACACAGAAAGAGTACACATAGTAGTTTCTATGTAGAATCTAAAGAAGCTTATGTCAGAGAAGTTGAGGAAAGAATAGTAGTTACTGGCAGCTAGGAACAGTAGAAAGGGGGAGAGGGAAAGTGTACTAAGTTACAGTTACATAGGAACAGTATGTTTTCGGGTGCTATTGCATAATAGATTGTTATGAAAATAATAATGTGTTGTATAATTCAAAAATCTAAAAGACAGAATTTTTAACATTTGTACTCTAAGATGGCAAATGTTTATGAAAAGAGATGTTTAAATTGATTTAAATATTATACAATGTATATATGTATCCGAATATCACGTGGTACATGGTACCCCATTTTATATGTGTGTGTGTTAAAATTTGAGTTTTTTTAAAAATGAGAAAGCGAAACCCTCACTAAGGAGGAACATTAGGTCAAGTACTGAAAGAGGAGCAGGATTTGCCCAGTAATAACAATCCCCAGCTGGAAGGAAAGTTAAAAAATTATAGAGATGAAAAGACATAAACTCCTGAAAGTGGAAGTGTAATAACTTTGAGGTACACTCCCGGAGTAGAGAGAAGAGAAAAAGTGCAAAGATAAGAGAAGCACGATTGGAGGAGGAGCCAGTAGGTTGCTAAAGTTTAGAATATTCATTTGCTCCAACGGAAGTTAGAATTACTCCCGTGTGCCAGACGATGGAATAAATGTGCTCATGTTCTTTAGTCTCACTACTACGTGAAGAAAGTGTTGGAAGATTTTTGTAGATGGAGAAACCAAGGTTGAGATGGCTCAGAACACCCGTCAAGATCACACATCTTACAAATTATAGAGTTGGGATTCACGGCCGAGTGTTTTGCGACTCAGAGCCGTACACTTTACCTGCACCGTGCTGCCTTTTGCAATCAAGTGTCCTTTTCTGTCATTTACTATTCATCTGCTATCTCTTTCGTTGGCTTCTCTTCCTCCGTATTATGTGTTCCTTAAATGTTACACCGCCCCATTTTGTTCGGTTGAAACTATGTAATTTCTTGCAGCAAATCTATATAAATTATATGAGCATTTTAATTAGAAACAAAACAATGAGCAATGTGGGAAAATTATTAATATCTACAGAGATCATCATAGTTTGATTAGTGGCCACACATTCAATTATAGGATAAAACACAGAAAACTAGGTAAATAGCCTATAGGTACCCATCAAACTGTTTAATTAGTGAGAGAATAAAATGATTAAAAATTAAAATTACTTAAGCAAGTTCTCAGGCACATTCTCATTTCTATTTCTTTCTTAACGAGTCTTTAATTAGCTGAAATTACATTAGGGAAGTTTCATGCCTTCTATTTCTTTGCCAATATATGAAATACCCTCTTTATTCACAAATGATGGGTGTAAGTGGATAATGAAACATATTCCTCAAGAGAAAGGGAAATTGTAGTCAATTTAGTATTATTGAATATCAACCTGCGTATATTTGTGGCTGAATAAAATTAATGTTAACAACAAGCAGGGGAAAATGTTGTTGTAAGTATTTTGTTATGTTTGTTTTCTATGATTCTTTTTAAAATACTTTGGAGGAGGAAGTGTAAAAATTATGTTATGAAGTATAAAGTTTTGATGTATCTTTGTAACATTACAACAAAGGAGTTACCTCTGATTCATATTAAAATTCTCATCTTCCAAAATAACTACTGTGTTAGGTTTACAGAAAAAATTAGATTTCCTTAATATTCTAGAATCAATAGATGTTAACTTTTTCATAGTTTGTAAGAAAAGGTGGTATCATAGTTTATAATAAAGGGTAGTATCAGATATTTTAAACAAGAGATCATTTTGTACTCATTCTTGAAGAAAAACGTAAAAGGGCAGGTTAAATTTTTCTAAAATAAAACAGATGGAGGAAATAAACTTTTGTGAAATAGCTAAAGGACTTGCATTCCTTAAATTAAGTTTTGTTTCTAAATAGAATATAGAAAAACTGGTTATCTATGCTCCAGATTATTCTGTTTGTCATTTTTATAAACACTGAAAGAAAGCCAAATGTCCTTTACAGGTGCTCTAAAAAAGTTTGGGCAGTGCGTGTCACCCCTCTTCCTCTGGTGGAATTTGCATTGCACTTCCTTTCTTTCTATGGAAAGTCACACTCTGGCTGATACAGCCTGCATCCTTCTTCCCACTCAGCAAATTTACATACATCTTTTCAGTCCCTCACACTTTTTCTTCTCTCTGATCTCTTCCTCAACTTCTCCAGATAAAAGAAACCTCTTTCTTCATTAAAAAAGCCATAATGCTCTCAGTGGATGATTCTTTAAAGACAATCATTCAGTATATGACTGTATTCATTTCCCTGACAAAATATAGGTGCTATATAAGGAAGCATTTGTGGAATAAAAAAAAGTAAACCAGAGATATACCTCAGTGCTAAAGCACTTGCCTAACATTTGCACTTGCCTGGTTTCAATCCCCAGAAACACGTTAAAAATTAGTTAAAGAAAATATATATGACAGTATCACAGTGTATAATATTTATGGATATATGACATATATGTTTTCCATACACAAAATATGTGAGTACAATATCAAGAGCCATGCATGGATATTTAGCAATAGTCAATCAAGTTCTTAACAGATTTCAAAGCACATCTGAAACACTGTAAATTATGGGGCTGTTCTCATTTCTACAAGTGAATATTGATCAGTAAATTTAAAAATTATCAGATTATTGTAAGAACATTTATATTCAGAGATTTAAAAAGAAACCTTGGTCTACATAATAGGAAATATCAAAATAAATTTTTAAAAAATATTTTTTTAGAGTAGGAAATTTATTGAGAGACAGAAAGAGAGCTCCTGAGAGACCGGAGGGGACCCGAGTGGGTTGCCAACAAGCTCACTTTTCAGGGGAAATTTTATAGAACAAAATTGTGAGGCGAGTACAATATGTGTCAAAATGATGATTAACCAATAATAGTGTAGTCGCTTAGGTAACATTGATCCAATGGAGAAGAAGGTCACATAGCAAATGAACATGGAAAGAATAAAGACATTCCAGGATGAGGTGGATCTGGAGGTCTTGGCCGCCCACCTGGGTGACCTAGACTTTATCAGATCAGATGAGTGTGATCTTCAGTTCATTGTTTATCCCTCGGCCTTATATTGAGTTCTGACCTTCAATGGATGCGCCTCCAGCAATAGTTGTAGCATATTCTCCTCCTGTGTATTGACTCCATTGAGGGCCCAGCACTGTCTGACTGCCTATAATATTTCTACCTTACTTGGCTGTCTATGATATTCCCCCTTCTGAAGAAGTACCCCTAACTGTGGTTAGGGGAGAAAGGGCAATGTTTCCATCTAGCTGCTTCGAGCTGAGAAGGGTCGGTGTCAGGGAGACCGCAGTCAGTGACCTCTGGAGAGCTCATCTGATGGGCCTTGTGTAGATGTCATGTTGCAGTTTAGCAGTTATGAACTCCCTTCACAAGTCGATCCAGTGGGTCCCAGTGAAAGGAGGCTGGCATATTTGTAGTTGGTTCCATCTGTATGATCACTTGAAGTTTGGCATCCTCTAGGTGAGAATAAACAAATTTCCCAAGAAATTAAAGCATGTATGACCAAAGCATGGCACTAGAATGGAAAGGCAGATTCGAGAAAAGAACCACATCCAGCTATGGTATTGTTATGTATCTTTTTGCTATGCTTTTCTGCTGGGTGTTTAAGACCAAGTTAAAACGAGACCCATGCTAATAAAAAGTGGCCTCTTGCTATCTATCAAGGTCAGTTTAGGCTCCTCAGGTATCACTTTTGGAACCACACGCAGAACCTCTCAGCTCCTCTGTCAGTGTCAGCCGCCAGGATGGATCACGGTCCGGCTTGACCACGTGGCTTCCTGTGGAATCAGGGGAGAATTTTCCCTCTCAAGTGACCCTCCTTTTTGGCTGTATCAATTGACTTCTTCTCTGGTGTCTGACAATCTCCCTGTTCAGGAGGTTTTACATAATGTTTGGAAATATTATTTGAGATCATTGTGCACACCATGAAAATAATAAGATCTGATTATGTATTAATATACTACGATTCTTTGAAATGATAAATATATCACATTCAGATGAAGTGCTTTTTTTTTTTTTTTTTAAGTAGTGGAAACTGAACCCAGGGATTTTGCACTGAGCTGTATCCCCAGTGCCATATATGCTTTAAGACAGAGTTTTACTAATTCACTAAATTGCCCAGTCAGGGTTTGTTTGTACTTGCAGTACAATTAGAACAAATTTGATTCTCTCGACATTACTATTCTTATTATCATTTTCTTGATATTATTAATCTGTGTTTTGCTTGTTCTGTAAAATGTCTGACATTTCTGTAGGTTTCTTTAAATTAACTGTATAAACATCACTTTTAAATTATATGTATACATATCTGGAAAACATTATTTTGTCTCATAAATTCCAAAGTTTATTCGCCTTTTGAAGTTTAACTTCTATATCATCAGAAGATTCTGTTTTACCAAGTGTTTGTTTTTGTCCATGAAATTAAATTTATATCTAAGCCTTCTCACATGGATCAGGGAAAATTATGCTGCATTGTTTTATATAAGTTTGTTGGGGACTGAATGGCAATAGATAATTTCTGATTAACTACAGTATTTTGAACATAGATATGCATTGTTTGAATCATTTAAAATTGTGTATTGTTTTAACAATGTTTAAAATAATTTGTTAGTGAGCTTCCTCTCCTGGTAAAAAAAATACATTGTGATTTTCAATATTAGCACTCTTTTGAGATTCTTTTTAATGTAATTTTTGATTGGGATGATAGTGAAGAATGATTGTTTGGCCATTCTCATCTGTCGAAGTAATATGGTTCACATTTCTACTATTTTTCATTATTCAGAAGAAGTTATTAGATGCTATTTTAAAAGGCACTGTGATGTTATTGTTAAAAGTTACTGTTCAGATCACAATGTTTCTGTGAACTTTGAGTTTGTCTGTAAAGAAATAATAAATCAAGAATTAATATATTTTGGTGGTCTATTGTATACAGAGAGATGCACATAATGAAGGAAGAAGAGGTTTGTGGAAGATGCAAAATTGTGCAAAATGAGGAGAGGAAAGTGATATAATGATAGCTGGTAGAATGATGGAAGTGAATGAACTCATTGAACTGCTCAGAGAAGCCGATTCAGCCAACAGTGTGGGTTGCAATTTACTAAGATAGCACAGTGACCTAACAATTGAGCCAAATATTAAAGGTTATTTGTGAGAATTATGTGGCTTCCTAGCAGAAGAGGAAGTGATGCTTGGAAAGACTAATAATGAATTATTAGTAAGAAGTATGGTGAACTAACATTTATTCAGTATTTACTATGGTCCAAGGTTTGCTTTTTGTGCTTTCACCTGTCATTCTACACTGCTCTCAGAATATGATTTTATAGCACTTTGTATGATGAATAGTCTGTCCTCTTATCAAACATTCATTAAATCCTTGAGTATGCGAGTTCTTATAAGGTACATAGGGATATGATAATTAAAAGCTTATATACTTGCTTAAGACCTAATATGCAAAACATATTTATAAGTAGATGATAACAAGAAAGTGATAAATATTGTGATAGAATAGTATATACTGTGACGAATTACGGGAGGACAAAGTAAACTGTGCCTTGGTTGTATTTTAAGAATTTCGTACCTAGAAAATAAGAGTTAAAATTTAAATTTAGTCCTCAAACCGGGTAATTGTATTTGTCTCAATTTATAACCTCATTAAGATACTCCATTAGTGTTTGTGGAAGAACTGCTTTGGTTAAAACAATAGGTGAAAACAGCATTAAGAATTAACTTTGGGGAAAACAATGAAACAACTGGCAAGCTGGATCAGTATTGCTGGACTCGTTGAAAGAGTGCTGTAGCATACGAGATGCCTGATGTGAGGTCTAACTGTGGAATGGCAGTATTCTAAATGTGTTTTCTTTCCAAGTATTTTTCTTGATGAATAAAGGAAACAGACTCAGAACCATGAGAAAAAAATAAGAAACACAGAACAAAAAGAGACATAAAGAGAAAAACTAAATACCTTGTTTTAGTTATTTTTCTCATTCCTGAAAATACCAATGCCCAAAATTAAAGGAGGAAAGGTTTTTTGGGCTCACAGTTTATAGAGATTTCAGTTCATAGTTGGCTGTCTCCCAGGCAGGGTGGAGTGGCAGAGGGGCATTGCAGAGGAGAAACAGTTCATGGGAGGCAGAAAGCAAAAGGCAGCAAGCAGCAAGCTATGAGCAACAAGCAGCAACTCTCTTTCTGTCCCTTGTATCTTACCCCAACTACCCAATTTTAGCACTCACACCCAGGGTGGGGCAGCCTTAATCCTAGCACCACACCATGAATCAATCTCAGCTTCACATTTTTGATCCCAGCAGCACATACCCTAGGTCTAGGCACTTCCCAGAAGCCCCACCTATCACCACATGAGGCTTCAGGGGACATCTAGATACAAGCCATAATACAGCTGTAAATTTCTCCAGAAAAAGATCATTGAAATCCTCCTTGATTTTCCCAGAGCAACCATCAGCATACTTCTCATTACAAGGAACTTTAAGGGCTTTGCTGATTTGCAAAACATGGCATGAATGATGTTTATGTTACTTGCATAATTGGTTTTGAGCGTGCATATGGCACATGCTATTTTGGAAATGTACCCCTCTGTGTTCATTATAGCTATTGTTCACTTTATTCTCTGATTATCATTTATCGCTACTCATCACAGTTTATTATTAGCAAAGTAATGAATCAGCAGTTTTATGCACTCTTCTTTAACAATTTAATCTTAGAAATTTCTGAACCATAGTATCAAGTAATAGAAAGAAAGCAGGTTGTCCAAATTTATCTCTAGATTTTGGGCTACATATTTTAGTGAGATTTTCTTAACTATAATAAATAAAAATTCTCTTTCAGTTATCCTCAAAAAATATTGTATTACACTCAAACCTAACAGCTTAATTTGTAAAATAATAAACATTAAATTTACAGTAAGTATGTTGGCAGCATAAATTTATTTCTACATTTTCTTTGTTTTTCACATCACAGGATTTTTCCACCTAACCTTGGAGAAAGCCAAAATATATACTTACAATTTTTCAGCTGCAGGAGCCAAAGATGAAATAAGAAGGAAAAGAAGAGTAGAAATATCTGTGCTCTTTTTACATAGTTCCCAAGGTTTTGTGTGGGAACTTCTTCTCTTAGGCGATCCCTTTTATTTGAGTGTTTCTATTTCAAATTCCTCCTCTTCCTGTAGTTTAGACCCCAAGTGGAGGTGTTTGGTTTGTTTTTGTCTTTCCAATGTGTGCATCCTTAGACAAAAATTTTGAGCAGGAAACTGTTCACAAATTACTGATCTAAGGCCTGCAATCACTTTTTAAATACATGGAGCACTAGTTTCAAATGTTAGATATATTTCCTTGGTAAACTCTCCACATATGTTGAAGATTAAGAACATATTTTGCATGCTGCAAAGAAATTTTGTCTTGTGAATACAGACTCTTAACTATTACTTCTGGACCAGACTAAATACTTTAGTACATTGAGAAGTATACCACAATTAAAACAAGTTATTGGAGGAAAGAACTTGATACATATTATTATTTGAAATTATCTGAAGTTATATTGTATTAAAAATTTCATAGACATCTAATATTGCCCTTTATGACTTTTGTGTGGAACAAAGACCTTATTTGGATCTTTTTAAGGAAGAAAATACAAGAAATATTTCAGAGTTCTCATAACATTTTACTATTATTCCAAGTAGGTTACTCTTCTGTATTTTGGTAAGGGGTGAGGGTGGTAAGAAGCAAAGATGTATAGAGAGTTTCCAGATGTATTTCCTTTACAAGTACTTTTCTTGATGAGTAAAGGAAAGAGTTCCAAAGCTAGCAATAATAATAAATAGAGAGAGAGACAGAAATGGAGAAAGAGACTAAATATCTATAAATTTCTGCAGAAAATATTACTAAAATCCTTCTTGAATTTCCCTAGGCAACAATCAGCAAACACCAGTAGTTGGAACTTTACAGTTTCTGACCTTAAAGTGCAATTCAATATTTACTAAGTATGTTCTTTACAACAGCTACTATAATGCCAATTCAAGGATAGATGGGTGCCATAAAAAAAAAGTATATATATAAATATACATTTGAAGTTACTCAAAATGTACAGATTTTTCCATGTCTTAAATCTAACAGCTAATGGCAAGATGTTTAAAAAATGAGTAGTTTTTAATTAATTTCACATCTCATCACTGATCACTGTATGCTGCTTTCATCACACATGCTATAACTAAGTACTGTATGCTGGCTACTGTGCAAAAAATTGTTCATATTAAGAATTGTTCATATTTACTCCATCTTATCTTCAAAATGTATCATGAAACAGATGCTATTTGAATATTATTTTACAGAAAAGGAATAGCCTTTAGGAAGCCATGTAGAGTTCCCAATGCTATCATACCAAAATCATCATGGACTCAGTCCCAGCTTTCGCTACAATACTGTGCTGCATCCATCCCCAGTGTTTTCCCTGTACAGAATTGTTGGTATTATGTAGTTATTTTAACCTGTAAGTTAGTCTATAGGTGAATCAGTAAGTATAAATTTGAATTAGAAGATTGTCAATATATAGAACAGGGTAGCTAAAACTATTTTAATTGTTTTATTACCCAAAATAAATCAACAAGAAGGCAGCCAAAAGAAATTGCTCGTTCAACTTTATGAGTATATTGTGAACTGCAGCATGCAGATAGATTCTAAGACCAATGAAACAGCTTGTGTGTTTGCCCCTTGTTGACTTTAACTCACTCTTCTTTGAAGTGAAAATTCACAGCCAGAGCAGCTTATGGCTCTGCTGCTTCTCTGTTGCAAATTAATTCCTGCCTAAGCATCCTAAAGAAAATACTAAGAGTCAAGTATCAATAAAAATGTCATAACATTTTTTCCTCTTTTTCTTTACCTTTTCCCTTCCTTCCTTCCTCCTCCTCCTCACTAGTTGTCCTTCCCATTTGACTATTTTTTTCACAATATCTATTACAGATTTTTATCCTTATTTAAACTGTTATAAATAAGAAAGGAAGAAGAGTTGAAGGGAGGGTTGGGAAAGGGGGAAAATCCAAAATATATCATGTACAGGTACAGATTAAATATGATGAATGTGCTTGTTATGTCTAAATTGTACCAATACATTTTCTTGGTTCAGTATAAAAAATTATATCATTAAAGACAACGCAGAAGAAGATTACATACACAGCAGAAAACTGTGCAGTACCCTAAAACAAGGGCCTTAGTTACAGGTAGGGTAAGAATAAGATCACTGATGGTATTACAAATAATTACTAAGATATTCAGAAGGGATGAAACCTAAGAAATTCTATTCTGAAGACCTACTTTCTCCTAAGTCTTTATTGCACTGACAAAAGTATACAATCCATGACTGTTTTTTAACATGTTTTTCATAAATTTGTAAAAATAACACAGTAAAAAATTTCTCCATCTAATGGAAAAGAAGGCTTATATTTATAATGTCAACTATTCTGCCAAAACCAATACTTGCTGTCTAGAATAAATTGATTTTTGCTTATGCATAAATTAAATGTCAACACATTTATCACAAATCTACTTATGGCAGCCAAAAACCAGGTTGTTGAGCTAGAAAACAAATTTAATACAAATAACTGGTCTTCTGTTTACTCAACAAATAGATAACAAAAGAAAAGGCTCTTTAGTTATCCCAAGTATGTCACTGTTAATTACTTGATATTTGAAGAGAAATTCTGCCTCCTGCTTGCTAAACACTGTGGGCAGGAAAGCTGTTATATATTATCTTTCTGTCCAGTCATGTCTTATACTGTATTAGCTCCAGCTGAACAAACAAAGAGGGAATAATAAAAATTATATTTATATTGCAGTATTGCTATCACAGTGAGAATACACTCAATGTAAATTCTAGAGAAGTTTCAGTTGTGTGTGTACTGATGTTGCTCCTCTTGTGCACCAAAAAGAAAATGTTTATATGTTTATATGTATGCAAATGCATTTAATGAATGCCTATTGAATGCCAGAAAATTTTCAAAGTACTGGACCCACAGACAAACAGCAGGAAACAAAATTCTAAAATTTCCAAAGACTCCAACAGTGAACAGACGTCTATGTAGTATTCCATGGAATTAAAAACATGGGACAAAAAAAGCATAGTGGAGTAGGGTTATGGTCAAGGTGTTTTGAAAAGGTTCACTCTGTGGAAGTGCCATTTGAGCAGAGACCTGAAGTATGGCAGGAATTGAGGTAGAAAGTGTGTGGTGAAAGAAGAGTGAAGAAGTCCCAAACCCTGAGTCTGTTATAGTCTTCCTGTTTTTGAGGAATTGCCAGGATTCCTTCAGGTCTAGACTGAATGTGGAGGATAGGGTTTTAGGCTCCCAAAGGGGTAGGCAGTGTGAGGAGATTTAATTTATCTTAACAGGCAAGGGAAACAGCTGGAAGATGGTGTTGCCAGTGAATTTTAAGTGCCTTTGACTCAGTATTAGAAAGACTTGTACTATTTTGTTTTCTAAGAAATCTCAGATGACGTGAATGATTAAATATTACAGTGCTCAAAATATTTGTTCTTACAGATTATGGCAGCAAGGTATAGGGAAAGATTTATTTTTTATACCTAGCCCCACCAAAATGTGAACTACTTAAAAAATAATTGTGCAGTCAGTCCTTACCATTATTATAAGTTATATAATTTTTGAACTGTATAGAACAGTAGGAGGTCATAAATATATGTATTACAGTGTAGGAAATGTAGGCCCACAGAAGTTAAGTGACTTGTGTAAACTTGGTAGGTTAATTAAATTTACTGTTTATTTGGCTAATATTCATTTCTTTCAAATCCTTAAGTTCATTAAAAATCAGACAACATAGAGCCTCATAAAAGTGTACTGAATTCAGCACATACCTGATTTCTCATTATGTGTGATATCCAAGTTCAGTGACATCATACTGGCATCCTGGGGTCAGCTGTGGAAGGAGTATTTATGCCATGTAAACTGGCTAATGCTGCAAATCAGAGCTTTATTTATTTATTTTTGTCTTTTTGACAGTCTGATTACCAGTATGCTGATAATTACAGTTAATATCATCTATATCATGTGTTCTCTTTTAGGACAAATTAGCATTCTAAAACTACTCTTCTACTGTACTTGCTACACTTTATTAAAAACATCTGCTTATGGAGGCTTTAAATTCCAAGAGGCAGAGGCCGAACTATTCATTTGCGCATGCAAAGCAGAGTCTAACACCAAATGTATGTGGAACTTTAAAAGTTATTACTTTCACAAAGAATGTTAGTTATCTGTTTAAATATTTTTTAAAACTAATTTGGTTTATCAGACAAAGATCTATATATCATTAGTGTGCTGATTATTAAAACATTTTTATCAGAAGCGGTTTTCCCAGGAATACATTGCTAGTATTAAATAATGACAAATGAATATGTCAGTCTCCTTCAGAATCCAACAAAACACTATGTACAATGTACAGTCAACTTAGTGCTAACGTTCAGGTTTTGTTAGAAATCCATACAAATACTTGATTATAAGTTCGAATTTACTTGTAATAATATCTTGGCAAACCTTATACTTTTACTATGTTAATTTGAAGAGTTCAATTGTTTCTACCATTTTATATTAAATTGTTATCTAGGAAAATGAAAGCTTGAGTTGAAAATCTAATGTATATTCAATCAAACATACTCTTAAAGTAACGAAACTTCGTTTTCATTCGTTTATAAATTGATGGCATCACTAGTGGAATTTTTATTTCTTTTAATCACCATCAAGGCGAGATTTTCATATTCTTTGAATAGCACAGTGATACTAGGTACTGTTGGACTTATTAGAAGTTATTATTCCTATTTTGGTAATTTGAAGCACTCAACTGCATAAAATGAGTTATTTTAACAGTAGAAAACATTCATGTTTGAACAGCAAACTCTGAAAAGTGATTCTTATAAATTTTAAGTTATAGCAAGTTGGGCAAGTTTTTGTAGATTAATGAAAATACAGCCTCAGTCGCAGAAGTAATTTAAAGATGAAATTTATAAGTTTTTTAAAGTATCCAGTGGTCTCCTCATGTACTTCTCCTGGTTATAGTTAAGAAAAGTTAATCTTAACAAAGGTTAATCCAGAATTACACTTGCAAATCCTATATGATTTCAAACAGAGTTTAGAGAAGAATATTGAGAGAATCTTATTAGAATAGCCATATTGCTAGACATAAATCATTCCCAGCACCACATAGAAAGAAAACAATGAAATAACCAATCTGAAAAGAGTTTGAAAAATATATTGTTAGTCTTACTAAACATGTAAAACATATTGTGCATTGTATTTTTGTTGTTATTTTTGGTTTGGTCTTGTTTCTTTTGTTTAGATCCACAGGCAGAAAAATACAATACAACTTACGTTGACATCAAGCCATTAAAGACTTGAAAAGAGTGATGTTAAAAGTTTTCAAACTTTCAAGATTTAATATGCCATCTAAAGGGATCTGTAACACTGTGAATGTTTATTAGCTATGAATGGAAATGATCATTTGCATGCACTTAATTCCTCACACAATAAAGTCAACACGAAAGAAATGTTTCCTTCTCTCCATTATCTCCTAAAATACAGGTCTTGCAGTGCATTATAAAAATGTTCTCTTTTTTGAATATCTTATATTTTTAAGGTGGGGTCTCCTATTTTTGGTCCATGTGAAAGGACTTAAGCCAGAGAACCTAAGAAAGGAGGATCATCCTTTTCCTGGTGTTCAAATAACTTTGGGTTTTGGGTTTTGGGATGTCTTCCTGATGCTCAAACATTCATGTATCTCTGCTTTTTGTCTGTTTTTCCCCCTTTAATTTTCCATGTAAAGATCATTTGGTTGTATTATTTGATCTTCAGCCAAAATTAATTTCCTTACTGTAGTCTTTTGGTACAAACAATCATTCCTGATTTTTGAGTCTAGCCTCATGCATTTCATTTGAAAGTGAAATCAAATACCATTAAAAAGAATAATTTGAAATTTCTTTCTTCCTAAGGCATACATGTAATTGACAGGTGCCTTTTTAGCATATCCCACCCAATACCTCTTGTACTTGCAAGTTATTTTTCTAAAATGTCTTCAGTCATTTCATGATTCTGAATAAAACTTTGCAAGTCTATTTCTTCTAATAAAGTCTACATCATCCTTCAGGACATAGATGACTTTTAATTGTTCCCCAATCACCTATGTGAATTGTGGAGAAGCCAGTGGACAAATGCTTAACGTTGTCATTTACTGTGTGCCTCTTAGCTACCTATGGCAATTTACTTATATTTTCCAATACACTTTACTTACTCTGTAATACAAGATGTGAGCAACAGATATGTAGAATGCTCACATTTAAAATAAAATTGCAGTAAAAGACACATTGCTGTTAATCCCCTTGAAAATACTCCCCCTTGCTTCCAACAAATTCATCCCATCCTTGCCACTTTCTGTTGCAGTCCACTTTCAAGACTGTCTTCATGTGGTGTGATCACAAATAGAGTAAATACTGCTGCTGAATGTCATCCAGTTCAAATGTTGGCTCATAAAAACATTACAGCGTGTCCTCATCCCCCTTACTTACTGGATCTGGCCCCGTGTGACTTCTGGCTTTTCTCTAAAGTCAAACTGAGCATGAAAGGTAAGTGTTTTGAATGCCTTCGGGACACCAAAGTAGCCATGACCACACAAATAAAGAGAATTTCCAGAAATCTTGAGAAAGTGGCAAGAATGATGTGTGTGGTATGTTTGAAGCAAGGGGGAGTATTTTGAAAAGGATTAATGTCAATGTGTCCTTTACAGTAATGTTTTTAACAATTTAAATATTTATGGTATTTTTTGAAAAAAGCGTCATACAGTGTGAAGATTATGCATGATATAGAATGTCAATATCTGCATAGTACAGTGTCTGTCACCCAGCAGTTGCCAAATAAACAACCAACAGAATTTATTCCCATATCTTCAATTCCTACTTCTCAAAAAATTCTCATCGATGAGGTGGAGGACAGAGATTCTACCAGCCTTGCCTGTGTCAGTCCACCTTCTCTGCACAGCCCCATGACACTGCTCAAACAGCAGTAGACACGGGTCTCAGTCCCTGAGGATGTAGACAGGCCCTGTCACCTATGTGGTGACCCCATTCGTTTTCTAGTGCTTGGTATATGTTTGTTGGTCAGTTGAAAGAATAATGAAACAAACTGAATTTCTCAGAAGTTGAAAAGTTGATTCGATCATTAAATTTTTTATTTTACAAATTATTACTTTTTTTTTTTATTGGGTTAGGTGGTTTCTTCTTCCTTTATCCTCTAACAAACTGTGAATGAATGTTGAAACCATGCTGTGCTGAGAATAGCTAATTGGTTGTTTTAGGTTATTAGGGCTGGGAGAGTTAAATACAGAGCCTGATAGCAGGGAAATTAGGGACAGTACTAAGCCTGAGTTATATGGACTGTAGCTAATGAATAGCATCTATCATGACCAAATTTAAAAGAGTATTCTTTACTTACAGTAGATTTGATTTCGTAGTGGGGGGGAGGGGACTGGGGGAAATATGCAAGTTTGAGGAAAATTAAATTGGCTGGCAATGAGTTTTCAATTTTTGTTTTAAATTGTCCTATGGTGATGTTTCCTTTGATAATGAAATAGTTGGATAAATTCTTGTTATCCTTACACTTCAGTGAATTACTTCAAATGCTGCACACCAAGTATGCTGACCTTCAGTGGATTATGGTAGTGAGCAAGATGGAGACTCTGCTTGCCTGTCACTTGGTCTGATGAGGAAGCCAGACAATTTTAAAAAAAGCAAGATGAGTGGCACATTCTGAGTTAATAGAGCTAGATCTAGTGTTGAAACATTATTAAGAGTGATATAGTACAACCTTCTATTTTAATTATAAACTCCTTGGATGTGAGGCTACAAAACCATGACTCCATCGACAGGCATTTTAGTTTGGCTCAAATCCCCTTTTTGTTAAATTTTGGATAATCAGTCTGTTGGACAGAAAGAAAGTAATTGCAAAGAAGATGATTTTGAAAAAAATTTAAATCAAAAACTATGTCAATGTTGGCCCCAAACAGATGGATCACTTGTTTATCACAGTTTAAATATTAATCATTTTGGTGTTCATTTAAGAGCTGGAATGTTAAAAAAAAAGGGGGTAAAGCAAAAAACTAAGACATTTCAACATTAATGACAACAAATAATGAATTTCACAAGCAAGATGCCATACTCATAAAAACAAAAATACCAACCAAAAGGCTGTGCTGTTGTCATAAAAAAGAAAAAGATTTTAGAGCTCACATTCCGACCCAGTCACACCTTGAACAACATGTAGAACACCCCTAAATCTCAGAATCTTTTATGCAAGGGGATACTGGAAGGATTACGTAACTGAACTCAGAGTTTCTTAGATAAAATAATGATGAAAAAGTGCCTTATTGAATGCCTGATAGATTGAAACCGTTCAATCAAAAGCAACTTAAAGAGAGCTGCTGTTTGATAGCCATTAGACCTTATGATCAATTGTGTAAGAAATGTTACACAATAAATCTTTTCTGTCTTAGGTTGAAATAAAATTCTGATACCATATCCCATTTCTTATTTGAATCTTACCCTCATAAGGACCGAAAACGAGGCAGTTCTCAGTTTTCCTTCCATCCGTCGCCCCTGTACAGGCAGCTCTTCTCCTCTGCACAGTGATGAGCACAGACAGGTGCTTGGCGGCATGTGCAGCAGGATCCGTTTTATATGCCTTCTTCTCATTCTCCCCTCCTGCCCTCCCATATTGCCTGAAAATTAAAATCCTATCTTTTGTGAAGACTATCGAAAGCCAAATAGAAATTTTTTGTTGTATTTTCAAGGTATAACCCCAATTCTATATTATTTATTGATTCTTTGTCCTAATAAACACTGATGGAATGCCTACTGTGTGCTAGGCACTGTTTTTAGCTCTGTGGATATAGAAATGAACAAAATATCTCAGATTCCTTTATAGAATTTATAAGATATTGGCATCATTTAAATAGGGAATAATTTTAATAGTGAAGAATTTTGACAATAATTCAATGACCAGCTCTCCAACTTCTCTATACAGACTCTTTCATCCTTGTTGAAAGAACAGGGCAACTTCTCTATACCCCTACTATACGCAGCTGCCTTAGAAACTCTCCACATAGAACTGGTTTCATTACAACAAACTCTAGTATATTCAAATTTGTAAATAACAGGCTTTATGCCAGACATCAATTTATGTACAGATTGAGGTGTGAAAATACACTGCTATTTTGACTCATTTTTCCTTTTTCTAGATTTTCTCATTTTCTGCATTTTTTAGTCTGTTGCATGTTACAGAATTGTATGAGCTTTATAAATATATGTCTTGGAGAAATTTCTATAAGATTTTCTTACTTCAACAAAATTACCTCAGGATGTTATTTCCTTTCTAAGCCTGATTTAGAAATTTGAGGAAATCTTCTGATTTATCAAAATATAATTCATTGCCCTATTTACTTTGCCTTTTAGAAATGTGGATTTTAGTGGACCAAAAAATAGCTGTCCTACAAACCTTACAAATAAATCAACAACTTATCACAGATTTTACATGTGTCACAAATTTTCAGAGTCAAATTTTGTGGTAATAATGTCATCCTGAAAAGAACTGCAGCTGTCTATTCAGGTGTGTTCAATCTCTACTTGATAGGAATAATTACCTTCCACCCTCACTAGGTAATTGCATTTTGATTGAGGTCATCAGAGCAGTCAAGTCAGCGAGAGGTGGAAATTTGGAGTAAGGAAGGAGACAAAGCAAAGAAATATGAACAGATATTTGAAAGAAAAAGGAGAGGTTTAATCTATTTCTAATATTGTACTCTGCAGTAATAATTTAAATAGTTATTAAAATCGCTATCATATGCTACCTAGGCTAATTGGCTTATTGCCTTTATTTTTTTAAGATAAAATCTAAATATTTCAAACATTTAATTTGGAAAATTAAAACATTCATATGAATGACTACAAATGTTTAGTCTACAAATATTTGTCTACAAATATTCATTGCATATATATTGTATAGAAGGAAATTTTCTACGTAGGGGAACAGAGATTGGAGCAAAATAAAGAAACTTTCAATGCTAAGAGAGCTTATATTATGATTGGTTTAAAAGAGGAGAGTTTATATTAAGATTTTTAAAAACAAACGGAACAAGAGAGACATTTTTATAAGAACATTGAAGAAATATTTGATAATTTGATAACTTTGTTAAGTAAGTGATACTCATCTTGGGGATGAGTTTTGCAAGCAAAGGAAACAGTAGTATATAATTTGAAATTTTCAGCATCATCTGTCATTCAAGAAATGCAAATTAAAACAACGCTAAGATTCCATCTCACTCCAGAAAGAATGGTTACTATGAAGAAATCAACCAATAACAAATACTGGCAGGGGTGTGGGGAAAGAGGAACCCTCCTCCACTGTTAGTGAGAGTGTAGACTGGTCCAACCAATGTTGAAATCACTGTGGAGATTCCTCAAAACACTACAACTACAGATTCCATTCAACCGAGCTATACCTCTTCTTGGTATTTTCCCAGAAGAATTAAAAACATTGTACCACAGCGATATATGCACAACCATGTTTATAGCAACACAACTTGTAATAGCTAAGGCTTGGAAAAAACCCAGATGCCCAGCAACTACTATATGGCTAAAGAAGAAAAAAAAAAAAATTTTTAATGCAGTGGAGTACTATTCTGAAAAAAAAATGATAAACTTGAAACATTTATGGGTAAATGGATGCACCTCAGGAATATACTCTTAAGTGAAATAAATCAGACACACGAGTACATATCGCATTGTTTCTCTGATATAAGAAACTGTAGGTGTAAATAAGGACAAAAAGGTATAATAGATATTGTGAAAAAGAAAATGTTCAAATGGGAAGAGAGCTAGACAGGGAAGAGGGAGAAAGGAAGGAACAGAAAGAGAAAAGGAAAAAAATGGAAAAAAGTAAATAAAGCTATTGTAAATAAGGAGGGGAGGGGGAGTATAAGGAAGGTGCAGGGAAGGGGAGGAACCAAGATATCTCACGTACAAGTAAATATTAACTATGATGAGTGGTGATCATTATGTCACTCTAAAATGTACCAATACATTTTCTTCATTAAAAAAAAAAAAGAAAGAAAAAGAAGTTTAAAGGGAGCCAGTATAGCCTAGAACAATATGAACAAGAAGCCACTGTTAGATTTTTGCAAACTAAGGAGGGCATATTCTTAAATTTTCAAGGTAGAATTTGCAAGTGTTGAGGAAATAAAATTAAAAACAAAAATTTCCCTCAACCTAAAATTTTTCTGTACAGATGTAGTAGACAAAGAAAACATTTTTATTAGTGGATAAGCATCCAGGTGGAATGCAATGTAAACACAGGCAGTCCACTAAAAGATTACAAAAAACAGAATGAAATCTTATCTGTTCTTGCCTAGCTAGTCAGAAATAACTCTTTACATGCATGCTTTTACAATGAACAGTGACTAATCGTCGAGTAAGGGGACATGGCAATGCATTTGTTATGCATAGTTCAACATAAATTTACCTAATAATTCAGGCTAGTAATTTGCCTTATCCAGAGGGAAAAAGAAAAGTTATTGCTGGACAGCAGTTGGTTTTGCAGCTTGAAGCTAGGCACCCAAGAAAGCTAGGCACCCAAGAAAGCTAGGCTCACATACTTCCAGTTAAACTGGAAGACAGGGAAGGTGTCTTCCATGAGGTTTACATTTCAAAGCGATGGTTCCCAGGTGTTTTAGTTACTTTTCTCTCGTTGTTGGGACAGAGTACTCGACACCCAAAGTTAGGGGAAGAAAGGTTTATTAGCTCACAGTCTGCAGAGGTTTCAGTCTATAGTCCGCTGGGTCCGAGGCAGGACGGCATGGCAGAGGCAGGGCGGACCGGCATGGCAGACCGGCAGCAAAGTAAAGTGAGGAATCGAAGGAATGTATGCAAATAAGCAATGCAAACAAGCAGCTAATCAGCTTCTTCCTGTATTTTATCTAGGCTACCTGCCCTTAGGGCGGGTAGCACTCCCACCCCTAAGTTTAGTTCCACATCCTTGATCCCAGCAGAACCATGCCAAACCCATCAGTGGATTAATTTAGTAATCACACACTCTAGATCCAGCTATCTCTTACCACATGAGGCTTTGGGGGGACATCTAGACACAAACCATAACACCAGGTCCTTGAGGAAGACACTCCTAGGTCGTAAAGCTGACAAAAATCTTATTTAACTTCCTAAAAAGATTCATACACATTTCAAAGAGACAGAGATAGTACTTCTAAGGTCACATTTTCTAAGGTACATTTTCGAACAGAAAGGGAGAGAAAGGAAATTTTGAACAGGAGGAATTAAGACTCTTCTTTTGTTATCCTAGTAATGAGTACATCCTTCCTGCTCAACTTTTAATGTGCATTTGAAATGACTTGTAATCATTTTGAAATGCAGATTCTATTTTGCTAATATGGAGTGGATTCTGTTTCTGCTAATGTTTCCCTTCATAATAGGAATCTTAGTGATACCAGTACCACTATCCTTGCAACTTGCTTTGGGTGAAAAGGTTAGATGAGCAGCTTAGAGATGTAGCATTAGTGTAGTGAGTGAATAGATAAGACTAAGTCTCATAGGGCCATGTAGAGCACTTAAAGGAATTTTGGTTTTGCATGAGATTAAAGCTTTCCAGTATTTAATCAAAAGAAAAACATGCTCTGATGTGAATTTATAAAGGTTCATTGTGGCCACAACATAGACTTTAGGGGGATGACAAAAAGACAGAAAGATATGATAAGGGACAAAATCATGATGTAAGTGAGAGAGGACTGTGACTATACCAGTGTGCTAGTGACAGAAGCAGTGAGAAGCAGCAATGAGAAGTAGGATGAGTCTTTGCATATTAAGTAGGATATGAGAAAAAATGGGGAAGTTGAGAATACCTACAAGATTTTTGTTCTGAGGAGCTAAGAAATGCATATACCATTATATGGGACAAACTTAGAAGAAGGTGTGTTTTAGTTACCTTTCTTATTGCTGAGACAAAATGCCTGACACCCAAAGTTAGAGGAGGAAAGGTTTATTTAGCTCACAGTTTGTAGAGGTTTCAGTTCATAGTTGGCTGGCTCTAAGGCAGGATGACATGATAGAGTTACATTGCAGAGGAGAAATAGTTCATGGCAGGCAGAAGGCAGTAGGCAGCAAGCAGGAAGCTATGTGCAACAAGCAGCATCCGTCTTTTTGGCCCTTATATCTCATCCAAACCACCCAGCCTTACCACTCACACCCAAAGTGGGGCACCTTTAATCCTACCATTGCACTGTGGCTCCATCTCAGTATCACATCCTTAATCCCAGCATTGCACACCCTGAATCCAGCCCCACTTACGAGACTTTGGGGGGGACATCTAGGTACAAGCCATGATAGGTGGTATGGGTAAATTTGGAGAAGAAAATCATGAGATACAAAGTAAAAAGATGAATATAAAATTTTCAGTTGTCTATTTTTTCTGTAGATAATACTAGCTGGTCAGAGAAAGAAAAGAGTAGTAAGTAGAACATTTAACAAGAGTTACAGATTTTTTAAAAAGGGAGAAAAGAAGACTATATTGGGAATTTAAACAAACCATGTTCAAGGGGGCTGGGGATTTAGCTCAGTGATTAGAGTGCTTGCCTTGTAAGCACAAGGGCCTGAGTTCAATCCCCGGCACCACAAAAAAAAAAAAAAAAAAAAAAAAAAAAAAAAAAAAAAAAAAAAAAAAAAAAAAAAAAAAAAAAAAAAAAAAAAAAAAAAAAAAAAAAAAAAAAAACAACAACAACAACAACAAAAAAAAAACATGTTCATATACCAACTCATATAAATTGAGTGGAGAGTGAAAACAGTACAGAGAAGACAGAATGAATCACTGCAGGGATACATAGGTTAGAGGTCTTTGTGGGAGTCACAATGTTAGAATGTATGAGCCAAAAGATAGAAGGCAGCAATTGAGAGTGAAAGGGTGTGAGAGTCTGAGTAATGACATGATATAATATATAATATGAAATGATCAGCTCGGGTATAATAAACAACTGGATTATTCTAGTAAAGGTGGTTATAGAACTGAGATATGTTTACTGTCTTGACAATGTTACCACCAAAGGTGTCCAGATTCCTTTTGATGGGAGGAGAAAATAGCTACATGTTACATGTTCAAAGAGTACGGTTAGTGACTAAGTCAGTCATGGTGGTGCACACCTGTAATCTAAACACTCAAGAGGTTGAGACAGGAGGATTTCCATGAGTTTGAGGCCAGACTGTGCTACATAGTAAGTTCAAGACCAGTGTGAACTAGAGTGAGATTCTTTCTCAGAAGAAAGGAAGGAAAGGAAGGGAGGAAGAAAGGGAGGAAGGAAGGAAGGACAAAAACAAAATACAGAAAGAAATGACTCTCAGGAAAGGTGTAGTGGGCTGTGTTGATTTTGAGGGCCAGACCCTCGATGCTGAGACATTTTAGAGAGGGTGGAGGACAGAAACTCTGGAAAAGGCAGTGGAGTGAACAGAGCCTCTGCCTCACCTCTAGCTAAGCTTCTGAAGAGATGTGAAGCTGATCTATTGACAGCACCAAGGAAATGATGTCCTCTGGGAACAGCAGATATTGTTTAAAAAAATGAGGGGAGAGGTCAGAAAAGGGGTTGAAAAATAAGCAATTATGTTAATGTCGGGAAAATGTTGAAACTATAGGTAATTTTGCTAGTTTCCAAGAATAGAGCAAATGCTACATACAATTATAATTTAATTTTCCTTGTATTCTATTCGGTAAAATAAGAAAAATGGGACTCATGTGTGGTGCACATGCCTGCAATTCCAGGTCTGTGGGAGCCTGAAGCAAGAGAATCCCAAGTTCAAGGCTAGCATGGGCTACTTTAGTGACTAGTGAGACCCTGTCTCAAAATAATACATTAGAAAAAAGGCTGGAGATGTAGGAAAGGAAAAGGGGAAGGAGGAAGGGGGGGAGGAGAAGGGGAGGAGGAGGAAGAGGGAAGAAGAAAAAAAAGTACCTGTGAGTTTGTGTGTGTGTTTGACTTTAAGTTACCATTTTTGCTACAATCATACCGTCGTTAATATTAAATACATTTACTTTTTTGATTTAATGCATAGAGTATCCTAATATTTATCTTTGATTTTGCTTAGTAGACATTCAATTAAAGTTCAATGAAAGTATAACTGAAGTCATCATGCCTGGTATTTCAACTTTGAGTATTGTTATTAAATAGCATGACACAAATACAGTATTACTGAAAGGATACTTTTCTAACTTCTATACTTCTTAAGACTAGAAAAGAACATTAAGTCAGTTCAGTCAGTGCAGGAGACTTGATGATGTTTACAGATGCAATTTATGAAACATATGGTTTTGTGAGGTAATTTTTAAAAGGGGAGAATTGAAATGTGAATAATGATTATAAATCTCCCTATGTTTGATGGCACAGGGATGCTGTCACTCTTGTATTTACCTAAAGCAGGTGGTGTTTTGCTGGTTTTTATAAGGCTAAAAGGAATGAAATTCCATTTGTTTCAGAAAGCAAAACAGGAATTGTCAGAAAATATTGTTATCATTACTACTATTGCTTGTTACATATTCGGAGATGCTGTGCACTCAGTGCTATGAGTATGACATAGATTATAGTTTCAGGCCCAGAGAGAAACAATCTTGGGCCAAGAGACAGGCGGTCTTATTTATTTTATCACTTAATTGCCCCATGAAAGAAGTTAGTGAATGAAATACAGTTAAGTATTTGTGACACATGTAGCACCACAGTCCACTTCCTGTTTAATGTGGGAAAGAAAAGGAAAATATATTCTGATGTAACATCACTCTCCTATTTGTCATTCACTATATTTTTGAAGAAGCAGTAAATAGTATTTATTCCTTTGGCTATATTTTTGTCTTTTCTAAAATGATGTAGGGAAACCAGCAATATTCCATGCTTAAGATAGCATAGAGAATCTATTTTAGTGAGTTAAGCTTTGGAGAGTTTTGTTTTATGAAACACTGTACCACATTATATTGTATTGTGCAGGTAAAGCTAAATCATTTAAATAATTTCCTCTGCTCTGTGAAACAGAAAGTAAGATGCATAGCTTTTAATTTTTTTTGCTGTGCTCAGAAGTGTTTACCATAATCCAAGTTTTCTCACAATTGGTGAAGTGTGTCATAGGCAATAACACAAGTCAAAGGTTATTCCAACAAAAGACTGTCTTTCTATTAATCACTTAAAATAACTTTTTCCAGTAAGAATTTTAGAAATCTGACAGTAACAGGAGAGATAAAGCAACTTGACTTTCACAGCTGTGTTTGTTTTTATTATTCATATTTATAGGCATATTCCAATATAACAGGTGCCCAAAAATTGCTGTGGAAATGCTGTACAAATTTAGAAATCTCCTATTTATACTATGCGTGTTGTTTTGACAATTTAAGAAAAATTCTTATTTAAAAAAAAGCAGAGTACTCCCTAATTTCTCAGCTAAATCAGTAACCTAGAATATTAAGATTTAATCTCACGTTCAATTTCAGGAACATTGTTAATATAACTATTATCAAAGACAATAGTTTCTAACAATTTAGTCAAAACACTTAAAGTGCTATTGTTTAAATCTAGATAAATATACTGATGCATAGTTTAGATTATCTTTTAAGACCCATGCCATCATTTAAAGTTTGAAATGCTACTCATAAAATAGAATATTGCTATGTCATATTAGAAGGCCAAATATAGAAAAGGCAGTTTCAACCATCTGTTGGTATGGATAAAAGATTTACTTTTTTATTCACGACAATATCATAATTACCATTTTTCAAAACATACTCATTTCTTCATGTACATTGTCTCCACATGTATAACAACCCCTCCCAAAACAGTCCTCTTTTTGTAAATAAGAAGTACATTTTTCAAGGTATTATGGCTATTTTATTTTGACATAATATCCTAATCTTAACCACTTACTAATAATTTTGAAAAGTTTATTTCTTGTTGAAGAATATTTTGCTGCTGTCTAGGTTATCCATCGCCTGTTGCCCATGAGTTCTGGAATCTTGTAGCTTTGCTTCACCAACGGGGATCCTGTAGGCAGGCAGAGATGGGGGGAACACATGCAGCCACTTCGTCGCAGAACTCACACCTGTTCCCTGCCTGCTTCGGCCTGGCCGAGGATGGTGAACCTTTTAGAGACGAGTGCCCAAACTGCAACCCCTAACCCACTTATGTATGGCAAAGTGCCAACGCTGCAGTTAAATCTTATACTGAGCTTTTAGTTTAGGAAAAAAATAAAACAAAACAAACAAACAAAAAAAAACCAGCTTATACATTAACATCTTTTGTCTGAGAAAAAAAACAAGTAACATGTGTGTCATACGTTCACCACTACTGGGAATGTCTTAAATTCTCTTCAGTTACAATACTTTGCTCAAAACTAGGCAAGTGGATCATTTTTCACTGTACATAAAGCTAAGAAAAGTAAGAATGAGAAATATTTAATGATCATTAGTTATTTTGACAAGCAGAGAAAATACTTAAATCTCACATTGAAGAACTTGCTTATAGTGTTCTATTGATAATATGCAGGACTTGACCGTGAAGCCAGGCCTATCTGAAACTTAACTCACGATATTTTTTGTTATCAAATGAACATCCTTTTATTGGGGAATTTATTCTCATATTTATGGCCTATACATATAAGCCATGAAATAATATGTGATAAAGTATATGGGGAGGACAATTACAAATTGAAGTTCTGTGTCTGTCATAGATGGATTCAGAATTAAAGTGCAAGATTTTATAATTATTAGGAAATGATGGAATTCAACTTTAAAGTGACTCATTATTTCATGGAATTCTCAGACACTCAGGGTCATACAGTACTATTAAAGAATGAGTTCCTTCTGTAATAGGGCTACCAAAAGCATCGCTGCTCCAGAGGAGGAAGAAGGGGTTGGAGGAAGTGGTGTCTGATTTGAGTCCCGACTAACTGTAGTGGTGGCAATGATGTCATTTTTTTAATTTATAAAGAATAAACATTTATTCAGCTCACAGAGGTAAAGGCTGAAAGGCTCAGATCAGGCAGCTGCATCTGGTAAGTCCTTCTTGCTTCTGGGGACGTTGCACAGTCCTGCCGCAGGGCAAGGCCTCGTGTGGCCTGCAGTGATATCAGGGACTACAGAGTGTGTGCCATGCTGGGCACTGTGACAAGCAAAGGACAGGTATTTACTTGCTTTTACAAAGAGCCCTATGAAGTAGGTACTATAACCTATTCCATACATGAATATGAAGGTTGTACGGAGATTCAGAATGAGGTTGATTGTACAGTTTTCTTAGTCCTACCTCTGCTTAATATCTTGACCACTAACTAGTTTTCAACATATTGAGTGGTTTCCTTTTGAATCTTAGTCACTTTAGTGTTTCCTCAGGATGTTCTCTTGAGGTAGTTTCCCCAAGTTATACTCATTCTTTTATAATGATTGGTATTCTTGTCCAGATTCTATTTATCATGGACAAATACCACCATGTTAGATTTAGTTCATTTGAGCTATTATCTAAAAATCTATACTATCAGCCATCCCCAGATATTTCCCACCTGTCAGAAGTCAGTAATAACTTACATGTATTTCATATTACATTTACAAAATACTCTCACATTCAAAATTTATCTCCTCTTAGTAATACTCATAACAGGTTTCTTGGCCTCCCATACTCATTTTCCTCCCAGTAGACTAATCACTACTCATGATCTCTCTTTTAGAGATTTTTCTCCACCTTCATAGTGTTAATTCCATGATAAATTGGACTTTCATGGTGGCATCTTTAGCCCCCTTCTGCCCACTGAGCTCCAATTTTCCAGATCCAGCTTCATACTCAATTTCTTTCTTCAGATACCTGAAGTTCGCTCACATAAAACACACAGAGGTGAACTTTTAGTTTCTTCTCTAAAGATTTTTCAAGTTCTTAATGTAAATAATTGAAAATGAAATCTGTAAAAAGTATATAGACCCAGGAACAAGTACTTGACTTGCCAGAGAGTAGTCACTCAACTATCTGATATGTTTTGATGCTTTTAGGTACAAAAATATGTGACTTTCTTAAAGTTACATAACTAGTGATGACTGGTATAAAATTATAGTCAGTTTGTTGCTCTATATTTCTAGGCTGCTTCTTTTTTCAATCGTCTAAAATTTGCTTCCATGCGTTATTCTATCATCTTTAAAAATATGTATTTTGTAGTGAGCTATGGAAAGTTATCCAAAATAGTCTGATGAAATGCTAAGAAATCAACCTTATTATTCATAATATAAAACAAATATTTTCTTCATTTCTGTATGCCTCTTTCATTTTTATCTCACCATAAAACATAGTCAAGTGATGAATTTGAAAAGTCAAACACACTAGAGAAAAATATGAAACCTCTCAAATTTTTGCCACCATGAAGTAATTATTATTAAAATGCTAATGTGTGTCTTGTTTTATTTTTTTTGGTTTAATAGAAGAGAGCATGTTCAATATAAAATGGAGTGTCCCATTTGCCATTTATCATAAGAAAATTTATATCTCATGAAATGCTTATAAACCATCATTTTAGTTCAACTTTTACCTAACAAGTGGAAGTTTATGTTAGAGGCTTATTTATCAAATAAAAATAATTTATTCTCAGTTCCTTTAAGAGTCAACTCAACTTTGCAATTTTGGTTGATTCAGCAAACACTTAATGGAACATAATAAAAGTGGTAATCATAATTTATTAAAAACATATTTCAGGAACCTTTCATAAAATGCATATTTTTTGAATACTGAATAAGACCATTCATTGATATTTGTTCTTGGTTTGACTCCAAGGATTGTTAATATATCAATTTTGTTGATGAGATATTACAATAAAAAAAAATTTATCACATGCTTCATATCTCAGAACTGGCAAATTTTAGGAGGAATTTAGTGGGGCACAGAACCAGGACTTTTGCATTATTTCAGGTCACATAAAGATCCTCAGATCACTTTCTGCCACCTCTTTATTTTCATGTTACCTCTTCGTCCCTGCCCCATCCTATTGATCTGATTTTTTTTATTATTTGTTTAATTTATTACACATAAGCTTAATTACACAAAAGCATGCTTTGAAAACATGCAAATATCTAAAAAATGTAATGTCATATCTTTTTCTCCAAAGCCCTGAGTACGTTCACTGAAGTCCTCAATTTACTGTCACAGTTAACTACTCTTTAATTTCTGTGCATCAATACAGACTTTTAATGCATGTATAGTAAAATAAAAATATGTATCCTTCTGCCATTTTCTTATAGAAAGTTAATATTCTAAAGTGTATGTCCTACATCAAAATTATATTAACTCTTTAACTTTTTCACATAGTCTTATCAAAATATAGTCTCCAAGGATTTTAATTATACTGTAACACTACAAAATTGGTGAAAGGTGGTGAATGAAATAACAATAACAGATAGGTATCATAAGTTAACATCAACTGCAATAAACATTATGAATAAAAATGAAAGCAGAAAATGTGATAGAAAGTGATGTGTGCAATGTTTGTCTTTTAGGCAGAGTGAACTAAAATGATTAGACTTGTAGAGATTTATATAAGGAATTTCCAAGTGAGAGAAACAAGTTTTATGTAAAAAAAAAAAAAAATAAAGAAGACCAATATGGGCAGAGCAGAGACAGTTTGGGGAGAGGAGATATAAGATCAAGAGGAAGGTTGTTTTGGTTAAGATATAATTTGTGTCTTAGAGCTGGCATATTATGGACTGAACACATTGAAATTTTGAGCCAAAATAAACCTCTTTTCCTTTCATTTGCAGTTGTCATTTATTTTGTCCCAGAAAACAGGCAAGTGAGTAACATAGAAAAGTGGTAGCAGGAGTGGAAGTGTGCCAGTACCTGAACCTGTGTTAGAGAAGCTTTTGGAAATGGTGTGTGTGAGGTGCTTGGAAGGATTTGAAGATGCCAGCTATAGAATTTCTGGCATCTTCAAATCCTGGTCAGAGCTAAGATAACAGAATGTAGATAGGTACACAGACAGTAAAGGCCAGGTTCGTGAAGTTTCAGATAAGAATAAAACTCACAATGACTGTTATAAGGATTACAGGTGAGTTTGCTGCTCTATATTTCTGTGATGCTTCTATTGAAAACTGGACTAGTGGTCATGCATGTTGCATTCTGGCAAAGAATTTATCTGAATTTTGTCCGTGGCCGAAGATTTTACGTGACAGTAAATTTAAGGTGGCAGATTTAGTAATCTGGCAAAGCAAACATCACAGCGGCCTGATGTGGCATGGATATTGCTGGCTGTTTTTAGCCAGATGTGCAATAACAATCAGGGACAAAAAGAAGATCAAAAGATGTAAACATTTATAGTCATAAGGTCATAAGGAAGCTTGTGTGAATTTGAAGCCAAGCAGAATGTGCTTGCTGAAGATACTAGAGATGTTGAAAAGCAACCAAATACTTTGGACTGGAACAATATGAAAGATGCCTTGGGCGGTACAGCAAAGTGGTACAGCTCTTCGAGAAACCAAGCGTCACTCAGAGAGTTGGAGAACTCAGATTTACTCAGGTCGACAGACCCAGGAGAGTTCACACTCTGAGTCCTGGGCCTCGACCAAAGAGATCTCGGAGTTTATGTAGGAGAGTTAGGTTTCGGTTTCTTGTCCCACAGTAGGACTTGGAACACACACACAGTTTGAACACTTGTTACATCTTTGTGATACATCACAGAGGGAACATAGTGTAGTGGGGTGATGTCACATCTATCACATGTGAATGATATTTCACTTGTATCGGTGGGGAGTAGAGGGAGAGGGCAGTAATCCCACTGCAGCTGCAGGCACTCTGAGGGAGCAGGAATGTGATATGGGCCTGTTGTCAGTCAGGGCGGCTGCAAAGCCCTAAGAACAGGACAGAACAGGACGAATGAATGAGTGGGCATTACAAAGCAGGCTTACAGAAGTAGAACAAAACACAAGTTATGTGGACAGAATTTCAGTTTTCCTCCTCATGAGGACACCTCAGAACTTGACCAGAGAACCCCACTCCCGGATTTAAAGGCTTAAAAGGTTAAACTCCTTTGAAAAACTTTACTTTGAGAAGAGAGCCCCAGGGTTCCCTGTTCATGCGGAAGTGTCTAGAGAAATGTTTCTTTGATTTCTGCTCTCCAGATACTCAAGGACCAGGGCAGCCATGGTTGAAATACGACAGGCTACTCTTCCACCAATTGTTGATCTTGGTTTAATACATGTGATGCTAGTTTTTCAAGTATACTGAATGTAAGAGTTGAGAAATCAGGGAGGCTTCCACCAATATTTCAGATAAAGACCAGGGAGGCCAGGGAATGTGTCCCTGAGGGGGCAATACATGGAACTGTGAGAATGAAAGCAAAGGTATAGTGGAGACCCCAGGAAATAGGAGATGCCTGTTGTTTTTCTGCCTTGCAATGGTTTGATACTTTTCTGTCTACTTGTTCCTCCATTTTGGAGTGGGATGGCTTACCACGGCCATTGTTTGCGAACAGTGTTTTAATTTCTTTTTGATTGTTATGGGGACTCATGGCTAAGAGTTTTCTTTGAGTCTCAGAGAAGAGTGTGGACATGGAGTTTTCGGCAATGTTGAGCTGTTAAAATTTTGTCAACTCTTAGAAATGTAGTAAATGCATTTTATATAATTAAGTGCATATGAACATTTTGGGAATCAGGAATGGAATGTTATAATTTAGATTTAAAAAAATAAATTCCCCCCAGAATCTCATGTGCTCAGATAGGGGACTTTCTAGAGGGAACTGGATTGTAAGAACACTTACAACATCACCATTCCAATGATGAATTCCTGTGCTCTTAGGTGATAGGTCATGGTTGGAGGGGTGGTCACTGAGAGTGTGACCTAGAAGGGTACTTTCTTATCTCTAGCTTATTCTTTCTTTCTCTGTTTCCTGATTTCCATGACTTGAGCAGCTTTCCTGTTTCATATCTTTCCCCTGTCCTGTTTCTCCCTTGCAGCCAGCCAGCCATGAACTGAAAGCACTATAATTATTAACCAAAATAAATTTCTTTAATTTGCAAGCCTCATGTATTTTAGAAGAGTGACAGATAAACAGGTTAATGAGCCCTTTTATGTAAATGTGTAGGCTACTGTATGTGGACAGGATGTAGAGATTGTAAATGTACTTTGCGTTTAAAGAAATGTGAAGATAAAATTTAGAGGCATATTTTAAATATGTTACTCAAATGAAGTAAGAATTTAGTAGTTAGAAATATTGCACATTTGATCTAAATTTTGATATGTGTTTACATATATGTAAATATAGATAAGCATCTATTTCTAACAATTAAGATTTATAAATAACTATGCAAAGAAGTATACTAATATTTGGTGATAAAGTGGAAATAGAAGTTGAAATATATGCAAGACATGTACATCAATAAATTTGTGGGTGAAATAATAAATAAAATGTACAAAATAACAAATAATTCAAATAAATGAGAAAAGTAGAAAATGAAATTGAGATAGTAGCAAATATTAAATGTGAAAATGATTGAATACAGTAATGAAGTGTTTTGTGGTTATACTGAGCATTTAATTCACTCTTGCTTGTTTTCTTCAGTTAAAAATGTTTCCTTCACAGTTTTTCTGTAACTTTCAATAAGTGGAGATAATTACATTTATAAGACATTCATCTTGATAAGTGTTCTTGTAAATTATAGCAGCTAATTTTTAGTAAATTAGGTTTATTGGGACACTGCTGAGTTAGAAGGGGTATGTTTTTCTGTTTAAATTTCCTTATTAAATTAATGAGTTCTTGTACAACTAAAATGACAACTGAAATTATTACTATAAGTTAAAATCTAAACTATTTTGTTTGTACATAAAACACAATCTTTTTGTTTTCTTGATTTGGGCTTCTGTACTTGAGGAATTTCTTCATATATTTAAAACTATTATTAAGGGAATATTTATAAACCATTATACCAAAAACGAGTACACAACTTTTCTAATCTATTTTACTTTCTGTACAGATATTCAGAACTGGATTGCTAGATAGATGAAAAGTCAGTACTTACGCAAGACTGGTAAAACCTGCACAAGATGACTGGGTGTTCATTCTGTGACAACTTTGTTCATAACCTATAATATAACTTTTTATTTGCTTCCATAGATATAAAACATTATATTCCTTTCATGCATGATTTTTATTTGGGAAAGTGTGGTGATAATCTTGGAAAGATCAACAAAAGGGAAAAGGGCACGGAGTGGCATGTTTGGGGTATTAAGGGGCCGTATATGTCCATATTTGGAAGTGATATTTCATTGGCTAAAATGCAGTCAATGAAATATCAGGGGATCAGCACACCCATTTACGAAGAAGTCTGAAAAATGTAGTTAATTCTTTGTCTCATAAGAAGAGAACATAGATTATGGTAGAGCAGGAAAGTTAACACTACATTTGGCAGTGTATTCTAAAGCTGAAGTTGTTTGACTCTGAACCAATTTGAAAGTTATGTGCTCACTGGCTCTCCCAAATGAAGGTCAAAATATTGAGGTAATTTCTTGTTCATGTAATTATGTCTATTTTCCTTATCCTAACATCTTTTAACGAATTAAACATGGGGCTTGCTTCTATATTATTTTTTTCTACTTTTTTTTCCTATATTATTTTTAATTGCAACATAATTCAAACAACAAAATGTTCTGTAGCAAATATTACTATGGCCTAATTTTTGTCTGTGTCTGCTCTTAAACATTCTAAAAATACCTCAGCAATGAAACTCTCCCATACTAATGTGCAGCATTCTGAACCCATCAGTTTTCTTTTCACTTGACATAAGAATAATGTTCTGGCATAGCCCATGTCTCTTCATGTGAATTTGTCAAATTATCAGCTTCTGCTTAAGGGGCAGCCTTAAGTAAACATATGTGTCTTCCCTTTATCACTGATGACTAGATTCAGTTAAGCCAAAGTAATATAGCAGAAGATAACTCAAAATAAAATCGATCCATTCAGATTTTCTCAATACCTGAAGTTACACAATTTACAGTGGAGCCTGTGCTTGGGTATTAGCAGATGGAATCTTGACCATATTAGCAATTCTAAATCATAGATAATCTTACGAATTCCCTCAAAACTTTGATTGCTTGTACTTTTTTAAGGGGTCAAGAAAAACTAACATCTTTAAGTCATATTTGATATTTTTTGAGATGTGATATCTTTTGAGACGTGATATCTTTTGAGGGGTGTTTTTATCAATGCCTACCCCTAGTGTACTGTTGGCCTGAGCTTTGGCCTCCTACACCTCCCCCTTTCCTTTTGCTAGGAGGAGGAAATGAATTTCAAGAAAAAGTCTGCGCTCTCAATCCGATCCTGAGTCAGCAGCCAGCTCTTCCATGATTCTTCCCGGATCATCCTAAGTAGAATTTCTCTCTTACTTCTTTGGTGGCAACTTTACATTTCTCCTTATGTCGTACTAACTGGAGAGTTGAGTACATACCTTTCCAGTCTTGTTCTGTGGCAAATATTGGATTCATTTTGGCTACTTCAGCCATGGGGGTGATTGTTTTAAATACACCTGCATCAAAGAGACATGATTTTTGTGGCTAGTGTGGGAACAAGGTACTTTATATCCTTCTGTTACTTTCTTTTATTTAACCTTGATTATTTGGTGTGGCTCTGTCTATGTATGCTTAGTGCTTATAGGTATATGTATATAAGTCTGTGTCAACTAAAATAGAGGTTAAAGCATAGAGATTTAAATACATTGCTTTTTTTTTCCAGTTTGTAAAATCCAAGGTTTGGTTTCCTTCCCACTACCCTTCCCAACTTTTCCAACCAAAAATGTCCTGTACCTCAAACCACTGTAGCATAGTGAAAAAGGAAGTTG
The DNA here is from genome assembly GCA_004026905.1 of Hystrix cristata. Classification (NCBI taxonomy): domain Eukaryota; kingdom Metazoa; phylum Chordata; class Mammalia; order Rodentia; family Hystricidae; genus Hystrix; species Hystrix cristata. Next base: position 199,294 of record PVJO010000046.1, on the reverse strand, counting down.
AGGACAGTAACATAACCAGTAAAAACAAGAAATTGTGGCCTAAACCTAAACTTAAAAACCAAATAGAACAAAACATGAGTCCTGAGAATGGGCAGAGGACAGGGACGTTGTCGAAAAGATTACATTTCTGGGTAGGTGTTGATTTACACAGATTGCATTGTGATTCTCCAGTTTTAAACATGTCTGACTGCCCACGTAATATATAAAACCTTTCTGAGTTTTTATTCTTGTATGGTATTTAGTGCCATGCTACTTATATGGTAAACATTCAAAAACAGTTATACCAATAAAATAATTCACAAAAGAATTGTATTTTGAATAAGAAACTGCTTTAGAAATGAAACAAAGAGACAAAGGTCAGAGAAGAAAGAAAGACAAGTAAATTAATGTCTCAGTCTACTTATAAAAATGCTTGGACCAAAAAAAAAATGCTTGGACAAATGAAAACATGAAATATTTTCTTTGATTCTAACACAGTCAGATCTGAATTACAAGTCATTCAAAAATGGTCAGCTGATGTCATTTTTTCTTTTTACCTTAGTGTGTAATTATGGTGAGTTATTCACAAAGTGCTGCATAGTCTCCAATGAGTTGTTGTTATTGATGCTTTATTATGGAAATACATAAACACTGATTTTCTTTTTTTTTAAGTAGTGGATAGATGTTGGATCAAGGCAGACCTGTGGTGAAACCAACAAGGTAACCATCAGTGAGAAAATTTAAAGTGAAAATTGTATTACCTCTGCTGACAGTATACCTGTGTCATGAATCCAGAAGTGGCCCGGCCAGGGTCAGGGGTGTTTGGGTCATTTACACAGGAATCTGGCTTCAGCAAATATGAGTAAGGGTGACTGGCCAGAAAGGGATAAAGCTAGGTCACCTGACAGGTTGAGTCAGGTCTCATTTTCTTAAATTTCTATTTTTTCTGAAATGGCATCGCCTGGTCAAGGTTAAGTTAAATTGTACTTTTCTAAATTACATTTTTATCTCTCAGGAAGGACATGGTCTGCATTCCTGAAAGGGGGGAGGTGCTGCTTTCCCCCCCTCAGTAAGCTATGTACATTTCGATGATGTTTTTACCAAAAAGGCATTTGCAAGGAGTATGACAAGCCAGTTTTTACTGACAGCAAAACCAGAATTCCAAAAGACATTAAAATTGATGTCAGTTTTCATTTGTAAGGAAGTTGAAAATTACATATATATATGAATATTTAATAGCAATGAATAAAATCGTAATTTTCTCAACTTTTTAGATGTATGCCAGTTTATGTCTGTAGTATACATGGAGGTGCTTTCCTGAAACAGTGCTATGTGGATTAAAATATTCAAAATAGAATAATGTCAGGTGATTTTCTAGGAAGTGGGTCGCTGATTGGTGACCTAAATATTGTACTTAAAATCTTTGTTTATGGATCATTACTTCTCTCAAGCTGAAACTGATAGGATTGCCAGTGGCATAAAGTTTTTCCAATTTGAGATTTAAAGAAGCGTGACTGCTTAGACTTTAAATAATTGTGTTGAAATCATATTGTTTATTCACTAAAGAATGAATATACTGACTTCTGACACCAGAAGTTGTCCATTAGTCAGAAGACCATCTTGAAAATGAAGAAAATAATAAAGGAACAGAATACACAGCAGGTCTTGGTGGTGTTTCCTGTAATTCTACCTATTCCTGGGGGTGGAGGCAGGAGGATTTTGAGTTTCCGGCCAGCCTTGGGCAACTTGGGGAGACCCTGTTTTAAAAAATAAATAAAGCAAAACAGTAAAATAAAAGGGCTAGGAATGGGGCTCAGTAGTAGCCTGCTTCTCTAGCATGCCTGAGACCCTGGGTTCAATCTCCAGTACTGCAACAAGCAAGCAAACAAACAATAACAAACTCCCAAGCACAGACTTAAGTGATATTGTGATGTTTGAATGACAAGCATGTTTCATAGTTTAAAATGATGCCAGTGGAATGGGGGAAAAGTAAAGTCCTGGAAAGCCTAATCTTACTGCTTTCACACCTTCTATGCATTTATAATTGGAGAAAAAAGTGTGTGAAGATGCTTAACATGTACTTCTTCAATGATGATTGTTATGATTTAGATCTATGGTGGCCCACAAAGCCTCATGTGTTTGGAAAGTGACTGGATTATGAGGACGTTAAAGCTAATTTGCTGTTAGGAATTGGGGTCCAATCAGAAGGGATGAGCATTGTGGGCATGACCTGGAAAGGTGTATCTGCCTTCCCAGTTTCTCCTTTTACTCTCTGTTTCCTGGATACCTTAAAGTGAGCCGCTATTCCTTGCTCATACCCCTCACCATGCCGTCCTGACTTGGAGCCAGAAGGCTATGGATTGAAACATGACCCATAATAAACCTCTCTTCCTTTTAATTGTGGGTGTCTGTTATTTTGTCCTGCCAAAGAGTAAGGTGACCAAGACAGTAATCTAGTCTACATTTCTTTTATAAAGAGAAAGAAAATTGATCTTTAATTGTCAGCATTACTTGAGAGAAACTTAAACTTGCCTATTAAATATATCACCTTTATCTTATTCCACCTGAAAAAAACACTTCTAAAGGCTGAATATAGTATAATTATACATACATAAGGATATTTGGTTTGTGTATCTATTATACATATGTTGATTGGCTTGCTAAGTTTTATATTTTTATTTAAAATAAGTACACATGTCCTTTTTATACAGTATTTGAATTTCTATTTTATTGAACATTTGAACTAAACTAGAGTGTAATTTATGATTAATTTACATCAAAATAGAAAGAGAATAGAGAAAATAATTTGAGAAGTTTGGTTCATTTTTGAGGAGATAAATTATTTAGAAACTTAGATTATTTTGAAATTCAATTGCTTTATGAGCTTTATACAGCTGGGGATGTAGAATGGAGGTAGAGTGCTTGCTCATCATGTGAGAGACCCTGAATACAATCACAGAGAAAAAAAGTCAGCGTTTTTATTCTCAAATAGGTGTGTATATTTGAAATATATGTGTGTATATATAAGTTCCAGTATATCTCTGGGATCTCAAGTGTAGTATCTTAACGTCATTTTGCCTTATACATGATCAAATGTAGTCCCTCTTTTTTGCCTATAAATATTCTTAAAGCAGAAAAATCAAAATCATGACACTGTAATTTTAGTTTTTCTTTATTTCTTCACTCAAGTTGTTGTAAAGATTAAATTAATATGCAAAGCACTTACAAACATACTGGTGATGTGCAACTCACAATATGTCAACTTATTATCATAGATTAAAATCAATTCCTAAAATAATCAAGAGCTACTAGTATAAATTATTTTATAATTTAGCTATACATATATTGTATAGTTTTATGATAATGAGTAAATAAGTATGTATGTAATTGAAATTTGTTGAAATTTTTCTAAAATATTTTAGACAAGCAGTAAAAATGCAAAGGATTAGGGGGCTTTCTTTTGGTGGTGGTGGGGTGCTGGGGATTGAACTCTGGGCCTTGTGCTTGCAAGGCAAGTATTCTACTACTGAGCTAAATCACCAACCCCATAGAAGGCTTTCAAAACTAATCATTTGATGAAAAAAACATAACTAAGAAGCACCATGCAAAATCCTGCAATGCGTTACTACAAATATTCAATAAATGATCAATGAAACAACTATGTATACTATTTACGAAAAGGTGGAGAAGCATTTGACTGCATTAATAACAAGAAATTTCATTGATGTTAATTGATATAAACAGGTGTACTAAAAATTGTAATAGTGTTGTACTGCTAGTAGCTAAAGACTGCACAATTTAGATGACTATTTCATCATAAATATTTCAAGAAACTTTTGGGACATAGTAAAAGAAATAGAGCCTAGGAATCTTTCAACTCTATAACATTATATCATTTATCTCATTAAAATTATCGTGCTAAAATCAAATATTTTAATTTTTGTGACTCTAAGAAGTAATTTTTTTACCCTAGGATCTTTATTGGTTTCTTGAAATTGTGCAGTTGAATGCTCCTGTGGTAGAGATTTATTCCTTTTTTGTGATGCAGAGATTGAGATGTAAAAGCTTCTCCTAACTGCCCAAAATGAGCTTGCCATTCATTTATTATGGGCACAAAGAGAAATTTGAAAAAATAAAAATCTGCTTGTTCCTTCAAGGAGCTTCCAATTGCTTAATAGACTTTTTAATGAGTTTTCACAGTTTCTCGAAGCAGGTTCAATATGTGTGAATTTTCCTAACTGGACTGAAAGTTCATGGATAATGATCTTGAACATTAATTTTAATGCTGACTTAAATAAAAGCCATTAGCTAAATAGATGTTATTGAATTTTGATCTTCCTCTGCAATCTGTTTCCCTGGGGGGGAAAATGAAAATGTTAATGAACTTTAATTGCTTCTTCAAAACTTATATTTGGAGGGTTGAAAATTAATAACAATATTTAAAATGCCCTTTCTAATATGATCAAATAACACTTGAGGGATTTGCTAAATTTGTGTGTAATTACTTATTTCAATTAGGCTTTACTGAATAATAAACCAGTCCAAAACTTGGTGGCCTAAACAACAATTCATTATTTCTCATAATTTTGTGTTTTAATGAAGTATCTCCTGCTCTTCCCATGGGGGCTCACTCTCCTGGTGACCGTCAAGTGCAGCTGGGGACTGACTCCACAGGGAAAGCTGGTTTAGCTGAATCTTTTACCCTCTCTGAAGATGGCTGCACCTGGCTTTCCCTGTGGTAACAGCCAAACCTCAGAAGGCAATACCCCAAGCTTTTAGGAGGCTTTTGTTATCCAGCCTGTATTGGCTATTCATGTCACTTGGATTGGTATCCAACTGCTTGAAGCAAGTTATGTCAGTCTGGGAGCAGCCTAACCAAGACTGTACATATTTTTTTATAACAAAGTTTTGGCCAATTTAAAAAACTTTAAAATGAGAAGTCTACGTGAGATGATAAGAACTATGAACATTTTATTGATGAGAAAATTGATGCAGAGAGAAAGGTAATTGCCCAGGGTTAAATGTTAACTTATATACAGAGAGAGATTTAATATTAGGTAAATTAAAAGGATTTCTATTTCAGTATCCTTCCCTTTATCTTAAAAAATGTGTTTTCAGGACTTGTAATTGTAGTGGTATGTTTCCAATGAACATAAAACCTCTTGTTAATATAATACATTTAAGTTAATTTTTAAAACATCGTGACTATTCTAAAAACACTTTTAGGGTTATTTCCCACTGCCTGGAGAAAAGCAGTTATTAAAATGAGTTAATCATGCTACTGTAATTAAGAAAATGGGGACTTGTTTTAATTTTTTTTTAATTCTGAAATAATCTTTTGCATTTTTAACTACTAAAATAATTGCATTGCTTATAGTAATTAGTTTCGTTAGTGAGTAAAGGAAAATATTCAATCTGATAAATATTGAATTACTGTATACAATATTCTTTGAGTTTAAAGCGAAACCCATTTTTCAAACAAGGATTAAAAGAAAAATCACAAAAAAGGCGCTAAATATGCTAATGTAAAGTAGTTATACAAAAGGGATCACATTAGAGAAAAACAGAAAAGAAAAACAAATATATTTAAATATTTAGTTTTTTGATTTAGAATTGGAATTTAGAACTTTAATTTCAGAATACAGCTGAAGGGAACATAGTATGGCGAAAGAAATGAGCAGTGAATCAGACTTTAGATTTTTTTTCCACGTTTGCCCTGTTTGCATGGGGAAAACAACTTTTTTATTTGTACCTTTACTCTTTCATAGCACACTGTATAAATGTACCCCTGTTGTACTTACGACATTGTAATTTTACATTCAATTAGCTGATCTCTTGGTTAATATCTGTATTTCCCACTAAGCATCAAGATCCCTGAAGATAAGAATGCTGTCTATGCTGCTTAGTGCCAATAACTAGTAGAAAGCCAAGAACATAGCAGGTATCCAATAAATAGTGGCATAAAAGTGAATTATCCAAGAACTAACTAATTGACAGTGTAGCTGAAGGCTAGTAATTCAAAATGGAAAGTTTTCAAGGATTTGAATAAAGATTGACTTCCCCATGAGTTATCAATATTAACTCCTGTATTCTCATATCCTCAAATATAGTTTCCCAACAAGCTTCTTTATAAGCATTACATTAATTTCTATTTGGGCTTCATTGTTTCCTGCTCCCACATTTATTTTTATTGCTATTTTATTGGCCAACATCCTTCTGTGATCAATTGGACAAAAAAAAATAACTTAATTTCAATTAAAAAAAAAACTTATCTGAGTTTACAAATTGTAGAACCAGTAATCAAATTCAGGTTTCTAGACTGGTAAATCAATAATATCTTTACTACACTGAAAAATATTACCATTTGTAATTGTTTATTAATAATATATTCAGCAACTATATGCTCCACAGTTTGAATTTAGACATTTGTGTGATTATGTGTGTGGATATTTATAGAAAAAAAATATAAAAGGTACTGTGGTGGATCGTAGACATACTGAATCACAAAAATTCTTAAATTATAGACTGTTCTCTGGGTTAATGATTAGAGAGTTTATGCAAGCGCGCAGTTATCCTGCTAGTCTGTAGAGGGGCCAGCAGACATTTTTAAGGCCTTTATGTCTATCCCCATTATCCATGATATTCTAGACATCTGGATGAAGGGTAAATAATAGCCTTGTTTAAGTTTAAACAAAGCATTATGGTTTGCCTAGACCTCAAGTCCAGTGCTAAATAGGAAAACTGTTGGGTCTTTCTAAGACCTTCAGGTAAAGAGATGTGATATGTAAGTAGAATTACACACAGATGAACCTAGGAAAGAGGTCAAGACAGATGATTAAAATAAAACTTACAATGTTATGCTTAGAATAGTAGTTTTTTTTTTCTTTTCAGATTATTTAACAGCGATTCCTATGGAGACTTATATAATGAACATTTTTCACTTTTTGACAAAAATTATTGCTGCTGAAAGTGTATCTATTTGTGTGCATGCGTATATTTAAAGACACTTTATTCTCATAAAGTCTGCACTGCCACTGAATGAGTGAATATGGATCTATTGCTTCTGGGGAAATGATTATAATCTCTATATATCAGAATTAGGACTTTAAATCTTCAAAAGCGTGCGTACTAGTAGATTCTACTTACTTCGCAAAGGCAATGCAAAGTTTAGAAGTGCTAGTGACTTGCCGAAGGTCATCACATCAACAGGTGCTGGAGTTGAGATTTAAACTCTTTGCAGCCAACCTCAGTGCACTGCATTGTCCTCTTTAGTCATTTTAGTGAAACAAGAAGGCAAACTATGCAGATCATCTAGCAAAGTTCTCAGCTGTATATGTGCTCTTGGGGTAACACAAAATTTTCACTGCTCTGCAGATATTTCAATTGCCAGAAAAGTATTTGAGTATTGGTTTTTAGGGTTTCTAATAAATTTTAGCAAGTAGGAAAATTTTCAAATACAGGATCTATAAAAATGAATATTGACTGTATCATGACAGGTTTTTCTACCTTGAATAAATTCAATGGGGCAGAGATAAGAGGTATACAAAAATACAAAGTCATTGGTGTATTCTGCCCATGTTCTCTTAAACATAGTCTCTGAGAATTGTCTCCTTTTTCCATAGAATCAATAAAGTAGTACTGGGTTTATGAAAGGGTTGTTCGTAGGGAAAGGAGTTAAGTATTTTATTCTCAGCAAGACCTGGTATCAGAGTTGAAATAAGGAAAATGAAAGACAAACTTAAACATAAGTAAATTATCATCAAATAATAAAACCTGTAACCATTTCTTATTAGAATAATGAGTTGTTTCCACCCAGTATTTTCTTAGGATAAAGTTTAGCCAGGAGCAAAACATTTACACTGAATGAAGTAACATAATGTTATGTTACATCACAAAATTTGGAAGTTGAAATTCAGTTCCGCATAGCCTAAGAAATTGGAGGGGGGGCTGTTAAAGATCTACAAAGAGTCTACCAAAATATTTAGAATGTAATATTCTTGGCCTATGAAATGGAAGATATTACTTCCATTTGGAAGTTCATTCTAAGAAGATCCTCAAATCTTAGAACTTTCAAATATATTCTATCAATGCCTAACATGTAAATATTTGCTATAAATGAGATTTGATCATGTGCTAGGGGTTTTCTTTTTCATTCAAATTATTTTTATCCATTCAAAACCATCATAGTGTCATAATTATTTGTTGTAACATCTGAGGCACTAGATGCAGATATTGGAAATGAAATTAGGCTCACAATTGATGTAAGATATTTATGAATCATATTTTACTCATCTCTTAGAAATACTATGTAGACAAAAGGCTTGCATGCTGTATATACTTCATTTTTGTTTGAACTATGTCAGTTTTGGAACTATACTTTAATCTGCCTTTGGAATGGATTTTGCAATTTGACTAGAATATCGCTAGACCACTGTCATTTACTTTGCAAGGGTAATTCAATAAATACTGCCCCATTGGACAAATGGAATCAATATCTTTCTAAATAAATTTTTGTTTGCAGTATTTTCTCAAAAATAATTCCAAATGCTAAAATTTCACTGCAAAGTTCTAATGAAATTGTATAATATAAAATATCAATTTTCATATTTCAACCAAATAAATTACTCCCTGGAGATGGTGTAACTCAAAGTCCCTTGCATTTTAAGTAATAAAATCAAGTACTGAAGACTGCTGGTCACTTATTTCATCGATATAGAATATAGTAGAAAACAAATTAATAGCAAAGTACTGTATAAAATTGAAATAATTATTTTGAAGTTCATGCAAATGGTATCTAATATAAATGCGTTATTTTCTAGTTCGATGTCTTTAGTCTTCTGAAAGGTAAAACAGCTAGTTGTTCTGGTAGAGAATGGTTTGAGATTATTGCTATTTGAGAGTAAAATGCCTATTTTTCTACTAAACCAAAAATTGGGCTTTATAACTAAATTAAAGTTCCAAAATAATTACCAAAGTGTAACACTTCTTTAGGTGTTGTGGCAGATTGTTACAGTGTCGTACTCCAGTAAGCCCTGTCAATAGTAGTAACTGAGTTGAGGCAGTGAGAATTATGGGAAGATTGAAAAATAAAGACAACAGGCAGAAATCTTAAATTATCATGCACATAGTTTATGCCAGGTAGCCCTAAGATCTTTTTTTATTTTAATTAATTAGAAATAAACCTTAAGAGGTAATTATCAGTTTTTACCATTCTGTAAATAAAGGTAAATATGTAACATCGCCAGAGTGATGAAACTAAGAAGTGACAGAGCCTGGATTGCTACACTCTGTGTAGCACTTCCTAGATGTCTCCTTTTTTTCATATTTGGGGTGAAGCATGCAAGGTCACACTAAAATATATCATAGATAGAGCAGTTATGAGAAGTGAAATTGTTTGCATTTGATCTATGGTAATTATGGGTAATATTTTATATGTCTTTTAAACATAATAGCTAGATAAAAGCTTGACTTGCTCTATATACTGAATTTTCACTCATCGTGAAACAGTGTAAGAGGGGATAGCCTTCGGGAAGGAGAGGAACTCAGAGGAAGAGGTGAGAATAATTACTGAGGAAATACTTGAAACAATTTCTTTGATTCATTGAAACTACTTCCTGTAAATTTCCAAGGACAGAGACATCTTCTTAGGAGACCTATGTTTGAGTTAAGGAATGGTGAATTTTATCATTAATGCAAATTTGTTTCATACAATGTCTTTAAACAAAAATAAAATATAAAATCATATAATTGTAATAGAAGTAGCCAAACACAATTACAGTCTAAATCTAATGCAAAAAGTTTCAGATTAAAAGAAAAGAAACAGAAGTTCCTCAAATAAAGGAACCAAGTCTTGAAAATTATTTTTAATTCCTTGAATTTGGAGAAAAAGTTGAGTTGTGTTCTCAGGTTTCTTCTTTTATAAAGGAACATAGTGGGAATATCTGCAGAGAACAAACAAGGGAAGCAGGTAAGGTGAACAAAGGCAACGCTCCCTGGTAACAGCAGAGATGGTCATGTGGCCCAGTGAACTCAGGGGGGCTTGTGTGTCCCTCGTGGCAACAGGGTTCATCATTAGTCCTCTGACTCCTAAAATAGAAATATGGAGAATTTCTCAGAAGAGATTAGAAAGCGCAATTACTGTATTACGTGACAGTATTTCTTCAGTTGTCTTAATATGCTACCTTCACTCAGGCAATGAAAAGATAAATAAAATCTAAAATTCTCAGCCTTAAACTTTAATTTAGAAGTGGAGAGAGAACACAAGAAATTGCCCATGGCACACCTGTCCAAACACATGTGTGAATAGTTTCTGAAGACATTATAATGAAAAGAAAAGGCCTGTGAGGATTTGAAATTTAGCAAGTGAAGAATGAAGGGAGAAACAGCAGGTAAATACACAAATGATAAAGACTCTAAGCTAGGAAACAAGAAAATAGGCAAAGGAAAATTATCATATGATAAAATCATATGATTGAATGAGAACAGAAAAGAACTTCCTTTTGTATGATGTAGATGGATCATTTTAAGGACACTCTGGGACCAGTTGGTTTTATACAACCAATCTTGTATAAAACATACCTATGTTTTGACAGGAAATGTAACACCTTCCCTTGCAAAGAAAAAAGAAAAAAAAAATAGTTGACGTATTAGAGTCCCAAGTATTAGCCAAACACAGAGCAATTTTATTTGTCTGGTTAGTTTTTAGGGAGTAATGCACTGCACGCAGAGAAAATGCTTAGCAAGAGGTTAACTGGATTTGGTGAGCCCGAGACCCTCCGGGTTAATCAGTAACCTGGAAGGTGCTCAAATGGCCACAGTTCAGTAGTGTTTTTATGTATTTTTTTTTCTTTTTTAACTCAGGAAACAGCAAATGTACATCTTCTCTGCAGAAAAGTAATTCCAATTTTGGCCATAAACATGTTCACAAATAACTAATTATGATTTTAAAATCAAAGATTACCCATCCCTCAAATAAATTAGCCACTATGAGTAAAATATTGGTAGAGGCATGATTCAAAATCTTAGGTTCTGAAAAATTCTTACATATTGTAATAAGGAGAGATAGTATATATATATATATTTTTTTTACATTTAGTAGAAATCTTAAAAATGTTCTAGGAGAAAATAGTACAAGAGATAAATATTTTTGTGGAAAATATTTAGGGTTGGTTGGGCTGAGGTAGATACTGGGAAAATAAACAGAATCACATTGTCAAAATGAAGAGAAGTATCGTAGGGAAGAAGGCCTAAGAGATAGTCATGGTGCACAAACTCAGGAGCAAAGAGCAACCCCCAAACTCAGTCTTGGAGTCTGTTCGGCATTTCTCCCTTGTATGACTAACCTTCACAGAGGCTCATTTATTCCTTTATTCCTTTATTGCTGACAAAAGCACCAACAGAAGCAAAGAATGAGCTGGGATCACTGAGTTTCCCTCTTCGGAAATATTAATAGCAAAATAGATTGTGGTGTTAGGCATCATATTGCTTTTTTATTTTTTTATACTTTCCTATTTTTTTAGACCATTTTTTTTCCTTTCTTTTCTTTCTTTATATGTATATTTTAATTCCCAAAAGATGATTTTGGCTCTGCCAGTTGCTTATAGCTAAGCAGTTGCTGTGACACACAGGGACTCAACATAAAGGTCTTTCTGTTTCAGAAGTGTATTTAATGCCGAAAGCCAATTCTCCAGTTTTTGAAGAGAACTTTCCTTGAATTTTCCTGTTGCTGAGTTTTCTTCTTAACTTCCTCATGTAGTTAGTTTTGGAAATTAACTTTTATTTCAAAACTTTTGAAATAAAGGAATTATGTTCAGCTGAGTGCAAACTTATCCACAACTAAAAGGTAAATGAAAATGGAAAGAAAAGTCAACTGAAAAGTAATTTTAAAACATTACCAAACTCCCACAGAACTGGTGTTCCTCAGAGGAAACATGAGATTATTTAAGGTGGAAATTGAAGAAAAATATATATTGCCAATTTATTATGTCTGGGTATAATTTCTAGAATATGAATGAATTTTAAATATCCAAAAGTGAAGTACATTTAAAATATTAAGAACCCCTTGTAGAGAGTTATTAAGATAGTAAATTGTTCCCTTATGCACAGAGGTATGTAAATCAGTCTATAGGACTAAACTGAAACCTTTCTGTCAAGTTTCTAAGCAAGTGACTCAGGAGAATTGAAAAGTTACCTATAATATTATGACAAACACATTAATCTCAAAACAAATGTATATTTCTCTGAGACCTACGTTTTCCTATGCCTTTCCTACTACTAATTCTTTTAACTTTTGAGATCAGATGTTTTCATCTCAAGTTTTGTTTGATTCCTACGCAAAATATTTTTTAAAAGCTCTCCTAGTGCTAAGCCAAATCAGATAAGTGAATAAATACCTCTAAGTTTTAGTGTATAGCAGTATCACCTCTAGGTTGCCCATTATTTAAGAGTTGATAGAGTTAAATTTGAGGGCATATTCTCAAGGAACATTTGCAGACATTTTAATTTAAATGATTTAATAAATGTAGTCATTGACTCACTTTGTCAGTTCACCAAATGTTTGAGTATGTCCTGTGTATCGAACAACATGGATAGATAAGTTTGATGAAAGGGAAAAGATGACACAAGATATTTAATTTGATGGAATTTAAATTCTACTCAATATGAAATAATACATTATCTCTAGACTTCCAAAGCTTTATATATATATACACATATATATATATAATATTGATCAAACTTGAAACTTGATTGTAGTGAGTGAGCACAATTTTTGTTACTAGATATCAAGATGTCAGAGTGAGACCAAGTATGCAGGTTTTTTTCTTTTAATGTAAGTTGAGTGACTGTAGCTTTATCTTCTAAATATTTACAAATATTTGAAGCTTTTTAGGCAAAAGGATTAACATGATAGAAATGACACTTTATAATCATCAATGGAATTAGAATATATAACCAGAAGTGTACTAGTAGACTAGGGGAGGAATTGAGGATAATTTAAAGTGATACATGGAGGAAATTAAATAGAGTTTTGATTCAGAAATAATATGAGTTAAACCCCTCAGCACTTTTTTTGTATCCAACTTCTGGGCCGATACAGTGATTTTACAGAGCAAAAAACAAGCACGTCTGTAACCAAATGGAGCTTAGTGTCTAGGAAAGAATAAAACAATAAAATATGTATGTATGTGTATATATTTATCTGGTGATGTGTCTTATGAAAGAAATATTGACAGAAGTTTTCCTGAGAACTGGTGACTAAAGGATTTAAACATTTTGATGAGGCAAGGAGAGCAATTAAGACAGAAAGAAAATGAGATGTGGAGTGCAGTATGAACTCAGAATTACCCTAAGTCATAAAAAAATACAAATTAGAAAGAGAGATTTATAAAAGGAGTGGATAATTGATTAAGATTTTTTTCTGCGTGAAATTATATTAGTGGTTCAAAGTAGAATATCAAACAATAAGATACATAGGACCTAAAGCTTAAAAACAGAATGTAGTTTATTCCAAAAGATGTGCAAAACCAAAACATAATGAATGTTGGAAAAATATACAAATTTTAATGGGAAACAATAGAAATTATTTTAAGGACAATTTTACAGTAAAATACTTATATCTTTGTTTAAAGAAATTTCCAAAATTGTCAAGTACTTTTCCTTTTCTTATGTCTTCCGATATTATTTCTTCTGATCTTGTTCATCAAAGATGTATTTACTCCCTTCAAATATATATTCCTTTGAGACTCATGAGCATGTGAGAAGAGAATACAGCCTTACCCACCCAGGAAAAAGTGCCTGCAGAATGTACTTGTTATGTTCCTTGAATAAATTTGAAATATCTTTCTATGCAAACATTTGTTCAGTAATTTCAATTAAAGGTTCATTAAAGAAGCATTAAGTTATTGCTTCGACCCTTGAGAAGTTCAGTAGAGCAGTAAATTCTTCATTGGAATAGAACCTGCAGAAACTCATATTTTGTTCTTACAGGCAACAATTTTCTTTGTAGAATTTTTTTTCAGATTCCAACTTGCTCCCTTTAAAAAGTCTACACTTTAGCCATGTCTAAGTATTCCACCACTTGCTAACAGTTGCAAGAACATATTACACACCTTAAAATGTATGATTTAAAATAGAATTGGGATACAATACCAGAATATCTATTAAGTGTAATCAATTACAAACAAATTTGTTTTCCTTCAAAATTAATTCCAGTTTTAAAGCATTTCTTTTTGAAGTCTAAAACTGTAAAGCCTATTTATGTTATCCAATATGATAACTAATGTTGGTTGCAGCTGTTGAATACTGAAATAGTAGCTTTTTGTTACTGAATAATTGAATATTTAACTTAATATAAATCCCTTAACAGTACAGGTGCTGGGGATTTAGCTCAAGTGTTAGAGCCCTTGCCTAGTAAGTGCAAGGCCCCGAGTTCAATCCCCAGCACCAAAACAAACAAACAAACAAACAAACAAACAAAACACCCACTATGGTTCATTGAACATTGTATAGAGCAATTCCGGTCAGTGGAAACATGTGTCCTTTGAGACTCACATGATCATTTTCTGTAACAAGAATAGTGAACCACTGACTATTCTAAGATAGGTAAAAACCACATGTTTTTTTGTTTTGTTTTTTTGGTTTTTTTCGGGGGGTGCTGGGGATCAAACTCCAGGCCTTGCACTTGCTAGGCAAGCACTCTACCACTGAGCTAAGTCTCCAACCCCACCACTGACTATTCTAAAAATTACTTTCAGTTAGAGGGATTGGTGGACATTTGTGTTACATTAAATGAGAAAATGAGGAAGAAAAAAACAGCATGAATAAAGTACTTTCCTTTTATTTTTTCACATTAGGCAAAATATTCCACAGCAAAAGTGTCTAGAGAAACAACTTTAGGTTTTTAACTGACATGAATGAACATTTTATTTATTCTTCCTAGAAGGACTACTAGTTCACCAGGTTTGCATTACTGTAAATTTACCCTTAGTTACTCCTCACTGGTATTGTGATCAGCAGAACATAAACATTCGAAGTACATTCTTCTTCTTGAGGAACACCAGTGTGGTAACGTCAGTGTTACTTGGTAAATGAGGGCTGGAGCGCAAGACCTCCAGGGAAGCTCAGGAGTGGTGCGTAAACCCCTATCCCTTTGCCGCCCCCTGAAACCCGTCACTGTCCCTGACTGCTTGGTACTTTGTGGGTGAATTCTTTATTCAGAGATTGTTCTGCAGGAGTAGGGGCAAAAAATCCCAAAGACTCTGATTTTAGTAAAGAATTGGACTCCTTATACTTTAAAAACATGGCTGATATTTCAGGCTAGTGTATTCTGTGATGTACATACAGTAGTTGAAAGAGAATCAATTTTTCATAGTTACAAAGAGAGGCACTCACAGCACTTGATATATTGTAGCTTGCTTTTCATGACTGACAACATTTATTTAACTAAAAGTACGTTTGGCATCTGAGAATAAAAATGCAAATGTGTTATTTGTGACATTACAAACTAATTTTTGATCTGTAAATCTGAATATTAAAGACAGAATAATCAAGAAAATATTTTGTGGCCCTTCCATTCAGAACCTTTTTATATAGCTACATACTTTGCATAGCAATTTAAAAATTAAAATAGACAAATTGATTTTTCTGAGTACTAAAATGATACTTCCCATGAAAATGTGATGGAGTAAAAGTAAAACTACCCATTGTCCTCTAAAATCGTAATACTGTGATGAACATAGTGCAGTTTTTATGTTGTCTTTACTAATTCTTTATACAGGTTCACAGTTTTCTGCCATATTACAGCAGATGCAGCTGTTAAGAAGACTTGGAGAACATCGTGCCTAACCAGCAAAAGTGGGCAAAATGCTCCTTGGACTCTCTCAGTGTTTTCTGTATTCAGCATATACATTTGAGGAGTATCATATTCTGCTTTTGAGCATAATCAGAGTTTTTTTGTTTTTTTGTTTTTTTTAAGTAGGCTTATTTTCTAAAACTAAACAGCTGTTCCAAACAGGGGAATTTGGCATAAATGAGAACATTGCAAGTAGTTGATATAACCCAAGGTAATCATTTTTTTCTAAAGAGAGACAAATTTTTATTTTAAATCATAAATCTATACATCGTACACTTTCATTTATGGTATATTTTGAAGATACTCAGTATGAACATCTGTGTCCAAACTGGAAAGTAGACTGAAATATATTTATAGGTCAAAATAAACATTAAAAAAAGAAAACATGTCATTGTACGTTGTATACTGTAGCTATAACTTCTGGGTCTCTTATAAAATAGAAAAGTCTGACTGTTCCTTCAGGTTCTAGGTATTCAAAACCAATTATATCCTCTTTAGTGTTCAAAACCCTTGGCTGGAGTTATTTATATAGATTTACAATTACTAACATATAGATTTCTTTTGGAAATTAAAACTATTTAGATTACTTTGACAGTGTTGTACTGGACTACAGAGGGCTTTCACCCATGGCCGGGAAGTAATAACTTATGAGAAATATTTTGATATTTATATAAACATTTAAATAATTAAATATTTTGTTAGTAGTAGAAATTGGTCACTGACTTACTGTACTTCAAAAATCATTTAACTCTCAAATGACAACTGTGGACAGCTGGCAAGACAGTTATACTTTAAAATCTCATTATGTTAACATTTACAGAATTTTGCTCTTTTTATTTGTAGTCTTTGGGAATAAACCTAGAGCTACACTTAAGAACCCAAACATTCCATAAGCAGTCTTTTAAAGAAAATGGGTGATACAGCTTGAGGAACAGAAAATGTATAAAAATATTTGCTAAAGGAAGGAGATATGAATGTGGACATTCACTTGTGTGTTAGTAAGACTAGTAATTATTTTGAGTAAACTATAGGAGCCCATTTCAGAAAAAGTGAACTTGAAATTTGAAGCTGGCTAATAAGTACGTTATTTTCTTGTTTGTTTTCCTTCTTTCAGCCCATCTGTGCTCTTCAGCTAGTCTAGTTTCCCACGCTTCCTTTGTTGCTCACACACTGACATTCATAGACTTTTGTTGTGCATTTTAAATTATTTTATTTAAATATAAACAAATGTTTTTTCTAGATGTTATGAAATAGTACAAAAATATCAAACATATCTAGCAACTACTTTGAATTATACATGTATTTAATATTTGGGTATTAAATACTAATATACTGGATCTATTAATTTCATTAAACCTCCTGGTCATACACTGGCTATTTTTCTAGAATTTAGACTTCACACACTGGAGTTTCTGTAGATTCAGTTCTGTTGCATTCAGTGCTATACATTCAGTCTAGCATGCTAGAAAATCAGTACATGTTTAAAAAGAATGAATAAATGAATGAATTTGTAAAAGCACCAATTTGATAACCTTCTAGAATTTTATCCTTGAGATTCAACTTATCGCTGTCAGATTTTTGATATTCTGTTTCCAGAACCTTGTGTTGTACATTATCTTAATGTGGTAATCTTTCTTTTGTTTCGCTGGTTCCTGCTTAGTTTCCTGGTAAAGACTAAAAAGGGACATAACTTTTTAAGACTCCATTCATTAAAGTAGTCGAGCTTACTACTGTGTAATAACAAATTCCTAAACATTACAATTTATCGTAAAATAGAGTCCCATGGTCTGATGCCTGAGGTTTGAGTAAACCTCAGAGAAGGCATTTTAAGACAAGGAAAGTGTAAGTGATATCCTCATGGAAAGTTAATGATAAAGTGCAATTCTGTAGACTCTTCAAAGAGAGTAGAAAAAGTACAAGGATCTGCATTTTTATCATTATAAACTGGCAGTTTTAAGTAATGTCAGTGATAATTTGTATTTAAAATTATTAGATATCTATTTTTTTCTTTGTACTATATTTTTCAGTTGTAACAGATTATTATTTCTCTATAACTCATAGTAAGAAAATTCAGTATTTTTTGCCCTATTCTTTAATGGCATTCCATTTTTATCATATTTACCATCATTTTTTTCTTTAAAATGCTATCCTTATTTTGTTTTATTCAGCAATTTATCCTTTAATTTGTTAGAATTAATTCAGATCTCCATAATCAGTAATGTATATTTAAATTTTATGACTTCTTGTTCTCCTAAAAGATTTCCTCATATATATATACAAATATACATATATACAAATATATATATATAGACACACAAATATATACAAATATATATATACATATTAATATATATTTTTTATCCCTTGGGTCTTCAAAATGTTTCACATATGCTCTTTGTGATGATTTAAGTAGCCATTTTATTATGAATTTTATCTTTGTCAGTTTTTATGAGAACTGTATGTCTAGTTGTAGACTGAGAAGTGAAGAAAAAATGTCTTAGCCTTGCTCAGTGGGTGTGTTGCTGAAATCCTTTCTCAGATACACTGCTGACAAAAATAATAATGTAGCTGCTACTTTGTTTCCTGGTGTGTAGTAAGCATGCAGCCTCAATCCTGTGAGTTGTTGCTAGACACCTGCAGGATTTTCGCTTGCCTATTATCTTCATATCTGATATTTATGTACAGCATACTACAGTGCCCAAGATAAACTATGTACAGGAACACTATCTCTGTCTGCACAAGGAAAATTGTTTATAGGTACTTAAATCAAATTAGAGATTGTAATGATTTACCTCTAAATCCTGTCCCATCCCCAGGAACCACTTCTGTAATTCAACACTGAATTCTGGCTTTCTCTGAGTCATATTTATACTGGACAGTCTGAGAGATGGCTGTACAGAGTAGCCTGTATAATAGCCATAGTGTTTGCTTTCCTCGTTTCCAGGCACATTCTTTCCACCTTCTAAGCTGTCCGTTAATCTTATTTTAAGTGAGAGTGTGAGATTTTATTTTATCTCACAGAATTTCAGTGGAGATTTCAGATAGGCTGCATTGAATGATTATGGCTAGAATCCATTTTATTTTAAAGCTTTGTTAGTATTTTTTAGAATAATGTTTGTAAATTTCTCTGCCATTTGCTTGTGATAATGTGGACTAATGGATGGAAGAAACATGTAAAATTCAAAATCAGTTTTGCTTATTTTTGATATTTACTCTTTGAACTTCTCTTTATTGATACTGCATTTATATGAGATTTAGGAAGTTTCAAATGGACAGAATTTGAAGTGTAATGTTAAGTGTAAAAATTTAGACAAAGAAAGTTAAATATTGGTTGGTTTTCCTTTATGCGAAAAGTTTAAAATATAGATGAAGCAAAGAGTAAAATAAAAGAGAGATGGTAGAAAATTAAAAGACACACTTTTTGTAGACTGGACAAAGGACCCAAAGGAGGAGGAAAATTAGAGGGAGGTAAAGAGGTAGAAAATGATAAAACGTTATATGCATGTACCAATTCCCCCAAATGAATGTAACTATTATGTTTTGCAAACAAACACGAATTTTAAAAAGCTATTACTGTACAGGCAAAATGCTGTAGTATAGGTGAAGGAAACGGGCTATATATAACTGCAATATTAATTTTAAAATGTCCATTGATAATCAGAAATTACTATATTTAAAATCTTTGTAACATTAAGCTGTTGTTCTTTATGCTCAAGTTAAGAAATTCCTATTGAGTTAATACATAAGGATTTGACAACTTCCAGGATTTTGAGATATTAGTAATTAAATTATTAGAGATTATTTTTCATCCATTCATGGTATAGTTAGTCTAAAGTTCAGTTTTTATCCTGTTTCAGGGTCATCTATTTCTTACAGTCTGCATATATCTGTGTACATAAAAGTATTACAAAATTCATCAGTTTATTTCTGTTTAAAAAATAACATTGCCATCATTTGTGGTTCTCTCTCCTGGTATTTATTTACACTCCAGTATTTATAAATCTCTCCAGATCTTTATATCTCTTAGAAGAGTATTTTATAACTGATTTCACAGTGCCCCACAAAGTTATTTAAACACAGGCATTAGAAGAGATGGAAAAATTCTTAAGAGTTTTTATTGCAGTTCTAATTTTCTCTGTTTTGGATTTTAATTATTGTGTTTGAAATTTATTACTTTACTTTTTAGTTTTGGGTGAAGATCCGACACTATATAGCTATGTACCTTTAGGCAAATCTCGAAATCTTATGAAAATTTATTTTACTGAAAGTTATAAGGCTAAATAAGTCAATACTAGGGGCTGGGGATTTAGCTCAGTGGTTAGAGTGCTTGCCTAGCAAGCGCAAGGCCCCGAGTTCGATCCCCGGCACCAAATAAATAAATAAATAAATAAATAAGTCAATACTAATGTCTAATATTTCTTTCACCTCTTATTTTGTGAGTAATAACAATCACAATAACAACTGCAATCTTATGTTACGCACCAATGCTTTAAACAGGTTTATCCTTTTTTTATATTATTTTTTATTTTATTTTATTTATTTATTTTTTTTGTACCGAGGATTGAACTCAGGACCTTGTGCTTGCGAGGCAAGCACTCTAACCACTGAGCTAAATCCCTGGCCCTGGTTTATCCTTTTATAAGAGGAGGAAACTTAGGTTCAAATAGAGCCACTTGTTCAAGACAACTCATCTGTGAAGTGGTGGACCCAGGATTTGAACCCAGATCATGTTCAATCATAGTTGTTTCCAGTGCTCATAGCAGTTCATTAAATCTTGAGGCCATGTTCAATTACTAGTCACCAATTATTTTGCAGATCACTTTTCATTTAGTTTGTATTCTCCACAGAAGATTTTCCAAATTCTTCATTCGTGACCTAAATAATACCTAGCAAACTTTGGATCCTACTGTTACAAAAGTAATACTAGAAGTCACCAGGTCTGGGCATTTAAGCAATTATCTGTATTTTTGTATTTATTCTCCTTCTCTTTCCTACTCTAATTATAGTAACGTTCCTCCTCTATCAAATATGAACCTTCATTTCCATTCTTTTTTATAGTATTTTTTCAGTTTTTATTTTTTAATAGTACATGTTTACATGACATGACTACATTCCTTGTGTGGAGTTGTTACATATACATAACACATCTCAATTCCGTTTTCATTCTCTTTCCCTCCCCTCTTGACCCCATCTCTCCATCACTTGATCCCTTCCCCATCTGAAAAAAGACCTATCTTCCTACTCCCGATTATCTGTCTTTTATTTTGCTCTTTATTTATATTTTGGGTTTGTTGTGTGGAGGAAAAATGTGATGTTTAAGCTTGTCTGTTGAATTTATTTCATGTAAAATTGTAGTCTCAGGCAATAACTATTTTCCTACAAATGACTCGAATTTGCCCTTTATGAAAGAATAGTACTCCATTTTGTATACCACATTTTCTTTATTCACCTTAAATCCACCTGCACGTTTATTTATGTACACACTTTTTCATGAAGTGAGAGTATAAACATAAGTCTTTGATCAATGTCATTTTCTTACTCCTGTTTGATATTGGGTTATTTTCCAAGTGAAAACTTTTCAAAGAACTTTCACTTACTACCTCATATAATGTGTATACATTTGAGGTTATATTTCTTTAGAATTATCTAGAAATAGCAACCACTATACGTCTTGGCCCACAGTAGGTGCCAAAATTGATTTTTAACAATAAGCACTCAAAACATGAATATAAATCTGAGGAAGACTTGCAATACAGAATCCGAGTTTTGGAAATGTGTGTACATTTTTAATTTAAAATAGAAGTTGAGAAGGACAAGCAAAGCTTTAAATGTTTTTGTTGAGTCCTCTTAAAATTAATATTATAGCCAGACATTTTAAAAGTTTCACAAGGAGGGATACATGAAAGAATCTGAACTAAGTAAAAAGTTGGGTGGATTTAAATTATTGCTCTAGGGCTCCATGAACTGAGGACTACTATCATTTGTGATATAGCTTTCAGTGACTCAGGTTTCGGTTCAAAATAGTTGTTATGTATACTCCCAATATGAGTCAGCCAGAAATTCTAGAGGTCTTCCAGTGCCATTATACAAACTTTCCAGGTATATCTTTTGAAACCACTGAAGTACATTTTATAACTACAATAATATCACTAACAAATCTATAAACATATATATTTTGTAATAAACATACTCAAACTACAATAACATGTAACACAATAACTTGTGATATTTTATACCTCATAAAATACCCATCTGCTTCCAAAATATAAAATGTCTTCCAAACCCAATCAGATGATACAAGCAATCTTCATTCATACTCTGAATTTAAAATTGCAGGTGCACTTTAATCTTGTTAGAAATAAAAAACAGTTTTTATGTTCATGTCCTTTCTGTCTAAATCACATTCCCATCTCCCTGCTTTTACTTGGTTTGACACTACTTATCTTTCACAAGAATACCTTTCTTTCACCTGTCTTCATCAAAAATACCTCTTCCTGGTCCTCATTTTTTCAGCAGTAAAAAGGTAGATTTGCTACAAAAATACAGAATACTCTTATCCCCAACTGTACAATTTAAAGGCTATCCTACCTTGAACAGTTTGTTTGACATCTTTTTACTGCATGCCTCCATCATATGATATACATACTTCATGGACTTGCTCTGACAATTATATTGTATAAGACAGAATTTAGAACCTTAAAACAGTAGCTGGCATGTAGTAAGTACCCAGTTACCCAACATGTGCTGTGATGGAAGTGATTTTTAAATTCTTCCGTAGTATCCTGTCTTTCCTTATCTTGACAGTAGCCACCCTGTAATCACTCCTTTTTTAGTTTTTCCTCTTCCCAGAGTGATAATAAGATCTATTGAGGCAGGACTCCTGTCCCTCTGTTTGCTACAATATTTCTGTTACCAATTACAATACTTAAATTGTAATAAACCCCTATGGATGTTTTTTAAATGAATTAAGTTTCTAAGTCATAGGAGTGAAGACAGACATTTTACATATACAGTATTATCTCCTCGAAATTTCACAAGAACCTAGCAACAAACCAGTGTTACACTCTTCAAGTTAGGAAATTGAACCTTATGTCTCCATAATCATAAGAAAATCCAAATTAGTCAAACTTCACATTACGGTTCTTGACGATTTTTCCAGAAGGCCCCATGAAGACCTAAACCTAAGCAGTAAAAAGTGAAGAAAAATTTAGAAATTAAGTTTCTAATGTGAGATTGTAGATTTGCTAAAATAATGACAGCCTCGGTCATTTTCAGGAATGAAGATTACTTGGAAGTACTGAAATAATTACCTCTAGGGTCTAACTTTGTACCTGAGTAGATCATCATAATGATCATAATCTCTTTTATCATATCTTCGCAAATCTTTGCGTTGGTGTTTATTACAGTTTGTGCAAAGTCTGTTTCATATCATTATAAACTTGCTCTTCCATCATCTGATGCTATCTACAATTTTGGGGTTATGCTGTGTTTTGTACTCAATACTTCTTCATTATTTTTCCTTTGTATTTGTTCCCCACTTCTTTGTGGCTGTGTAATACTGCCCCTGAAGATTTGTTGTCAGTGATCACGTTTACTTCTATTAAAAATACATCGTCATGAAATATTTAAGGAGAATTGCTCAGGTGTTTACAATTTGCTTGTAAATATGTTAGAATATAAGATTAATTGGTGAATGGATAAAGGATGGATAAAAAAAAAACCTGTTATATACCAAATGTGGCAAAATGTGAATTGCAGTGTCCAACTGGTAGGTATATTGGTGACACTATAAAATTATATCAATTTAGCTATATATTTGAAAATTGTCATAATAAAGTTTTGGAAAAAAAGTGTTTTGGTACAACATGAAATCAGAACATTTGGTCTACCCCAATACATTGCCATAACGGGCTCTAGTTTGTATATATTAACATATGCTGCTTGTTTTTCCCCACAATATGGTTAATTCACAAAGACACCATTGTCTTGGAACCATAGCTCTGCCTCTAATATGGATGAACCATCCCTTGGAAATTCAATTTGGAACACTCTGAAACTTAGACTTTTGCTTACATATTAAATTTTTTCGTGTCAAAATGATCTTATAAAATTATCTAAGTTAAAAAAAAAAATTCTCCAAGTGTTGGCTATTGTGGTAGATTTTACTGACGGATTCATCCAGATCGGGTGTCGTGAAATTTAGTCAAACAATCACTTAGGTATTTTCAGTTACACCAGTTATACCAGTCTTTTTCTTCTGCTGTTTGTTCTCTCTTCTTATCCTCATTACTTTTCTGGAAATGTTCTATATCATTTCAAGTAATTATGTACCTCTCTTCATCTTGTATGCCTGAATATTACACAACAGTATATAAATAATAACATATATTTTTGGTCTGGTATGACTCTAGAAGATTTTTATATATCACCTTATCCATTCTCAGATCCCTCCATCAAACTGAGCTCCTTGATTGAGTAAATTATAAATTAATCATTTGTTTACTCTGTCACAGAGACTGACAGATCTTATGTCTGATACATAGTATTAATATTTGAGTTAATTCTGCTAGAGAAGATAATTCTGACACATCTCTTTGCTTAAAGTATACATATTTCATCTCTTTCAAAAAAATACTCTAAAAAGAAAGAACTAGTTCTTACAGTAAAATGCATTATTTTCCTAGTGGAAACATTTTTATTATTGTTACACTTCCTTTGCTTTTCAGTCATAACTGTGGTAAACCTTTCGATATATAAAATGAAGGCTAATATGATGGAATTTCTTTCTTTGGTATCTGTAACTAAGTTTTTATTTTTAGTTTAAAAATAATACACCCACTTGTCAACTTAAAGCTATGAACCAAAATATAGCTAAAACAAGATTGCTTTCTTTATTGGATACTACAAAATTAATTCCTAAATTTTTAAGGTGAAAGTACTTGTGGCTTATATAACAGGAAGAGTTTGTATATAAAAAGTGTGCATTTAAATTCTCTCCTATGCGAATGAACGTTCAAATTTCTACTAATGTGCTATGTACCACTCACTGACACTACCACCTGAAAGCTTTGTCTAGAACAGGGGTCCCCAATATTTTTGGCACCAGGGACAGGCTTCATGTAAGATAATTTTTCCACTAACTGGGCCTGGATTGTTTCAGGATTAGATTCTTATAAGGAGCCTGCAATCTAGATCCTTCATTTGCACAGTTCACAGTAAGGGTCACACTCCTCCAGCTGATCTACAGGAGGCGGAGCTCAGGCAGTAAGGCCCTTAGTGGGGAGCAGCAGTAAATAAATATAATGCTTTGTTTGTTTGCCTGCCAATCATCTACTGCTGTGGGGCCAGTTATTAACACTCCTTGGACCTATGGCAGCCCCAGTCCTATGACTCGGGGACCCATGATTTAGAGAATATATAATTCAAGTAAAAACACATTTAAGTTTCAACTCTAACACACAAGCTTAAATATAGCATGATTTATCTTATGTGAGAAACCCAAAATATAAATAAACAGCAAAATAAAAGACAGATAATAGGAAATGGGGAAAGAGAACTTTTACGAAAGGGAAGGAGACCAAGAGATGGAGGGAGGGGAGAAGGAGAGGAGAGGCAGGGGAAGAAAAGAGAATTAAGATGTGTTATGTACATGTACCAACTCCAGATGAGGACTGTAATCATTATGCCCTGCACACATGTACTAATGAAAATTGAAAAAAAAATGTTAACCCTTTTTACAAGGCAGTTTCTTAGTCAAATGCAAAGCTCTATTAAAACAAATAAGCATGGCAACATTTTAAAAATATTCAAAATACAATAATTATGAATCTTCTAAATATAGGCATGCACATTCATGAAGCCTATGCACCGTAGAAATGAAGATGTTTCAAGTCATCAGACACACTGGTTATAGTATTAGAGAAAATCTCCATGCTACTGGTTTTGTTGGTTCACTGCTGAATTTTCTACAAGTGCTTTTTACATACAGTTGTTTTACAGAACTACTAAGTACATTTGTTTCAGAATGGGTAGTAATAAATTCTATAATATGGGTAGCAATAAGTTCTCTATTATGCCAGTATCATTTTAAAAATTGGGCAGATTGGTTTCTTAGCCTTTTGGGTTAGATCAATTGCCAAGGATTCCAGATATAAGGTATTCATCTATAGGAATGCCATATAGTAATAACAAATTCTGAGTTTCAAAGTACCTTATTATTCTCATAGAAATTCTGTTACTTAAAGACTTATCGTAACATTTAGGAGAAAATCTGCCTTGATGATACTTGGTTTCCCACTCATCCTTAACTTCATACCTTCTTATTAAAAGATGAAAATAAATGCTTGCCCACATTTTCTGATGGACTGTTAATGTTATAATTGTCTATTAAGTCCTGCAGGAATTCTGGGATGTGGACATTTCTGGAAGGCAACAAATAAAATGCATAATGAAGGGAGCAAAAATATTTATAATTTAAAATCATTATTAACTTTTTTGAAAATAAATTAAGAAAGCAATGCAGTTTACTTCAGCCAGAGTGACATTTCCGACCTTTTAAAAATAGATGTGTATTTTAATGAATTCATTTAGTAGAAATATTTATATCTATACATTATGGTACAAGAAAAGATTTTGTATGTAATGTTTTATTTTCTTTTGATTTAAATTGTGTTGGGGATTACTTTTATCCCCAGAACATTAAATTGTTTGAATAAATATAGAAATAGAAATTGGCCCATTCATCAAACACGTGAATATTAATAACATATTAAACTGTAAAATAATGAATTAAATTTTATATGACTTTTTGTTTCCTGGGGAAAATAGAGTATGAAAGTATCAACTGGTCCTACACTTCCAGTTTCATGAATTCTTTTTAAAATGCATTTGTTCAATATTATGAATGCTGGTAAAATGGGAACAAATTACTTTTAATCTATGAGCTGCAGCATGCACAGCACACGTTTCCGTTTCATAAGGAACTGTCATTTATTAATAAATAATTTAATCTCTTAATTTTTGAAGTTTTTTAGAGTGTGTATAAATGCTAAACTCAGCGTAAAAGTCAGACTTTTGAAGAGAATGTCCTCAATTAGTTTTATTAAATTTCTTTTCATTATAGTAATATGTAGAACTTTAACAATGTTATAAAGGTATGTTATACATGAAGCTGAATAATTGAGGGCGGTGGCAAATTGTGAATGTAAATTCAAACTAAATAATCTAATTAGATAAAGTGATCATAGTTTTCTTGCTTTTAATTCTTAAATAGAAAGACATACTATCAGGCCATTCTTCATTAAATCTTTTTAAAGTTAGCACTGTAGTGTGTTGAGTATTTCCTTGTCGTCCCTTAAAATGTTTAACAACCTCCATTTTCTAAATATGTACTTCAATGTCCTACATAAATAATCTAAAACTAAGTTTTCATTTTGGCCTCCAGTAATAACACATTCATAAATGGTCTGTAGCATATTCTATTTGACTGCAATTTTGAATTTTCATGGCTGTTCACTTCTCTTTTGTTTGGTTCCATTCACTTATCAACCTAGACAGAGACCTGTTACACTGAGTTCATTCTCAGAGACAAATAAGTAAATAAATAATCTGAGTACTTTGATACAAGACATAAACTTACATTTGGCTAAAAGGAAAAATACAGCCTGAGATCCAGAATACAAATAACAGATACCATTTAAGGCTATGACTACTCAACTTTAATTAGGTATGAGATAGCTCTGACCTTGGCTATAGATTGGAAGCATGATTTTTCTAAGATCCTTAATTATATCATGAAATATGAGTTGTCTCTGGAACTATGGCTGCTAACATAAAATGTGCTATATGCGTTTTTATAGCAAGCTGAATTACTTGCTCTCTCCTGTAACCTTCGTCTCCATGCTTTTGCTATGCAGCTTTCACCACTAGAAATGGAGAAAATGCTATAGTGTAGAATTGCCAGTGTATTGAATGATTTGTTAATGAGCATAGCTTCTGAGGCCAGTAAGCATTTTCCCTTACTTTCAGTTGCTTTTTTGTTGGTTACTTGATTTTTCTGGGCGTCAGTTTCCATATCTGTAAACAGAGATATCCAAAGCATCAAACTCAGGGGATCGTTGTGACTCGTAAATGATAGCATTGGTAGAAGGCACAGAACAATAGCTGGCACAACTGTGAACCTAACGTGAACAGCTGGTATGAAACTACTTGATTACTGCATGTCTGTTTATTCCTGAAAGTCACTATATGTTTATACTTTTATGCTTGCTTCATAGATATCTTTTTTCCTCAATTTCTAAGGTTTCTCCAGTCCCTATTGCTATCAAACCATAACATTTAATATAGATAGTAACTTCATTTTTTTGACCTATGAACTGACCCTTAGTGGTTCTGTCCAGCTCACACTTATGATCTGATGTCTTATAGGAAATGAGATTCTTTCTGTGGCTGAACTTACTAATGGTCAACAATGTTAGCTCTCTATTGACTAGAATTTTTTCTATTTGGTTTATTATTGCAGAGAACTAGCTCTTAGATTCATTGATCATTTGTATTAGTTTTTACTCTGAATTTCATTGTGATTTACTGATTTTTTTTTTTTTTTTTTTTTTTTTTTTTTTTTTTTTTTTTTTTTTTTTTTTTTTTTTTTTTTTTTTTTTTTTTTTTTTTTTTTTTTTTTTTTTTTTTTTTTTTTTTTTTTTTTTTTTTTTTTTTT
>PVJO010000046.1:66035-170650 GCA_004026905.1 Hystrix cristata | reverse complement strand
ACCTTGAGGTAAATCATTAGGTTATTTGGACTCAGTCTCTTTTTCTTATTTGCCATTCACAGCTATAATTTTCCCTCTTAGGCCTGCTCCCATTTTGTCCCATAGATTGTGGTATGTTGTACTTGCATTATTGCTTGATTCTAGTAATAAATTCACCCTTGACTTTTTCTATGACTCTTTGATTATACAGGAGGGTACTGTTTAATTTTAATATTTGTATAATTTCTGTGGTTTCTTTTGTCATTGGTTTTTAGTTTCATTGAATTATGATCTTATAATAGGCATGGAATAATTTCAATTATTTTGCATTTACTTAAGCATGTTTTATGGGCTAGCGTATGTTCTATTTTAGAGAAATTCTCATATGATGCTGAGAAAATGTGTATTTTGCTGTCCGTTGAAACATTCTAAGTATTAAACACATTTTTTGAAGATTTAGTTCAACTCTTACATTTCTTTGTCAATTTTTTGTGTATGATTTTGTTGGTGTTCGAATGATATTTTATGTCCAGTAATGTTCGTAATGTAAAGTTGAATATGCCACTGTCTGGTTCATGTACGTTTAGAGTATGTTATCGTCCTATTGAATTATTCCCTTAACCAACATGCAGTGACTTTCTTTGCCTGTTATGATCAGTTCTGGCTTGAAATCAACTTAGTTTGAAATAAGGATAGCTACTACTGCTTCTTTCCAGTTTCTCATTGAATGAAATATTGTTTTCCATCTTTTGACTTTTAATGTGTGAATTTCTTTATGGATTAAATGTGTTTCTTTTATACAACATATTGTTTTGGGGGGACCAAGTGAATGAAGGAAGAAAAATTTGAAAATATTAAACAATGAGTGATAAGATGGAGGGGGAAAGTGAGACAAAGAATTCTATTAAGGAGTGGAAAGATACTCATAAAATTGGATAGTGGTAAGAGAAAAAACAAAGAAGATAGAAAGTTAAACCGAAAGTTTAACAGAAACTTAAACAAGAAAATCTATGGACGACTAAAAAGAAGAAAAAAATTAGGGAAAATTTAAATGGAAAAAAGAGAGAAAGAAAGGGAGAAAGGAAAATTCCCCAATCTCCAATAAACCAGTGAAGAAGAAAGAGAAAAAAGGATAAAGAAGAAGTAGAACATGAGTCAGAAATTGTTCTCTATGTTTTTGAATGAGTGTTTTCTTTCCAAGATCCACAGTTGTGGAATCCAGCAAGACATAGTTTCTAGGTGCCCAGCCTGTGTGTGTGTGAGGTTCCCGCCCGCCTCTGAGGCCCTCCCTTAATTTCAGTCTGTGGCAGCCACTCAAGCCAAGTCCTGTCCATGTCCTTGATGATGCTGGTGGGTGGGGAGGACAATCAAACCTCAGATCTTAGCTGGATGTAGGCAGCAGGACAAGAGTTCAAATACTTCACGTACTTCATGCCGACATTCTCTGACCCATTTCTTTTTTTGCACACAATGGAGTGTGACCTGGCTCTTTACCATGGAAGACAAGGCCCCCGTGCTTCCCAGCCTGAGTTTACATTTCTCAGAGATTCTCTGACTAGCCTGCTCTCTGTCTGTGATTGTCTCCCGTAGCCGTCTCTCACTCTGCCACTGTTGGAGGGTTACACGGGGAACCTTGAAGAAGTTTTGCAGTTGTTGTGAGTTGCAGACTTAAATAATCAACCTATTCCCAAAACTGACTCCTGAGTAAACTCTCTCCGGTAGCAAGTACTCTCTTTGGCACCAGGCTGGATTCCCTCCCTGGCGATTGCTCGCTGTGTTGTCCATCTTGGAGCAAAACCCAGTGCTGCTTTTGTAATTCACAATTGTCGTGGGCTTCTTCTGAATCCCAGAAAAGCTAAATTTTGCTCCTAATCACTGCTGCACCATTTTCTCCCTCTCTTCTAGAGCCTTTCACAATGTTCATTTTCATTTGTAAAATGTCATTTTTTATTATCACACCATATCATCTCATGCTAACCAAACTTTGACATCATGAATATCTAAACATCTGTTTTTTAGTACTTTCTTAGACAAGCAAATATTACACGAAATAGATTATTCCATTTTTTGAGACTTCAATTCCTTTTGCTCCTGTTACATTTTTCTTTCAATGAGATTAGGGATTAAAAATCCCTAATCCAAATACTGTATTCAAAATCCAAAAGGATCCAACATCTGCATTTTTTTGAGTGATTATGTGACTCCCAAAGTGGAAAATTCCATCCTTGACTTTGTGTGGTGGGTTAGTCCAAACATAGGCACACTAAAAATATTGTATGTGATTGTCTTCAATCCATGTATCTAAAGTCTGTGTCATACAAAAATGAATCTCATGTTTAGACTTGAGTCACGTTCCTGAGACACCTCATTACATATATGCAAATATTCCAAAAACAAGAAATATGTAGAATCTGAACCACTTCTAGTCCCAAGCATGTTTAATAATGGATATTATTCTGTAAACCCTTTGCCTTATTCACTATTATATTTGTATCATCCAGCACTAGAGATCAGTAAAATGCAGTGAATTTAAATGAATATATATTGATTATGTGAGAAATCACCTAAAATGCAAAGCTAGTCATCTTATTCCACTGTGTACAATATTAAATAATTTATTCAGTGAATCTTGCATACAAATTCATTATTATAGAATAAAAGTCTTTCCGTGTGTTGGCTGGTTATCGTTCAGAGGTACCCCATGATTTCCTCCTCTAAGTTTTGACAACCCACCTTAATTCTGCACCTGAATGACTACATTTAGCTTTCAAGATTCAATTCAAATACTTCTCCTTTTAACTCTTCCAACACCTAATTATTTTCTCCCTTATGCCACAAGTACATTCTCAGCATGATCCCATTGCAACTGTAATAATCTACACTGTGCTTTCATTAATGTATTTCTGTGTTTCTTTAGAGTGATAGTTCTTACAGGGGAGTTATTATATTTTCCTAAATCTTATTTAACAAGAACATGGTTGGTGCTCCTTAATGTTGTAAGACTGTGTCAGAAATTAATGAATAAATTGAGAGATTTGTAAGGTTTGACATTGTCTTCATATTTAATTCAGAAATTTTAAGTAATTAGATGTAAAGGAAAATGTAAACTTGGAAAATTTTAATCAGAAAGAAAAAATAAATGATTAATGCCTTGTGAATCGTTGTGTTGTACTATTTCTTCCCTTTTGGATACTGAGCAAACATGTTGCAGTAAAAGATGGTGCATTAAACATGCAATTAATCAAGTTATCAGAAATGCCACTTTTAATAAAGATTTTTAGTTTCCAATATACAAGATACAAAATTTATTGCATCAAGAACATTAGTAAATAATTCTATAGTGCTTTAAAGTATAAATACATTATAGAAATACCTGTAATGTTAGTTTATCAGCAACTAGTATCATTTAGAATTTGTATCTGTGTGAATCTACAATTACTTAATAGTAACATCTGTATGTAAATGAAAACTTCTGAATACAGAAGAGTTATTTTAGCATGTGACTGAGACTTGTTTGGTGCCTTTTATTTTTAACATCACCAAGTTTTAAATGTGACATTTCAGTAATTACAAACATTGTATTCATTGAAAAATTCTATTTTTATAAATTTATTGATTCTGGAGATAAAATGTTCCTAACTCAAAACAGACCATGTAAAATGCAGAGGTTTAACATTTGTGCAAGATAAAGTTAGACCACTTAGGTATGGCATTAACTTTTCTGATACAACACCAAAGTCCTGACCCGTAAAAGAAATTATTTCATTAAGCTGAATTTCATTAAAATTAAAAACATCTACTCTATGAAATACAGTGTTAAGAAAATGACAAAATAGCCTATGAACTAGAAGGGAATATTTTCAAAAGATTGCCCATTAAGGCTGAGGATTTAGCTCAGTGGTTAAAGTGCCTGCCTTGTAAGCACAAGGCCCCGAGTTTGATCCCCAGCACCAAAAACAAACAAACAAACAAACAAAAAAAAACCAAAACAAAAGAATGTGGAGTAATAGAAACATCCATTCATTGCTGTTTGCAATCCAAACAGCACAACCACTTTAGACAATTTACAGAGTCTTATAAAATCACATTTGGGCTGGGGATTTAGCTCAGTGATTAGAGTACTTGACTTACAAGCACAAGGCCCTGAGTTCGATCCCTGGCACCACCAAAAAAAAAAAAAAAAACAAAAAAAACAAGTAAAATCAAATGTACTCATGTCATGTGACCCAGCAATCTTGTTTTGTGGTGTTGACACAAATGAATTGAAAAATTATGATCACACAAAAACTTGCACATGGGTGTTTGCCCAGAAGCTTTATTCGTAATTGCCAAAACATGGAAATAACCAAGATGTCCTTTAGTCCGTCAGTGGATAAACCGTAGTACATCCAGACGGGGGATACTATTCAGCGCTTAAAAAACAAAGCAGAGCAAGAAGAACAAAAGGTTATCAAACTATATAAAGACACAGGAAAAATATCAATGAATATTATTGAGTAAAAACGTGTCAGTCTAAAATGGCTACATATTGTCCAATTTCAACAGTATGACATTTTGGATAGATAAAACTGTAGAGACAGGTTAAAAGATTAGTGTTTATAAGGATTAGGGCAGAGAGAGATGAATAAGCAGAACATAAAGGATTTTGAAGTCAATAAAACTACTCTGCATGATAATACAATGGTGAATGTAAGCCATATATTTTTTCGAAACTCATAGAATGTACAATAGCATAAGTCAACTCTAATATAAATATTTTAGTTGCGTCTCTCGTCTCTGAGACACAATACCCAAAACCAACAACATCCACAACCATAAAGAGGAAAGGTTTACTTTGTTTGGCTCACGGCTTATAGAGGTTTCAGTCTGCAGTCCGTTGGCCCCAAGGCAGGCCATTATGGTAGAGGAGTTGGCACAGGAGGCTTGCTCATGGAACGGCAGGCAGGAAGCAGAAAGAGAAAGAGAGAGAGAGATGAAGGGAGAAGGAAGAGAGATACATCCTTCCAGGCCACACCCCAATGACCTGCCTTCTCTGAGCAGGCTTCACATCCCAACCTCACATTTAGCTATGAACCAACTCATCAGTGGACTAATCCATGCATGAGTATCATGCCCCCATGATCCAGTTACCTCCTAAAAGCCCCACCTATGAGTGCATGTGGGTTTGAGGGGACATCTAAATATAAATCATAACAGTAACTTCTGCTAAATTTTTCTATGAATCAAAAATTGCCCTAACAAACTAAGTACATTAATAGAATATTTAAAATGTGGTGATAAATATGATATTCTTCTGTTTAATCAGAATGATTAAAATGAATGATTAAAATAAATATGAAAACACAAACAAAAACCTTGAATTCTTATCTTAATATTGTTTTGTCTAGATTACACTTTACAATCATGAAAATGCTTATTATAATCCTTATTTCCCCTCTAAAATCATGGAGAGTTAGTGAGTACAGAGTTCAGTGTGTTCATTCATCATAAGCAATCAAGCAATCATTTCTTAGTTACTTTGATTTGGAAAAGCTATATTAAAACTTTGGTTGGTAATCATGGACTAATAATTTCACAAATTGTTTTGTCTCTGATTATGTACCTTCGCCTTACAATTAATATGAATTTTCTGGACTCTGTCACCTACTGCTACCTACTACTTCCTGATGTCTTTCCTCAAGAGATTATTCTTACTGTGTAATATCTGTTGGGAGTGTTTTAATTCATTTCTATAATTTATTTTGCTTTCCTACTTGCTTGAGTCTCAATTCAATTAACAGTGTCTGAAATGCCTACTGTCATCTCTTGCATGTATATCTGGACCAAATTTTTGTCCTGCATCAAGCCTTATATTAACTCTTAATAAAGTATCATGAGTATTGTTATCTCATGATAATTTTTAGTAACATTTCCCATTTTTCATCACAATTCAGTCTATGCTTATGTGTCTAGGTGGAGAAGTCAGCTTTTAAAGCGCACGCTCTATGTTGCTCATTTCCTGTGTCTCTGGTTCCTAGAATAATGTGTAGCATATATAAGTTTCTAGAGGTTCATTAATAGCCAATGTCATTCCAATCTAAAAGAGTTTACTTAATATGAGTTAATGTTGCTAAAATGATGATTAAAGTGAGCTTAATGTCAATTAAAATTATAATTTTTTCAGTTAACTGTGTAAAATTTAGCATAAGAACACGGTAAAATTTAACATTTAAATACTCTTTTTTCTTCTCTCCTCTTGCTGGTTTGTCTGAATTTAAAAGAAAGTTAAGCACGTATTTATTTTTTTTAAATACTACCAAAAGGCAGTAATGCAAATTAGTAGTTTATTGTCAAGTCTTTTTTCTTGGCAGTTTTGTTTCTTAAAATAAAACTAACTTAACTATTTATTTTCTCCTCTCAGTTTCTTCCATAACCTTCATAAGCAAATATACCTCACTCCGTCTTGCATTGACCCTGGGCATCCGAGCTAGGATTCCGTATTGCATCCTAGCTATGAGAGTTGAATTTAAGTCCTTTACATTATTTCCAATATCCTTTTTCCATTGTCCGTCTACAACTATTGACCTCTTAATCCTCCACAGTATTTTTTATATAAAAATCAAAATAAAGCTCTTACTCATCACCACTTGTATCTTTCACAACTTTTGTAGCTATAACTTTCTTTTACACTGTCAAGTTTTTAAAACTTGTACATTGATAGCATTCTTGTCTTCTGTATGGTATATTACTGGTTAATTTAAGTGATCTAATTTCTTTATTCCTATATAATTTTAGGTTTGATGCATATAGCATTGTTTATAGCTTATAGCAAATATTCTCTCTCTAAACTCTATCAATTATTATAATCATTTCCTATTTCAGCTTACTTCAAAATATGTTGTCTATAACTTTCTTGTATGTTACCCTCTAATGTCCTTCACAATGTGTAACTACTATTCTTTCTTTTATTCTGTTTTTAAAAGTATATTCTATTTTACATTTATCACCAACATTTTCAGTGTGTACTCACACCAAAACAAGCTTCTCACAATAATGAACATCTCTATTTGTACAAATATTGGGAAATTGGCCAGAAAACGGCACTGGAC
Source organism: Hystrix cristata (assembly GCA_004026905.1). Taxonomy (NCBI): domain Eukaryota; kingdom Metazoa; phylum Chordata; class Mammalia; order Rodentia; family Hystricidae; genus Hystrix; species Hystrix cristata. The sequence continues at coordinate 163,583 of PVJO010000046.1, read as the reverse complement.
TATAAAGGTACCATATCTTCTGGGGGATAACGTATCCTCAAGTGGGTTTGTGTGGTTGTAGCATAGAAGAGAACCCTGTCGTGAGTCTCACTAATAATTAGGATTTTTCTATGGTTCACATAAATCGGATTCTTAGATAAATCATGAATCAACATAGAATTTCATTCAACAGTGTATTAGGTAAATATGTGTGATATGATTGAAATTGTTTGAGAAATCTTAAACATCAACCTGCTCTCCCACTGTAGATCATATAACTACATTTGACCTCAATGATCACTGAATTTGACTCTACAATTAAGATGTAGTATTAAGATACTATCACAAATAAATTCCAAATTTCATAAGGTTAACCAAATGAAGGATTTCTTATTTCCTTTTTCTTACTTAACTGTGTCTCCATGGGAACTTCTCATCTAGTGATGACTCTGGCCTTCAGGATCATTCTACCGTGTGGCTTTGATATTTTAGAAATCCAAACTTGTAGCCACCCAGATGAAGCCTAATTCTTTTGACAACAGTGTTTCAGGAGTATTTGGTGCCAAGACAGAAATGGGATTCATCACTATTTTTAGCAGTCTATTTCCAGAACTAGTTACAGAGTACCAATTCAACTATTATGTGATCTCCAAGGACACACTGTAAGAAGAAACAAAATTGGTGAGAATCTATGGAGTCATGTTACTAAAACTCCACTCATCCAGTCTATGACTAAGTGTCAACTGAAGATAGAATGCTTCTTCTTGGAGAATCAGTGATGTAATTAATAGAGAGTTACATGCAAATTCATTGTAAAATATTAAAAATGGATGAAGTAAGCACGAAAAACTAGAAGTGTAAAACTTTACTTTAAAAAACAGAAAATGCTGGCTATAATTTCTAACTCTCAATAAAATGTCATGTTATAACCTCTGTCAAATGAAAGCAGAATTCATAGAGTACCTACTCCATTGCTTCTCAAGGATGCAAGTATTTTATTTACTCTTTTGTCTAAAGAAGTAAATATCCTCGTATTTCCTTTCTCTTTATCCTTTAATGTATAGATACATAACTACTTTCTGTAAATTTGGGTTTCTGTAAATTTAGAGACATTTCTTGTTAGGCCATGTAGGCATCAATGAAATAACTATACCTTGTAACCTACTTGTTAAGCTACAGGCAACTCAGCCATGAAGTAGGTTAAATGACATTTAGATGAGTTTTCATTACTCAAGAGAGTCATGTAACTGGATAAAAATCAGCCCTCAAATGCAATACAACATTATTTACTCTGTTATATAAGCATGTAAACACAACAAAGTTAAAGCTGTTAAAACAGTGAAATATTATTCCTCTAAAGATTTACAGTACAATTTAGTATTTGCAGCACTAGGATTACCCTTAAGAGTATCTGATTTTGTCATATATATTTTTTAACTTCTCATTCTCTCTAGTGATTCCTGGCTTTTGGCAACCTCAATGTTGCTTTATTTACTAATACTGACAACTATGATTAATGAAGAGTTATCACCTGAGATAGTTTATTCCCTCTTGGATGTCTTATGAAATTACAGACTTCATACATAATTTATGACATGCATTATTTTAACACCAGGGTCCAACTAACATAATATTTATACAGATTATAGAACAAGATATCCATGCTGAAACATGAAGTCTAGAAAGACATTGCACAACTACAGGAGAATTCAGGATGATTTGGATGTTGTTATAGTTCCTCTGCAGACCTTTTGTCAGGGAGTGTATGGAAGAGCAGGAGATGAAATAGCAAGAATGAAAAAGTGGGGCGAGGGAGAGAGAGAGACAGAGACAGAGATGCACAGAGAGAGAGTGTGAATGTAAAGAAAGATACTATACATTATTTTGTATTATATGGAAGAATTGAAATTTAAATGTCTTGCTCTTAAATATCAATGTTTAGCATTCATTTAAATCTTATTATAATTGAGATTTACTCCTAGAATTCAGACATATATTCATTCCTGGGATTCAGTCGCATTACTTCCCTTTTTAGAGTTCTTATTTGACAACATTACTGCACAGAAACAGAGTTACTAAGTTTTTCTTAAAAATATACAGGGAAATTATATTTAATATGCTTATATCTTGTCAAGTAGTAAGTACTGCCATTCTGTGTGTTCAGTTTAAACCTATTATTATTAAAAGAAGAGATACATTTGGCAATCCTTTTGAGATTTCTATCAACCCAGGAATAATTTAGGGTCTTATTTGAGCCTTATGTTATTGCATAAATTTATAAAATAAGGAAAATCAAAATAATCTACAAGCAGAATATTGATCTGAACATAAAGTTCAAATTATTAAGGGAAGAGTACCAGTGCTATCTCTATTCAGAATGTTGCCATTTTTGAAATACTCTTTTAATGTACTCTTTTAACTGTAAAAATATCAAGCAATTAAAAGACAGATTTTCATCTAAGCCTCCAGGTCCTCAGAAAGCATACCCTGGAGTAGAGTGCTTAATTGCTGTTACTTTTGGGTAGTATAATTCCAGCAGACAGAAGGACTGCAGAGTGAGCTGGGATAGGAGGGAGAGCAAGCATGAGAGTATGTTTGCAAGCTGGCAGCTACTTACTGATTGCTTAGTCCCACGGGATGTTCCCAGAAACACCAAATATCCCACTTCTCAGTTTATGTAAAGCTGGGCATCTCAGGGCAAGAGGAGTGGGACAACTTCTTCACTGTTTCCCATCCCTCATTGATAAAATTTTACTCCACTGTAAATCAACTCCCACCTATTTTTGGGTTGTGCATACATGATCACTAAGCAGAGTTGTACGGATTCACCCACAGGGAATCCTCTCAATAGGAGATGCAGACGTGAGGCAGAGCCATGAAATGGCTTTTAGATGGATGAGTCAGAGCTCACACAGAGGCAATTAGCACTATAATGGCAGCTCAAACATAATACTGGTAAGTTATGGAAGATCTCAAGTGGTGTGTGTGGGAAGAGTGATATTTTCCAGCCCTAGCACCACACTGTTAATCTACTACACTCCACAGCTACCTTCCACACTACGATGTGGGGCTTCTGTATTTAGAAGAACATTAATCTTCATTTATTTTTCAAGCAGAGAAGGAGAAAGAAACTTGGTATGTTGTACAAATGCAATCACCCAAACCATCTCCATCCACCAAAGTGTTTTTTCACCTCAAAATCTGAAGTGTTTCGGGGGAACATCATTGAGGAAAGCTGCAGCCTCTGCCATTGGAGCCATCTTGCCCTGACACTGCTGATGGCAGTTCCTGCCTCTCTGCTCTCAGTACCATTCTCGATTCCCTTTATCCTCAGCCTTTACTTTATCTACTCTACATACTTTACTGGTAGAGTGAACCCAGAACCTTATTCTTGGCAAGCCTGAGACTTTAGTAATCTTGATTTTCTCGTGACATGTTTGCTACCATTACCAAATAATGGTTCCTAGTCAGCCATGGGAGTGTCGAGTGCCTCCCTAAGGAACCCTCCAGTTTCTGAACTCCTCCCTACCTATTGTTTGGACTGTGGAACAGTAAGGCTAGCTCTTCATATTAACAAGACTGCTAGCATGCCATCACAAGGGACCAAAACTCAAATGGTTATATTTGTAGCTTCATACTCAAAGAAATCTTTCTTGTGAACTCTGGTGCAATTATTTCTCCCCTAGCAACCAGGCCTCTAATAGAACACGGACTGAGGTTTTGACAATGGCGTTCACAGTTTCTCTAAGAAGCTTACTAGTTGTCATTCCTCCTTGTGGCCTTTATTTCTAAGACAGTGTGCTAATAGGGTCATATTAATTCATGTTTCAGTGGTCACACTATAATAAGAATACAGGAATTTCAATTCTGCTGGGTATTTCTTCTGAGATGACATCTTAACTGAGGCTTTAGTTGCCCAATTCTCCAATAGGCTGGCTCTTCCCATGAGCAGCCTGGTATTAGCGAAGCACTTGTGCTCAGGTGCCTTTAGTCTCAGCTTCTCGGTCTGCTGCAATATTGTGGCGTTGTGTATCAATAAATTAGGTATTCCAAGATCCTGGATGATCTGGCAGGCAGGATCTTCCTAGGCAGAAATGATGCCGGTGGAAGAGGTCATCCATAAGCAACATGAGACCTAATCACTTCAGGGAATTATGCCATACTGAAGGCATATTTTGGTTGTTTGTTGGAAAGACTCGCATTCAGCAGTGGCAGCAGCTGTATCATCTTTGCTGAGAGAGTAGTCTTCTGTTGAGTGCATGCATTTCTGCAGCAATGAACCTTCTGTCAATGCAAACATGGGAGCAGGTACCTGAATAGGTAGACAGCCTGACATCTGTGAGTCCATCATGTTAATTTAGTCTTCAAAGTCTCTTTTGCAAGTTTTGGTAATCATTATCATGAAAATCAAAAATGCTGCATGGTTTGTGATTATGTGCCCACGTATATGAATTACTTCTTATTGTACAGATCTCCTTGACCCTCGTCTGCCAGTCTTACTCCCTTCGGTTCTCTGACCTGGAAGCATACTGCCCAGTAATTCATGATTATGCCTACTTCAGGACTCTACATTTTCCTTCTGATTCTTAGGATAATTAACACAGTATAACAACATGGTAAAAGCTTTTGAAAGGGTATACCTCTAGGAAAGGTAATTATTGCTATGGAGTTGTGACAGAGTTCTTTTTTTTCTTCCCCCCTCCTTGGATTGTGTTTTGGTTAGGGGAGGTAAAGTAGTATCTCATGACTGAGACACCCATGACTGAGATTCATATAATCAAACAAGAAAAAGTATAGCTATTGTATTTAATATGATTTTACATTATTTGGAGCCTTCAGAAGTGAAGACCTACTGGGAGTGCTGATCCACTCCTGTGCTCCCAACACTCGGGAGTCTAAAACATGAGGATCACCCCAAGTTTGAGGTCAGCCTGGATTACATAGTGAGTTCCAGGCCAGTGTGGATTACATAGTGAGACCCTGTTTCAAAACATAAAAAATAAAGACTCTTGTATACAGAGAAAACCATGTAAAGGTCTAAAACTATAGATTTGGCTCAGTGGTTAGAGTACTCACCCTGCAGGCACAAGGCCCTGAGTTTGATCTCCAGCACCAAAACAAAAAGTAAAAAATAAATAAAATGAAATTGTGCTTATGTCTAAAGAAATGTGGACAGTCTTGTAGCAGTGGGATCGGACAAAAATGAATATGACCTAATCATTATAAATTGGAGAGAACATATCAAGGCTTGTTTGTTCAGATTCTCCGGGGCGTCTCTGTATCTTCGGAGACAAGGACATTGCTTCCCTAAGGGATTAGGATTGGCCTTTATGGAATGAGGTTGTTGTAACCTACCTCTGAGGAAGGCTGGAAAAGTCTTCAATGGTTTGTATCAGGGGAGAATGACAAGCGAAGGTCAGAGAGATTTTCCTGCTTCTGCTGTTTCTTCAGAAGTCAAACGCCATATTTAGGAGTAGCATACCCCTAGTCATTTTATTTTTTCATTACCAACATATGAGTTGAATGAGGATTGAGACAGGCTTATTAATTCCTTTTGAAAGGTCAGGGTTGGGGATTTTGCTCAGTGGTTAAAGTGCTTGCCTAGAAAGCGTAAGGCTCTGAGTTCAATCCCCTGGAAAAAAAAAAGGAAAGAAAGAAAAGTAAGAGAGTCAAATGATGTACTATAATTCAAAATCGATTTAAGTCATTAGTTCAAAAAGTGAAGTCGGATCGGCAATTATAACAATGAATCTTATCTTAGTAAAATCCAAAGTACTGCTTAATGTACTTTTATCCAATGAACTTGACCAAGAACATTTCTAAATTATATTATTATTATTTAGATGAAGTTATGGATTATAAATAATCTTATAGCTTTTGCAAATATAATTGGTATTTCAGACTAACCTTGTCTAGCTCTGAATCCAGGAATCTTGAATTTAATTATTTATTTGTTTTTCACAGATTTATTTATTTTTATTAGTACATATTTGCTGTTCATTAATGACTGCATTCATCTGGGGGAGTTGGTGCATGTGCATATCACATCTTGGTTCTTCTTACTTCTCATTGTGATTTGCAAAAAGAGTATTTCCCTGTTTCTGATTTGCTTGAGTTTATTAATTCAGTTAACAAATACTAATATGTGAAGGCACATAAGTAGCGGGGATATGATACTGACACAAAATCCTGTCCTAGTGGAAACTCAGAATAACCAAGTAAGTACATAGTAAAAGATCAGTAAAGTTAAGTATCAAGAAGAAAAGCAAGACACGCTCAAGGACAGACAGTGACAAAGGAGATGAACGGGGTGTTCAGGGAAATCCCTGTGAGGAAATGAGGTTTGCGCAAACGTTTGGGTCTTGTGTTTCCAACAAATGGCGAGTTATAGAATTTATCTTTCTTACATATGGTCAGTGCTTATTAATAATGGTTGATAAATTTCTATAAAATAATGGTTGATTAATTTTCTGTAAAATTTCAGTGAAATGTATTAAATTTACTCACCTACAGAGCAATATATATAATCACATCCAATTTTATGTGCATTCTGTCTTTGGTAAATATGTGTTTTTATTAATTTCCTAGTGGTCATTTGTTATAAGGAAAAGATATTGCAAGGAGTTACTTTTCCAAGAATTAAAATCCTGTGCGCAGTCATTTAATTCGATGCAACACTAACCTGAGATCTTCAAGTCAGGGTGTTAGAATTCTGCCCTGGAACTGACGAGATCTACTCTGCAGAATTCTAGCAAATTTAGACGTCATCAACTCCATGTCACAAAGCAGACTAAATAAAATACCTCTTACTCTTTAGAGGAATGTATGGATGCAGTATTTAAAGTTTAACCCCAAAATAATGAATTCGTAGTACCCTTTGCTTTCCCACCAGACTGTATCTCGAAAGCAGAGCTTAAAGAGACTTAATCCTAAAATACATCCATTTGTCTAACACATTTAATGGCAATGCTAAATCCTTTGAACTATATACCTTTTATCTTAATTGGAATAAATAATTGCTCCACTATATACTAGCATTCTTTAGATCTTGAGTTTAAAAGGTGAAGAAAATCTTGTTACTTTCTGGTAATAGGGTCCAAGAAGCTGATATAACTTTAATGCTTGAAAAAATATTGCTTCAGTGATTTGGGAAAAAAAAAAAGTCTATGGTAACATAGAAGCCTTTGATGTATTTTTCCAGTCTATTAGCTTAGGAAGAGTCTATAAAAATTAGCTTATCATAAATGGCTATAGTGAAGAGTCACTTGCTTTTTTTTTAATAACTAAACCAACACAGACTACCAAAATTGATGGACACATTCCCACATCCACCTTCATTAAAGTAGTTACTTAATTTTCCAGTTCTTTTTGTTAACCTTTTCCCTAGTATATTCATCTTAACCTGAGGCAATTAGGATTTGAAATAAAAGAGTATTATTAAAATAGAAGGAATAATACCTAATAGATTTTTTTCATATATTTAAAAAATTTCTTAGGTGCTTGCTTATATTTTATGTTACAACTAATAATTATTGGTACAGTATTTTAAAAATTAAACTGTTATAGAGAAAACTAAAAAAACTCAAGGTATTCATCCTAGTTCATAGCACATTAAAATTTTCATACACACACATATATATATCTCCAGTATCTTTAGTGAGATCATGCCTTCACAGAAAATATAAATCAGCCTGTTGTCATTTACCTGTCACATAAGATATGTTTTTTCTGTAATTAACAAGTGTTCTAAATGATCCTCAGAAAGTCAGAGAGATAGTTGCTGGAACACAAAGGCCATTGTAGATCATGACATAAAGGCAGAGTTTTGTCCTGAAGGTAGTGAAAGATTTCTAGCAGTAGAGCACTAATTCTTTAGAAAGACCACTAAGATCACAGGGTGAAGAATCAGTAGAAAATGGGAGAGTATTTCATTCAGAAGAGCTATCCAGAAGACACTGTGCCATTTAAAATTTAACAAATGCTGAATCGAAGGTAAGAAGAAATTCAGAGGGACATTTGAGAAATAGTAAGAGGAAAAAACTCATAATGTTTGTTGACTACATGGGAGAGTGATAAAGAAGGGTTTAGTTTTCTGGATTGTGTGACAGGGTAGACTTGTCCACCGCTTACTAAGGCAAGGGTAGAAGAAGGACAATGTGAGAGAGACTAATAATCCTCCTTTGGCCACATTAATTTGAAATATCTGTAGTATATCCAGGTGTAAATGTTTGTGAACTATTTAACAGATTGGATCAGAAATACACTAAAATGGAAATTTAGGAGTCAGTGAGTACTTACACTTATTAAATCAAAACAATAGAAATATTTATGCAGCTAGTTTTGAGAGAGAAAAGTAAAGAGGTCTGAGGTCAATTTCTATAAAGATTAGCTTTTGATTGATATGTTGAAGACGAGGATCCCAGAAAAATATTTTTTTTTTGTTTTTCTGTGCCAGATATGGAAGCTGGGGCTTCATACATGCTAGACAAGCAATCTACCATTGAAGTATATCCAAGCCCAGTTACCAGACAGTCAGGATGGAATCCAAGATTCATTGACTTCCAATAAACACAAAGAAGAAAATTCTTCCTATCACCTTCTCATCCCTAGTACAGAGTTTGATACATTAAAATGTCTCCCATATATATTGAAAGAAAAGAAAATCCAGCTTCAGTTGTCCGGCCTCAACGTAATAGAGAATTCCTATGATGTATATAAGAACTGCAAATGAACTACTGTATGACACAGGGATAATTCCGCAGGTCAGATCAATGGCTCGCTAGCAAAATGGCTCGCAATGGCTCGCTAGCGAGCAAGGAAGAAAAATAACAGCACAAATTCTGGCACTCTCTATGCAATTATATAAAATACTCCAAATGACATACGTAAATAAGACACGTGCAGCAATCTCTGTGAAGTTGTTTGGATGACTTTGCAAGAAGAAAATGTGGTAAATGAGAATAAATGTAGTGGAAACACTCCCTGTTCATAATACCTTTTTTCAGGCTGCAAAAAGTAAAATCATGTACCCTTAATGTAGACTAAAGAGAAAAACAATAGAGGTAAAATATAGTCATTAAATATATCAGGCTTGTTTTCTAGGCCGGAATTCAAGAGCAGAGTATATTTTCTAATAGTTGGTTTTCTAGATAGGTTACCCTGATGGAGCTCAATTTATTCATCTGTGAAACATGGATGTATATCACGGATTTGAAGATTGAAAGAAAATATTTGTAAAGTGCACCTTAAGCAGAACATGGCTCATGAAGGTGCTCTAAGAACGTAAGATAGATCTACTAGAGATCCACTAAAGAAGCTTACGGCAAGCCTAGGTGAGAAAACATTAATTTAATACCTGGGTGTGGATTTTAATACAGAAAGGTTGTTTCTTAGTAAACCTATGCATTTCTAAAAATAAGGTGGAGAAACTCGAAAAATTAGCATGCTTTAGATAAAACGTGATGACAGAAAAGCTGAGTTAGATATCCTGGAAAGAGTGGTCAGGCCATAAGGTATTTGTGAAAATGGATAAGGGCATACTGCTTTGATGAAAGTTCTGGCTATTAAGAAAAAAAGTGAGCATTGTCGAAACCAAAGAAAGAGGTAGCAAATCCATATAGAAAAATCTCCCCGTTCTCCTGGAACTCATGAGTAGAAAAACCCAGAAGAAACAGTTAATCTCACACTCCAAGAAAAGACTGTGAGATAATAATGAAATAGGCCAACAAACCTATCAAAAAAAAAGAGGTAAAGCCCCAAAATAAACAAAATTCAAGGACAGTCTAGAAGAAATGGAATGATGCGTGGGTAACTCCACTCAACATATAGTCATGTGAGCTTGGAAACCAGTATGACTAAATGGTAATAGTGTTTAAATTAAACATGTTTTCCCTCATTAAGGTGTAAAAAATGGGAAACAACTATTTTGAAGAAATTCTCAATTTCTGTTTTTGAATAAGAACAAATGAAGAAATATTAGAAATCATCAAGCTTTTACAGCACAAAACTCTTTTTATAACATTTAAAAGATAACTTTAGAGAACTTTCCTAATGAAAATGGCAAAGTAATTCCCCTGGTTAGGCTTGTTTGTGGGATATTCTATAGTCCCCCAAAGGCCGTCGCGCTTTTTTTTTTTTTTTTTTTTTTTTTTTTTTGCCTGACAGTATTTCCTACAGTTGATTTCTAGCGTAGATACCATCTTTTATATTGTTAGGTACTGTGTGCACACACTCATGGCCTTGGCCATTTTATACTCGCTGCTTGTAGTTACCTAATGAGCCCCCACAGAGTCACGCTGCGTTTCACAGCTGAGATACAGCAGGTCACATTTTCCAACTCTTATTGACATTTTTGTGTTTTTCTCTAGTTCCTCTTAACTTGAGATTTCAAAACAGTATTCATTTTTATAATAAGGTATAATGTATAACAATTATACTTCATTTTCATTCATCACTCTAAATAGCCATATTACACATTAGGGTAAATCACTATGCCATTTGTTGTTTTCAATTTTCGACCACCCTTATGTTTATCTTTTCATTAGCATAGTTAACTTTTTGGTCAAAGCTTTATCTCCTTGAGTCCAAGTTATTGTAATCATTTGCTATCGCATTCTCTTCATTCTATTTCATCCACAGTGAACTTTATTAAGCATTAGCCAGTCTCCCCACTTTCTAGCTTTTTATTTAGAAAACTTCCCCTGCACTGTATTCAGACGTGGCATCTGAGTGAGTTTGACTTCCTGCCAATGAGAGAGACATACGTGTTTAAAATATTTATCATCTCAAACACTTACGCTTATTTTTATTGAAAATATTCTAAATTGTTTCTTGTAGCATTTCAAAATAGTACATTATTAACTTTATTTCAGTTTAACATCTAAGATAAAAATAGAATTCTTATCTATAATGGAATTTTAAAATTTGTGAAAATAATCTGGGCATGGTTGCACATGCCTGAAATCTTAGCACTTGGGAGGCTGAGACAGGAGGATTGCCTTGTGTTGAAGTCCAGCCTGGCCTGCATAGTGAGTTCAAGGCCACTCTAAACTACACAGCAAGACCCTGTCACAAAAGACAAAAATAAAATTAAATTTAAAAAGTAAAACTAACATGTTCATTGTGACTAACAATAGACAAATGAAGAGACCTGAATAATTTTAAATGGGGAAAAATATTTTTCTTAAAATCTCATATCTAGTTTCTTGGACTTCGTATTTTTCCAGAAAAATCTCCTTACCTACTCAAAAATGCATCAATTTTCTTTCCTTTACTTTCCATCTTTCTTGCTTTCATTCTTTCTTCACATAAACTATAAAACATATTCTCTATTTTCTTACATCTAAGATTGCACTTCACTACATGAGGTTATGAGGTTGTATCAATGCATGTTGTTTTAAATGGCTACAACATATTATATATATAATGCGTGTATATATACAATTTAGTTATTATTTATTGAAGCATATTTCAGTTATTTCACGATTCATTTGTCTAAACATAGTAGCAGTAAATCTGTACTCATTTACAGATTTCATTTACACTTAACATGCTTTTTGTGTAGCACTTTACTCTGTATGCTCATCTGTGAGCCTTTTGAGAAAAAAATGCTTCAGAGATTTGTGTGTATAGTGACATATATATAAGCATCATACATATATACATATTTGCATGTATGTATATCTATAGTCCTGTGTGTTTGTGAGTATAGATATGGGTATGTATGTGTGTGTGTGTGTGTGTGTGTGTGTGTGTATTATTTTTTCCTATGTTGTTCATAGCATTGATTGGAATTTTTTATTCTACTGGATTGTGGATAAAGTTTTCACTGACAAATTTATCAGCATTTTGCTTTTGGAGTAATGTTTGTCTTCCTCTTCCTTCATAAAATGAATGAGGTCCAGGTCACGGCAATTATAGAGAAAAGTCTTTGAAATTAATGCAATCACTCGGAATAGATTTAAACAACCCTAGAGTTGTTTAACTAATGTTTACTTTAAAAAATACTTGAAGTGCTGCTTCACAATTGATCTCTTTTTCTAAGATATAAACCTGAAATTTAGATGCAGCCTTTCAGAAACCAGGGACATGGCAATCCTCTCTTAGGATCAAACAAGATCCTGCTATTGCAAAGTAATTCATTTGTATCAACAACAAAGCAGTCCAGTCGCAGAACAATAAAAGCTTTGAATTTTATACACAGGCAAAAGACATTCTGATTATGAAGGGAATCAGTGATTCAATCATTTATTCTTTTACCCACTCAGAAAATAACTGTTTGTGCTTTATTTTAAAAGAATGCCATCGTTATCCCTTAAAAATAAGGCACATCTCATGTGAAAACTAATTTTGTGTTTCACTTTGACTATGTCATTCAAATTTTCCAAGTTACTGACCTCATTTGTAAAATGGGGGGTTAATAAATCTCTCCTCAAATATTTTTAGCCTTTAGTAGAAAATGTATTCAGCCTGATGAGCAGCCATTTAGTACTTCTATGTCCTTTGTTGCCCCATCTTTCATTGTTATAGGCAATAATTCTGAGAATCTGGTTAGCATCCAGGGATTCCTGGTTTAGAATCATCCATGGGCAAAAATACTCGTTCCTCTTCTGTAATTGCCTAGGCATAGTTAATCCTTATCTTGTATACCGTATCTGTATCTGAGCTGTGCTCAACTCTGTGTCCTTTAAATACTTGAGTTAGTCCCGCACCTGTCTTCTCCAAATATTCAACAGATGATTTATTTATATTGAGTTGTTCTTTGTTAATCAAGATTTGTGGGTTTCATTGACATTCTATATTGTAAAGGGTAAAAAATAGTATATGCGCCGTGTTCTTGGCTTTGCCTCATTTTATTTCTTTGAAACATTGCTATTTCAAATATTGGCATGTTTCTTCATCTTTAATGCTCCAACACATACTTCTCTGTAACAAAAGCAGAGTTCTGCTCGAGGCACTTGCCTTCCTCCATCTCTACATCCTTCAAGAAGTGAGCCAAGGACCTTTATAATGTTCCATTTTTCATCTCCACTTGTATTTTCTTATAGCACCTCAAACTTGTTTATCCATTATTTAACACCTCATCCTCAGAAAATCTTTTATTTTTCACCTTCTGAGTCCACATGGCAGTGAATGAGTCCATGCTTCAGCTACTCCACACTGATGGCATGTGCAGAAAGTTAAGAATCTTCTTGGATTACCATTTCCTGAATTTTATTTTGGAAAGTCTACATTAACACTGTTAGTTTCAAATTTGAATTATCTTATATCTATCCTAACCTCTCCATCTCCATTTTAGTCCTCTTTAATTTTTATCTGGGTCATCCCAGGATCATGATATATTTTCTTCGTAATCTTTTCCTTATGAAACGCCATCCTTCTTGCCCATCCCCTCACCGCCTCCATGTGGTTTGTCATTCCATGCCTACAGAATTTATACGCACCAAATACCAGAATGTGAGGATGCCCTGTCCTATTTGTGTCAGTTCTCAAAGTACCAAAATTGGGTGATCCACAAAGTGTCATCATATAATTTGTGAATGTTTAAATAAAAATTATAACAGTAAAAAGACACATTGCCATTTAACTTCCTTAGAATAGTCTCTCTTATTTCAAACACATTTATCTCATTGTTCTAATGCAGTTGTGCAAGCTCTCATTTCCTGAAGCAATGCTGTTAACTAGCTGTGTAGAAGGAAACATTTTATTGAAGTAATTTATAAGAATTAGGTGACCATCGCTGCTTTTATATGGTGTCCGACTAAGGATTTAATACTTTAAAGACGGACATGATAACGCAACAAATCTCTAGTAGTAAAAATTCGGCTGAGCGTGGTGGCACAAGCCTGTAGTGCCAACAGTTTAGGAGTCTGAGCCAGGAGGATCACAGGCCAGCCTAGGCAATTTAGGGAAACCTTGACTCAAAAAATGGAACAGACTAGGGATTTAACTCAGGGCAAAGGCCCAAGATTCAATGCCTATTAACACCAAAAAAGGAAAAAAAAAAAAAAGATGTACAGTTTTGTGACAAAAGGACATTAATTGTCAGCACCTTCCACTATCCTGCTTGCAGAAAGGAGAAAGGACTACTATGCTGGCTAATTTTAGAACTAAGGTTGATGTGGAGAGAATATAGTTTTTTTGAGAGCTTAAGGTAGTTTTTTCTACATAACTTTTACATAATTCACCCTCATCATTTAGGCAGTAGACCTAAGCAGCAGTATCAGAAAGCTGGCACAGAGTTTTCTATACAAGATAAAACCAGAGATTCTGGGAGATTTTGTCATTTTCCTAACTACCTATCTATTTCTTTATATGTAAAAGGTTTGCAGACTGGAAGATGACACAATTATATGTTCTTCCCCTAACCCCTAAATATATCAACTTCTAGAATTTGGTTTATTGTTTGTTTGTTTTAAGTAGCAGAAAGCCTTTGCATTTCTGCAGGTCAGTGAGAACACGGGCCTCACTGCACTGCCGAAAGATCTTCTGGCCACGTAGGATTTTCTGAACCTAACCAGCAAGGAGCATTTTGCTGGGCTTCTGGTCACTGGTCCATAAATGAATGACACTCTCCAGGCCAAGGGCTCGCTAATCACCTAGTCTGAATTCTGCACGGCTTTACTAGCTTGTGTTCTCTTTCACTTTTCAAAGTCATAACAGATCAGGCACAGGAGCTGCCACTTCCATGTTTGAGCTGCTTGACTAAACAGGAGGCAGTCCCTCACCTTAGGCTGCTTCATAATGCATTCTGGCCCACTGCTCTGAGTACTTCTGACAGCTTTAACATTTGTTACTGGTGGTTGATCTTGGATGTTTTGATCCATGAATTTGAGTGTGGTGGGTTGTCCCTGCACCCATCATTTCTTGGTCAGCAAAGTAGTCTAGGGACCTTTCTCAGGACTGAGCTAACAGTGAAAATTCTCCTGACGTGCGTATTTCAATTATTCCGAGTAAATGCATTCAAAAGGGGGGAAAAGCACCATTCTCTTTAGATGGCACATGATGGCAATTCCTCAATCATGTAACTATCTTATTCTATGACACACAGTTTTTTCATACGTAAAACCTTTATAAAATTTAGATGACGGCTACTTCACAGCCCTGTCTTGCATTCACCTCTGCAGGCACCTTCTTATTCTTTGTTTTAAATGTTGATATTTGTTTTAGATAGAAAATTTGTGTTTTGAGGTAATAGTTGCTGCAAAATATACATGAAATAAAATTACTATTAATGTTTATACATGAAGATCAGAGGTATTATTTTTCTATTTACATATTCTGTGATGTGTTTTTAAATAAGTAGGGATCTAATGTAGTATACAAATAGAACTAAATAAACAATAATTATGAGTATAATTTAAAGTTACTGTTTACTTCAGAATAATTCAGGAATCTATTAAAAGAAAATAAACATACAATCCAGCACAATCATTGAATTATTCACTGTAGTGAAAACGTGCAACAACCCAAATGCCCTAGGATGAAGTAATTGGCAAGATCAGGGCAGAGTAAGCTTAAAAAATGTATTGTGATGCAGAAAATAAAGCTTATTAAGAATATCTAGCACATTACAAAGTGCTATTCATATGGGCAGGTAAAAATGACATCCACCACAGGAAACTGTGTGAATCAATATTATTTCAAAATAATTTAGACTCAGCTTTCATAAGAAATATATTGTATATATGACTCATGTACACATACAGGAATATACCAATGTAATGAAGGATTCTCAATACAGCAGTTCCCCTGCTAAATATAGTATATATTGACATTTTCTTTTCTCCCTCTGTTTTGAATTAGTATTTAAAAGATTTTGGATTATGATGCATTAAAATGATTTCATGACCAACAAATTATTTATGATATGTAGTTTATAAATACTGATTTAATGTTTGAAATGGGTAGGTAGATGATAGATAGATAGATAGATAGATAGATAGATAGACAGACAGACAGACAGATAGGTACTGGGAATTAAACCCAGGGCCTTTACATTGAGCTACATTCTCAGTCTTTTAAACAAAAAAAAATTTTTTTTTGAGGTTAAGTCACTCACTTGCCAGGGCTGGGCTGGACCTCTTGATTCTCCTGCCTCAGCCTCTTAGAGTGTTGGGAATGCAGGTGTTTTCCACTATCCCCAGCTTCATAAGTAATATATTTTGGGGATATCCCTGAAAGAAATTCTATGCAATATTAATATTTTATATCTGAGCATTTATATTTGTCATGTATACGTTTTTCCCTTATTCTATTCTGAGTTTTTTTAGATATTAACAGTAAAAATATTTTAATACAACAATTATAACTCATGTTTCACATGCAATATTTTCTCACTAAGTGTAATTTTTGTACATTTTATAGTTTAAGATAAATAGTGCCTGAATGATGAATTAATGAGTGTTCTATCGGATTTATGAAATAACAACCCAACTGTGCTCTTCTAAAATGTATCTCTCTTTTTCTTCTTTTTTTCACTTTATTACAAAGTAACATAAGCCCTACTAAAATTTGCGATGATGTAGTCAAAAATAACATTCTCATATTCAAAATAAACTTGCCCTAAAGATGTATTCGGTGTTAGGACAGAGTTACGTTTTAGAGGTAGTGTTTTATGAAATGTCATACTATTGAGGAAAGAACAGAAGCATGGGATACAAACAGTCTGCGTGGGAATTCTGGGGATAGGACTGCCTAACTGTGTCATTGGAGTTCACTCAGTATCACTGCCTGCTTCCTGTGTGCAAAGAATGAGAATACAAATACTTGCTTCATAACCATTTTGAATAATCGAGTTAATACGTGAAAAATCCCCAGAGTGATGCCTTCTGCACAGGTGAAGTGCCTCTTTTCCTTTTCCCAACCAACTGGATAATATTTAATAATATTTTTTAAATGTAGGGCTTTACATTAACCAGAGCGACTCAGATTCTGCAATGAACAGGTAAATTTTGTAAAGTCCATACATAACATGTAAAAGTGAGGTCAAAAATGGACTACTAAAAGAATATGGGAAATTTTTGTAGCTATTTGAGAAAAGTGTCTTATAATTGGGGGAAAATATCTTATAAGCAAAAATGTAATGTTGAATGTAAATCATATTACCCTGTTATACTTACGAAAAGTGAATGATCCATATGTATTTCAGAATTTTCGGCCAACAAAATAAAATTCTGAGTTCAGACCTAACTTCTCTATTATCTTAATTTAAGAAGCAGAGTTATTGCTTTCTGCTTACTTACTTCAGAGTGTTCTTAAAACTCAACCCACTATGTAAGTAAAAAAATGTCCAAAATAAATTTTATGCGTAAAAATAAGGTGTTCAATTTAATGAAGGACTACATTAATATTAATTTAATGTAGATCTCTGCACCTCCAGAATAGGAATTGTTCCTTGTCCTTGTTGAGAAAAGATAATAAACTATCAAAAAGAAAACAGTTATGATTAGTTCAATTTGTGTAGGACTGATCAAAACAATTTTAAGGTTCTGACATAACAAAACATATGGTTAATTTTTTAGAAGTTCACAATTAATAAGAGAGTATATTGTCCTGGAAATTTTGATTTATATTTGAGTCAAATTCATTTATAAAAACAAAGTGTAGACAAAAAGGAAAAATCTGTTATTCCTAAATTATTATTGATTATTTAACATAGACTAATTACCTTAGTTTATCTATCTTGTGTTTATTTTTATGAATCATTTTGTTATTAGAGAAAAGGTGTTCTCAAGATAATATGAAAAAAATTCAAACAACCTAATAGTGAAAAGCAACACTGTCCAGCTTGGGCTCAAACACTGCCATGGGATTCAAATTCTAACTCTGTAAATACTTCTATAGTCTGTATATAATTTTACTTACCCACTTTTTAATATGTTTTTTTTACGATGGAGAAAAAAACAATACCTTTTTGTTGTGTGGTGTAAATTACTTAATATTGTATATTATTTAGGGTAGTAGTTGGCATATAATATGTCTAATATATTTGAGCTTTTGTAATAGTACAACGAAATTGAAGTACATGAGCAGAATTGAGTTACAAAAAGAGAAAAAAGGGAGTAGGACAAAAGTATACAGATTATAGACAATCATACTTAATAAAGTATATTTGGCAATAAAAATCTTTTAACAGTCAATTTAAAATTTTCTCTATTGGTATAGGTGTGGGGAAAAAGTTACCCATTTTGAGTGACAGTGTAAATTGTTATAACCTTTCTGAGGGCAATTTAGAAACCATCAAACTAAAACTACATGTATTTTTTAACTTAGAAATCCCATTTCTAATAATAGATGCAGCATAGTAGTTCTCTTATGAGTTCTGTGTTCTTTGTCAATGTGCATGTATGTACTCATACAAAATATGTGTACAAATGTATTTTCATATATGTAATTAAAATGACTGCAAAGAAAAACTGGAAACTTTGGATAGTGGATCCTTGGAATCAGTGGTACTATGGAAGATGGAAAGGAGAAAGACATTGGATTTTCATTTTGTACTTTTTTTCAAAAACAAATATGTGTACTATTATAATATAAATGTGTACATATATATATATATATAAAATGTATCAGTCATCAGAAGGAATCACCATACAAAATATAATAGAACCCAAGTGACTGAACAAAAAAGACATTAAGGAAGCTGTTTTCCTAGACTCTCTTGATTCATTTCCTAAATTTATATATGTTTGCAGAGCAAATTATTTTATATATTTTTCATAAAAGAAGCAGTGGAGAAAGGATAACACAGCTGAATGTGGTCTCAGACAAAGCAAAAATTTTAACAAGAGTTGAAATTATTGCAGTTTAGATAACTTTGATAGAATATATACAAATTAGAATTGATAGTTCAGCTCGAATGTATTTAGTAGAAATCCCACTAAAGGAAAGAGAAAACAAAACAAAACAAAAGAGCAACAACAACAACAACAACAACAAAACCTTATTCTCTTGAAACTCTGGCTCTAGAATTCAAAGGAAAAATGTGTTTTGGTAGCATTATTAGGTAAACATTCATTTGATCCTAAGAAATGACATAGACATTGTATATCTTTTACACCATTGTATTTCTTGCTTGTGTTGACATTATTATTTTATTTATAATAGGAAGTAATTAAAAGCCATAGAATATAGTTCAAGAACACTGATACATTCTGCAGTGTTCATATGAAATGTGAAAAATATGAAAGCTTAACTTTAATTTTCCCCTCCAGTATCATTCTGTTAGTGTTGTGATTTGTGCGTTTGGGATCGAGCTTTAAGTAATAAGTGCACAGGTATTCTATATGTGCTTAGGGTGTTTGATTAAAAGGCTTATAGGCAAAAAACGTTAAAATTATTTGGTCAGATAGTAAATATTCTTCATGTTAATTTCTATCGTCTCATATAGCATGACTAATTGTTAGTTAAGCTCTGAAACATATTTTAAAGACACAATTGTGTATGTATAAAATGTAAATGGAAAACAAAAGGAGCAAGGGCACTCTTCTACACTTAGCCAAACGGCGAATCTTCCAGCCAGCTAATTTTTTGTCTTCACTTTCCCTCTGTAAAGAAAATGGCTGACACATGATCGATTGTGTTATGAACTGATCATTTGCTAGGCAATAGGCCACAGAGTAAGTGATATAAGACTGCTAATTGTTAAGAAAGTGGTTGACTTAGCAATGCTTACCTTATAAGTCAAGTCTGTCTGTTCTTAGCTTAAAATGAGGTATGTGAACTACAGGCCATAGCAATGAAAGAATCATTTTTGCAATTTTAATAGTCTATTTTCTTACTAATTCTCTAAGAGATAACATTTACTCAGACCTACAGAGCCTATTTCATATTGGTAAAATGTTTCCCAGTCACCTTGGCTAATTAAAATTAATATTTGAGTTAAACTGTATGATTAAAAAAAAAAAGGCCAACTCCACATCAGTTAGCCTTGTGGTAAATCATACATTCTGTTCCTTTCAGTTTTTCCTCTGTTTGAAAAGTGGAATGATCCACAAAATGAAAAATAAAAACGGCATACACTCGGGTCACACAAATACAGTATCCACACGTACCACCACCGAGACAGTGACTAGGGATGTGCACATGTCTCTGTTGTTGATGTAGTTAATTAGATAATTTAAAAAATACATTTGCCTGAAAATAAAATTATAAAATGAATTCCAGTTTGTCTCAGTCTAAATTCTGGCTTGTAAATGGTTTCTGGATGACCATTTGACTTTTCAGTAAAACTGAATCTCATATGTAAATTTTTTTTATATTACAACATGCAAGAACTTGTAATTTTTAAAATTTCATTTGTAATACAAATAAAATTAGTCTATAAGATAGGCTAGATGTATTTTGTAAGGGGTTTGTTTTAATCCTAAGTGAAATAATTGAGATAATTAGCAGTTTATACAACAAAAAATGAATTGATGCTAATTTGATAGACATAATAGTCTTTCTCTGATTATTTTATCTGGGAAGTAGAAAGAAAAAAGACAAATCTTTTTGAATTCCTTATGTATGTCATATACATTGCTGGATTTTCCGCAAATGCTGTCTAAATTTTTTCCTTGCAACACCTTATGAGTAGGTTCTGTTTCCACTTCAAATATTAATCAAATGGAAAGGACGGTAAGTATAAAGTCAGAATTACATGAAATATCTCACATTCTTCTCCTTTCCTGACCACAGATATCCACAGTCCCTGAGCACTACCAAATTTTCCTTTGTAATGTGTTTTATATCAATACTCCTTTTCTGTACTTTCTTATTATTGCTTTGACTTTCAGCACCTCTTGCTTGGCTGCCTGCAGTAGTTTCCTTACTATTCCCTAGAAAATGCGATCTTCCTCTCTGCCTTTATTTCGTACAAAATAAAACTAGTCATGTGACGCCTTTGCCTGGTGCCCTGCACTGTGTCTGCTTTCCATAGATGTGGTCTGAAGTGCTTGGCAGGCTCCTTGAGAGTCTTTGCAGTCTGGCTTGTGCTCATCACTTAATGTTTATTTTCACACACTCTCATTCTATTTCTTTCCCAGACTTCTCAGCAATTCCAAGATGATTGCAGCTCTGAATCTATATCCTGCTGCTTATTTCTGAGTATTTTTTCACCTGTTTTCTCTGTCTTGTGTCCTGCTCCCACAACTGCCAATCTCTAGTAGATTGCCTCCTGTGAACTACTAATAACATCACTTCCTCCAGGAAGTGTTTGTTACCTGCTATTCCTCCTGTCTGACTCCTCCTAGAAGTCCATTGACATACACGTACACATTTGAACATAATCCACCAAACTTTAAGTATTGACCTACATTTGTTTCTTTTACTATTACACTGTAATTGCTTTGAGAACTGGAAGCATGGTATATTTTGCCTGTAAACATGGGAACTAGCACACATTCCTGAGACAATGTAGTCATCATATTCTCTGCCCAAACTTCTTCAGAGAAACCTTTCTTGATCTCTCTGCTGGAACAAATCATACTTTACTTCTTGCTCAGTACTTTTATTCTTAGCAACATGCTGCCTTCCCAAGGATTTGAACAAGTTTTGTACTTTTGACTGTAACTATTTGATTCATACTATACTTTAAGGTTGGTGAAGGTAGAGCAACATGTGTGTTGCTGCTTCTAAAGTGCAATCACATGGCAATAAATAAAGTGATCAAGTATTCATTGAATGTATGTATAAAGGTATTCACTATAATATCAGATACTTGGATAGAGACTTTGAGTTTTTATAGCTCTGTGCATATTTTAGTTCCTTATTATCTGAATTTTTAAAATAAAATCAAATTTGAAGTTTTTTTAGGTTAATGATTTAAATATATCATGTTCCTTCCTTCTAATTATGTTATTGTTTTGAATATGGAACCACAATAATAGTTCTACTTTTAAATTACATTACAATGTTATTGTTTGAGAATGCTGTCTTGATATGTATGCAACTATGAGTAAATAAGCTTTTATTGGTTTAACTGCATAAGAATGTAAATTTTGTTAACTGCATAAGAGTGTAAATTTCGCATTCAGTCGTTATTCAAACTAGTCTGGGAAGCCAATCCTATAGTTTACATCAGGGATAAAAACCACTTTATACTGTCAATAGAGTTGATATGCCTTAATTCACTCTGAAACTAGATGGCAGGTTTCTCTGTCAGAGAGCAGGCATTTAATATGTATTTACCCCAAAAAGAACTAGAAGAATTCCCAACTCATAATAGGTGATCAATAAATAATTTACTCTATTTTTTTTTCCACATCCATACTCGCTTAGCTGCTTTAGATTACTTATCTGCCATTTCTGCAGCAACCTTTTGTACCAGTTCACTGAACCAGAATATTTAAACATTTCCATATAACATTTATTTTATGCCTGCCCTGAATTTTACAACATACGAGAATTCAGTACAACCAGGAAAAGAGTTTGGTGAGGTGAAAATTACAGCCTTTCTGTAAGATTCTCTTGCAGAATATTTACAGCTTGAATTTATATTCAATTAATAAAATATCATAAATATAACATATGAGTTCTTAAAAGTTGTAAGTTAGGAAATACTTAAACACACCAGAATAAATTAATAACACTAAGTGTATTTACTCTCTCCTAGATAACTGCTTCAATAAACTATTACTCCTCATCTTCATTCCCTTTGCAACCTTTCATCTCCTGCCAATGATGTGAGGCAAACACACATACTTTATGCACAATCCACATGCTTGTGCAAGAGATAAGGAGCTTCCTGTGGGAATGATTGGGGAAAAAATGTGGGGAGTAATTGCTTAATTTTTTTTAAAGTCAGCTTAATTATCCATGTTGAACTCTTACAAGTCCTCAGCCACCGAAGGGGAATTGAAGCAGGATTTCAAAGTTTGAGCTCTTCCCAGATCATGCAAGGTGTTTGATATTGGGGAAACAATATTCTACAGCAAAAATTCTTCATTGGTAAAAGAAGAGAATGAGGGTTTTTACTGATAAAGAAATTTTGTGGGCAAGAGACATGAGTGAACACAGAGACATAGATACATATACTTTCTGCTTTTTCCTTCCTTCTCTGTATGTTCTTTGATATCCAAGGAAGAAGAAAAATGATTCATGTTGAGGTGGATATGGTGACACAAACCTGTAATCTGAGCTAAGGCAGGAGGATTGCAAACTCAAGGCAAGTCTGGACCAGTTAGCAACTTAATGAGTCCTTATTTTAAAACATAACATTGAGAAAGGGTAGTGATATAACTTGATGCAAAGGCCCTGAGTTTAATCCACAGCACTGCAAAAAAAAAAAAAAATCATCTTAAACTAAAATTTTAAAAAATATGTATAATGTCATGGAGGTGTAGAGATGATATGAATAACTCAAAATGTCGGCTGGTGGCCTTTGCTTATACTGCTTTAAAATAACAAATAAATATTGAGGCAGGAAGCATTGTGGAGGTAAGCAATTTCTGACATGGTCAGAATAATAGATTTCAATTGCATACTAATATGCCACTTATACAGCTCTTTTAAATTTATTTATTCTTTAAATCTCATTACAACTCAAGACTTCATGATTAAGATCTGTATAAGCCATAAATAAAATCCAGTCCTTCTACTCTTAATCCAGGAAGCTTTCTGTAATGGAACGCTGTGAACTCTTTCTTCCTCTCTCTCCACATCTTCTTCCTCCTCTGACAAATATATTAGTAAATTTAGCTTTGATAGCAGGATTGGAGCGGGGGAAAATTTGTGACTGAGGGTTGCGAAAATCATTCTTTCAAGGGCCACTTCCTGAGCTTGCAGACATGGGCTTGTTGTCTATAAGTATTCTAAAATAAAATTTCCACAAGTAAAATGGAGGGATTCATTTTTGTGCCTCTAAATCACAAGCTTCTTTTTAAATCTGAGGCAAAATATTTTATGTAAAACAATTTGTAATTGCTAAAAGTAAAAGTATAACATTTTAGAAGACTTATTTTCATTGCATTTATAATTTCAAGTGTGTTATTTTGGGTTATGTAAATAAATGATGAATAAAAATATGAGTCTTTCTTAGAAAAGAGAAAATGTCCAAGATAACAAAATCAAAACAAAAGAAAAAGGTAGTTCTCATGAATAAAGTTTGCTTAAGCTGGCTTGCTAGTTCCCGTCATCACTAAAGTCTTTCATCTTGCTCAGTAATTAGTAAGTCTAGAGTCTATTTCACCTGTCCCTGGCCAGGAATGCTGCTGACCTTTCTTACCTTTAACAAGAAGAGCTAGAGTGTCAACAGTCTGTTTATCTCATTACTCCTCCAATTATTTTTTTTTCCTTTTTGAGACATTTGTTTTAAAAGAAATTCATTGAAATGTATTTCTATATGAATTGGCTGGGGAAAAATTTCTATGTTACTGTGAAGAATAAGCAACATGCTCAAAATGTAGAAACACTTGCAATCTGCTTACCTTTGTATTAAATTTCCTTCTGTGAGTGGTCTTGTGAGTAGTCAGAATTTTAACCTTGAATAATGAAAAGCATAAAGAGAAAATAGCCTTTAATGAAACTGTCTACTACAAACCATGAAACTCAAAGACTCATGACTCATATTAAGGAATATCACTTTGGGAAAGTGGCATGAAAGAGAGGAGATGATTTCTTGTTTTCTCTTACAGGAGGCAGCAGAAAGGACACCACAAAGAAAAGAAACTTTTAGGAGACATTCATAGTAGAGCAATGCTGTATTACTGCTAAATCATAGCTATTGTCATCAGTGAAATACCAGATAATGAAAATGGATTTTTAATGAAATTACCAAATTTCCATTATCAATTTAGTTCACCCAATCTGATTTGAAATGTTCAGAATTAGGTGGTCATTTTAATAACAAGATTGAAGAATAAAAATATTAAATATACCTTTCTAATACTAAAGGATGTTTCTAGGGGCAAGTATAGAAATCCTAGGAAAATCTTTCAATTTCCATGTAAAGAGTTTAAAGAAAGAAGACAAAGATATTTCCTTTAATGCTAGAGATGAATTTGAAGTTTGAAGAATGGAAATGAATTATTTATCACTTTTTAACGCCATCAGTAGATCACTCATCTTATCAAATTGTTTGGATTTCTGCTTTTCTTGTAGTCAAAGGAATATAGGAGTAACGTAGTAATAATGAAAAGAAGATTTTTTTTTTACATTGTAATTCCTGGATGTGAAACTTTTAGTGATGTTCTTATTTAAAAATTGGCATAGGGCTGGGGAGTTAGCTCAGTGATTAGAGTGCTTGCCTTGTAAGCACAAGGGCCTGAGTTTGATCCCTGGCACCACAAAAAAAAAAAAAAAAAAAAAAATTGGCATATATCTTTCTTTGTTGCTATTCTTTAAAATACTCGAGTATTAACTTAATAGCCTCTTAATTCCTCTCCTTGTTACTAACCTCTGCTAC
Organism: Hystrix cristata; assembly: GCA_004026905.1. Taxonomy (NCBI): domain Eukaryota; kingdom Metazoa; phylum Chordata; class Mammalia; order Rodentia; family Hystricidae; genus Hystrix; species Hystrix cristata. Next base: position 138,217 of record PVJO010000046.1, on the reverse strand, counting down.
TCCTTTTCCACCCTTCATATGTTGCCAGAATCGTCCTTGTGTACAAATCTGATTAGGTCACACTCCCACTTAAGGCAGTTCAATAACTTCCTCCTGCTTATGGGATGAATTCCAGTGAAGTTCAAAATATTTATTCATGATCTGACACTAACCAAATCTTCCCACACATTTTCTTTCACATCAGGTTCCAGCAGTACCTAACCTTATGCAATTGCCTACATTTTTTGGTAGTTTTATATTTTTCTCCTTTTCATATCTGAAATGACTTTGCCTTCTTTACTTGGTACTTGCAATGTCTTTCTTATCTTTAAAGCCTACTACAGTCATCTGTTGACACTCCTTCTTTTGTACTTCTGTTCATGTGCATTTAGCCTCCTCATATTATTGCTTTTATCATACTGAAGTTGAGTATATTGGTCAATGTTTATATAATGGGCTTTTGGAAACAGAATACTTGTTTATTTTTGAATCTTGCACCTCTTCCTAATGCACTCCCTAGCACATATCTAGGAGACATAGTTTCACACAAGATTTGGGGTTAAACTGTACAAATGCTGAGTGATTTTTGCTAAATGCATGCTAATGTTTCCCAGAGCCTAGTGGAAGTTAGGTGGGGGCAGGTGGTCATCCTTCATTCAGACTTGGTTGACATTCTCTGAGTATCCAGACTTCCACCATGTTTCTGTTCCTCTGTATCCATGCTGTGCCAAAGACAGAGGATTTATTTTTGCTGAAACTGAGAGAAATAGCAAAAATTTAGAAAAAAATTAAAGAAAATAAGGCAGTGCATGTCTCAAAAATTTTATCATTAGAAAGTATTTAATAAAAATAACCATTCCCAAATCTCCTTGGTAACAAACACCATATGTCTCTACCTGCTTTACCAACAGGTAGAAAACAGTGAGTCATATTCATTGGTCTGGATCACTTCTGATTAGGCTTTAATTTTGTGTTGACAAGGAACTAGTTGGAAACATCTCCCTGAACAAGATCTGAACATTTCTGATTATGCAAGCTTGTGTTATGTTTCCATGGATGTTTATTTTAAATTAAGGGCATAATGGCATTCTTATTTCTTGTTCATGATTCTTTTTCACCTATGTACAGATATATTTCCTTAATGTTTTTATTTGTTTATCAAATTAAAATTAAATTTCAAAAACCTCTGATTAGTGAGAAAGCCCCAAAGCCTTTGGTAGTATTTGTGCACATAAAATTTAAAATAATATCCGTATCAATTAAGTATATTTATACTCTAGATACAGTACTTCAATATAAATACACTACCTTACATAAATACTAACAATGTTATAATACTAAAATTTAGTACATTATATACATACCAAAATGCTTCTGTCTTTTTACTCTGACTTAAATTTGTGAAATCCTATTGATCAAATGGCTTTCAAAACTTACTAATTATCATCCTTAAAACCAAGTGAAACATTTTAGTCTTTATTTACACTTTCAGTTTCTCACACCAGAGAAACAATGCGATATTTAAACATGTGTGTCCAATTTATTTCATTAAAATAAAATTATAAAAGAAAAACAAGTGAAAATTCCCCCCAAAATGCATTTTCTTAAATCATTTAGAGTACATACTGCACATGAATGGAATATTTGTAGATATTTCTCCGTCCTCATAGAAATTATGTGTAATTCATACAGTACCTTAGGTCCTATTTTTCTTTTATTGTCATTATTTGTCACAAAAAGTCCATTTAAAACGGAAGTTAATGCTTTGCTGCATCAGGAAGCCCTTGTCTATTTCTCAAAAAAGACATACAAATTAAAGAAGGGTCAAAGAAATAGTGAGAACACTAACTGATAAATAGGACTTTGCCAAACAAGAAACTTTGGTTGGAGTTTGTAAGTAAAAATCAACACATAACTTGAAATGAACAACAATGACAAAACTGCACAGCTTATTCAAGGGAATTTCCAAATGCTACTGGGTCTTCAGAAGTTTTGATTATTGTTGGTACCTTGTGTTTACACCAGTCCACATTCCCAAGGAGCTTCTAATGAACACAGGAAAGTATGATAAAGTGTCAAGGTTTGACTTATGTGTCAGTTACAGGGTGTAGCTATGCAGTGTAGGATCTTTGAGGGTACACAGCTCACTTAGAGTCAGGATGGTCAGTGGCCATTTAAGGCATGAATTAACTTGTTGGACAAATGAGATAGCAGAGGGTATTCTCGACGGGCATAAGGAGGAGTAAGACAAAAGATATAAATGCTTGAAGGGCTGTCTAAACATACTAGAATGTAAGAGTGGGCCCAATTTAAGAGAACAAAAGAATTGTAGTTTTAGTAGCCAGGCAAAAACCAAATGAATTTAATAGCAACTTGAGCATGAATTTCTATTCAGAAACACAACAGACCACATATTTTTGTTGGTTGTTTTGTTTTCTAAGATATGTCCTTTAACTAGACTAGAAAGAGGGTGGTTACTAGTCTGATTTTTTGAAAAGTACACATGCACATGCACACGCACACACACACACACACATACAAAAAAAAAAAAGAATGATTCTATTGTTATTACATTAAAACAGTGCTACCTCTGGAAGCCATTATACTTTTATTTTTTATTATTTTACTGTTTATAGAAATAGCACTTTTCCTTTGAAATGATGATCCAGTTCAGCTCATTGGGTTTACAGATAAAAGATATTTTCTGATACTTTTAAAATAAAATAACCAGCTGTGAAGCAACATTAGAGCTTGGTATGTAAATAGCAGACACTGGTTCTGTCTTTCCAATAAGTGCATTAAAAAATATTTAGTAAACATATATAAGAAAAATTGTGAAAAAGGAGAAAAGTAATAGGGTGATTTTCCTTTAAATGCTTCAAAGTAGAACTCTTCCACACCGATTTATAGATCCACTCCTGAGAACCAAACCCTTCCCTCTACTTTGTGGTCTCCTTTGATACTCAGAACTACTCAAAGTCCATCATTTAATTCATTAGATGACTTCATTTCAGAAATCATGCTTTTTACTGAAATCTCAAAGCAGAGAGGTCCGGAACCGGTTTCATAAAGATATGAAATGATAATGCAAGAATAGCTTAGAAAGATTGTGGTGGGGGGTGCTTTGGATGCCTGTGGCTTCCGTAACGATGAGGAATGACTACCGAGGTGTGCACTGGAATTGAACCAGTGAAACACTTTGGCAAATTGTCCCAAGTCATGATCATTGATTCTTTGAGATATTCATAAGAATTTATGTAGCACTTATTACATATAAAGCACGGCATCATACGTGTTTCAGTACTTGTTTACTGTTATTTATTTGCAACAGATCCCTACATATAAATTGAGTGTGCAGTCCTTACCATTTCAAAGTGAACTTGATGTTGTGTGAGTCCACAGCCTGTGAAATTCAGCTAGGATGAAAAGATACAGAGATACACAGGGTTGCTACAGTTTCTCTTTCTGAGATCAGGAAACTGCTTTACTGTTTAGTCAGAGAAACCTTTACACCACTTTCACAACTGGGTGTGATTAAACAAACAGGCTATGCATTTGTAATTAAGCATGTGCGCAGAAACACAAAGTAGCCAATTACCTGTGTGTTCTGTTGTGAGCCTGTTAACATCTCCAATATCTCCTAAGATCCATTGCCCTTTTAACTAAAAGGAAAGCCCTCTGTCCCCTGGGAAAGCGCTGTGTCTAAAGTAGTGGAATGTTTGCTTTCATGCTAAATGCCTCTCTTGCTCACTGGCTTGTCTATTTATTATGCTCAGCCTTCTCCCAAGGATTGTGATCTAACATTTATTCAACAAAGCTGATGTTTCCTGTCCTTAAGGTTTCCTGAGTGGTATCTGACTGATTGACCTTGTATTTCTTTTAGCAACGACCAGAATGTAGACACAGGGGATATTAATACTATCCCTAGTTTAAATACCCTTTCTGCAATTGTTCTCTTAAAAATAATAGCATCATAATTTTAAAAATAGATAGTTTCTTGCTTGTAATCCCAGCACTGCGGTAGACTGTGGTAGGGAGATTGTGAGTTTGAGCCTAGCCTGGGTAATTTAGAGACTTATTAGAGAGACCTTAAGGGGAAATTTAAAAATTAAAAAAGGGTAGGGAAGTAGCTGAGTGCGAAGGCCTGGGTTCAATCCTCAGTCACACACACACACACACACACACACACACACACACACAATTGCTTTAAAATTATAAAAGTGTCTTGACCAGTTGCAACAGATTTAACAATAGAAAAGAATGTAGACTAAAGCTACAAAACAGTGTTAGAGCTTGTATCTAGATGTCCCCCCAAAGCTATATGGGGTCATATATGGGGCTTTTCACAGGTAGCTGCATCTAGGGGGTGTGGTGCTGAGACTAAGGTTGTGTAATACTGGAGTAGTCCACTAATAGGTTTATAATAGTTCAAGGTGTGGGTAGTGGGAAAGCTCACCCCGGGGGGTGGGTGGCACCTCCCGGACGGCTTGTGGCCCAGGTAGGATCAAAGGGAAAGGGAGGGTTGCTGCTGCCGGTACTGCTTGCTGCCTCCTGCTTCTTCTGCCATGAACTGTTTCTTCTCTGCCATGCTACCCTGCCTTTGTGCCAGCTGACTGTGGATTGAGACCTCTGCAAACTGAGGCAAAATGAACTCTTCCTCCTTTAACTCGTGCGTGTCAGGTATGTCCCCTCAACAATTAGAAGGTAATAATGACACATAGTAACCTGCTTCTTTTCTACATACTGTACAAAAGACACAGGCTGAACATTTTTTTCTATTTTCACTGAGGTATGAAGGCATTTCTCATTCACAGGCTGTTTGACTCACAAAGAAGCCTAGAAAGGGAAAGTGAACAGAATGCCAGTACAACTGCCAAGGAAATGCCAATAAAAATATACTTCATAAAGGCAGGATGCAGGCTCAGACTGGGAAAGTTTCATCACTTGCCTCAAACAAGTTTTGAGATCTGGAGGAAATAGACAAAAATAAAGCAGAAGCTGCATAGGAAGAAAATGAAATGATGACTCCTGAACTGTGGCCAAGTAGCTAAGGGTACAGGATTCAGAAAAGGCAAATAAGCATGGATTCCTTGACGGAAACTTCTGGACAAACCTGGGCCAGGCAATGCAACTCATTTCTTGAGGAACAATGTGAAAGTTAAAAAAAGAATCAACATAAAAATTCTACAAGAAATCTTTAGAATAATGATGCCACATAACGGAAAATTCAAACCAGACATTTTACCACTATTTTTTAAAAGTAACAAAACAGTTGTTACAGTGAAAGAATACCAAACAAATTCAAATGCAAGAACTCATGGAAAATACATAAAAACCAAAAATTGAAAAATAAGCAAAATGGAATGAACAATACAATCCTGACCTGGTTAGAGCAGATGATACTCAGTGATAAAGATGCTGCTGGTCCCTGGTCACTGGGGAGGGCAAAGGAATCTCAGTGGGCAGAAGATGGAGCTCATCTCGCCCCAAATGTCTACGTGTAGTCATTGCCAGCTGGCACAGCCACTACTTTTGTTGGCTGGAAATTATGGCTCCTTGAAATGTTAGCTTTGCGAGAACATGGCAGAGACCAAAACAGCGATGATCGTTCATTCACTGGGGCAGCTAGGGCTGCAGGGAGCAAGCAGGCTTCGTGCGGATACAGAAAATTCCTTAGGATTGTATTTAGAGATTACAACTGGGGATGCTGGAGGAAAGTCCCCCTTTTCACCAACTCGGTTAATTTCTACCCCTTAAAAGAGCAGCAAGTCTGTTAAAACTCATCATGCATCAGCCCTTCTGACCAAAAACAAAGCTAATTTGTAAATATGAGTGACAGCCGGCTGCCACACTGCCCAGCTTCACATCTCTGGCCTGAAAGACAAGACTGAGCATAACTAAATGAGATGTTGCAATAAATGATTTTGTGACTTAGTCACTAACATAGCTATTTAATACATAAAAATCATACTATCAGGACTAAAAGCAATTTTAATTGCTGGTTGTAACTGTGAACTTTTAATATCGGTTATTTCACTGTTGACATGAAGAGAAATTCTGTGCTTATTGTCACTGTCAACTAATAACCATTGTTTTAGTGGGACTAACCTTTAAAGAGTTTTATATAGTTTCTTGTGTCAAATGATAGTGCATAAAAGGACTTTCCTTATCTCATGACAGCTACTTTCAGTATGACATCACAAAAATGCTTTATAAAAAATCAAATAATTTGGGCATAATTCAAATAATTTGAATAATTTATGCTGCAAGTTCTTATTTAGTGAATCATAGTTTACACACACATGCAGTATGTTATATATCAATTTATTTAAAGAACGAGGAATTTATTTTAATATAAATATAAATAATATAGTCAAGGAATATAATTTTTATTAGCATGTTATTTATGTATTGTTTTATATTGTCATATGAGTTGTCACATAATGTGGGTATTACAGTAATCACACTAATGATGGTAAAATGACAGATTGGGAATATCATTCTTCAGAGAAAGAGTATAGTTCTATGATCATGTAATAAAGAAGGCTTTTCCATAGAGTGTTCAGGGAGGGATTCTCTGAGGTACCATAAAAAATCAGCTACCATATAAAGAAGACTAGAAATAGAAGCATTCCAGATTTAAGGTAAGTATGAGGAAGGTAGTAATTTGGGGGGTGGGGAGAAAGTGGCATTTTTAAAGAGTCTGTGTTTGGAGAATGAGAGAAGGCTGAAAGTTAAGGGGAAGTTAAGAAAAAGACATATAGGTCGTGATGAAGAATATGAACTTCATTCATGCAAAAGCCATTAGGAGGATTTAGTGAGTGTGACGAAGTGATTACATTTGAGTTCAGAAAATATCTCTCTGACTGTAGTGTAGACAACAATCTGCAGGGAAACAAGTAGTAAATACTGGAAAACCATATATTAAAAACCTTCAGGAGCCCATGCAGAAGATGATGATGGTTAAGTTATACTGTTACTGTAATATTGAAATCGTGGGCTACCATGAGAAAATTTTGATAGGATTTATGGATGTATTATATATTGAGAGTGAGATACAAGGAAATGAATGTTCCAGAGTAACAAAGTTCACATTCAGTTTTAGCCTTGCTGAGTTTGAGCTACTAATACACAGACACACATTACTTTCATTTTATCCTGTGTTGGTGCTATAGAAAGAAATGGAACCCTCAGAAATACTCTTGCTTGAATCTTCTTGGATACTATTAGAATCACTTGGGCATCTCCATTTACAGATTCTAATTCAGTTGTTCTGGAGTGTGTCTTGGGCATTAGTATATCTTAAAAACAACCCAGGCAATTTTATTGTACAGTATTAGGGGGATGAGAGGTTGAACTGAACAAGGAGGTTGTAACAAAAATGGAACACACAGCAATGTAGAGATATTTTATAGGTGATTAGAAATATTGCAACATTTTTATAAAATGCTATTCTTTCTCTGTCTGTCTCTCTACCTTTAGATTATGTTCAGTCCGTAAAACATCTTCCAGATGGAGATTTAATTGAATCCACTGAGCATATGATGCACTTTAGAATTGCCTTTAATTCACTAAAATTTTGTGTCTTGTTTTATTCCTCAGTATTTAGAGTATAAAAGGAAAAATACTGGTAGGAGAATTCTTATTAGTTCAGGTTTAATATAGGTAGTTTATGGATTGTTAGCTTTTCAAAAATAATACTGTCAGATGATGGATACTGACTTATGGATCTGATGATGTGGAGGTGAGTCAGAAAGTGTCTGTATATGCATGTGTATGACAGAAAATACAAGTGAAACATTTCGTTGGTAGGATTTAAACTATGTTAGCTATAATACTTCTCTTTTGCCTTAGAATCTAAATGTTTACAAGTAGCATTTATCCATGAAATGATGGCACAATTTATTCTTCCCCTGTATGTTGGGATGCTATATGAATATTTATAATAGACCATCAACAATAAGATCACAAGAAATATATTTCACTGGAATTGGTAATCAGTTATATTTAGTTTTAAAGGATAGTGATTCCTTCAGCAAGTATTTAGAAGTTATAAAGTCCATAAAATAATTATGAAAATACTACTTATCACACTACTGGTAAAAATAAAGAGCTATGTCTTGGAGGTAAGTTGTAACAGCTGAATTTAACTGTCAACATGATTGCTTTGGGTGCTGTGAAGGAGATTAGTAAAGCACACTTCAGGATGTGTCTTGGTGGATCTTGGAGGTGTGATCTGTGATCTGTGACCTACTATGTATCCCAGTCCTTTCCATCTGTGGCATACTTTCCCTGTTGTGGTTCTTGACCTCTACAAACTAAGCAGCTTCGCTCTGCCACACCCATCCACTATGGTACTACTGTTCTGGTGCTAGCCATGCATGGACTAAACCATCTGAAATCATGAGCCAAATTAAACGTCTCCTTTAATTTGGGGTTGTTTGGTATTGTGTCCTAGTAAAGAAAAGCAGACCAATACAGAAAACAGAGAAGTGGGCTCTTTGTTGTGATTATACCTGACCATATGTTTCAGAAGCCTTTGGAACTGGTTTATGGGAGGAGTTTGGAAAGGTATGGGGAGGTGAGCTAGAAAAGCATTGGAATGCTCTAAACTGAGCTTGATGGGCAATTCTGATTAGAGCTCAGAAGATGAGACTGCTGATCAAATTCCAGACAGTAAAGATCAGTCTCAGGAGGTTTCAGATGGGAATTGTATTGGGAACTGGACTACAGTCCATGCACACTACATTCTGGTAAAGAACTTGTCTATATTTTACCAATGTCCTGAGATTTTGAAGGAGGGCAAGTTTATGGGCTGTGGACTAATTGATCTGGTGGAAGAAATTTCAAGGCAGCTCAGTATTCAGGCTATGGCATGGTTATTGGTGACTGCTTTTAACCAGAATTATGTTAAGAATCAGGGACAAAATGCAGAGCAGAAACCTTTGAAAAATGTAAAAATGGCCATAAAAGGAAGCACAAGTAAGGTTGGGACCAAAGGAGGTATCATTGCTGAACAGATTAATGTCATTAAAAAGAAACCAAGTCCTTTGAACTGGGACAAGAAGATTCCCTGAGGGCATCTCAGAAACCAGCAAGACTTCATTCATCCCAAGCAGAAAAGTACAAACTATAAATCTTTCTTCTGAGAAGACAGTCCCTGGGATCCAGTCTCAAGAAGGGTCACAGAAGGAGTTGGTTCCCCAGGATTCCTCTCACCAAGCTCAATCATCCAGGCACTCAGGTGCTTTTGAAGCCATGAACCCAGGGGGCCTGACTACTGTTTGAGCTAAACCAAGCCTTAGCATTATCCATATGGTACTGGTTGTTCGGGCATGCAGAATCCAAGAGCCATTCATGGGGCCATGGAGGTTTTCCCCAAAGTTTCAAAAGAAGGCCTGACGGACCAGAAAATGTACTACTGAGGAGTGGATTTATGAAGCTATGGGAACAAAGGGAAAGATACAGTGGAGACCATACAAAGTCAGAGATGTCAGTAACATGGGATGTCTGCCTAGGAAAGATACAGATCATGAGTGGAACCAGCCCAACCGAGAGGCCATCTGGGCTGCAACTGACATGGCAGTCGAGGTAGGACTTACCAAGCCCTTTGGGACTTACATCTCACCATCATGTGACCCAGGTGCTGGACAGAGAGCCACAAAACTCAATACTTGCTCTGTTGGGTTTTGATCTTAGTTTGGGCCAATTCTTTTCTATTTTCCTATTCCTCCCTTTTGGAATTTACAGACTTTTGTCCAAGGGTTAGCTTCTGGGAAACGGCCAACTTGAAATTCAAACCTCCAAGTTCCATCCTTAGAAGATGAGCTCTGAAAGACTATCTTGTGTTGCTTAACAAGATAAAATCTTGCATTTTAAAATCTCATTTAAAGCAATCTTGTAATACAAATTTAAAACAGTTCATAAATATAGTCCTTATATCATATGTAAATAAATTGTCTTAAAGAAGTTAAGTAAAATCCTCAAGGTTCCACAATTACTATATTATACTACACTATATTCAATTATAGATATTGAACCTAAATCTCTAGTTTCAGTGGCCATATTTCAGCCATATCACTGATGAATTACCCACTTCACTGATGAAGGCAGTCAAAAGAAATAGCCCTTCTGGATATAATAGATAATGATTGTAAACAAATTAAGCACCCTTCTTATTTTTTGAAATCATGTGTATCTTTTCCTTCACTTTAAAAATGAAACAATAACCATCACCACCACAACGACAAGAAATTGCATTAAAAACTTGTAGCTTATAGGGTTCCCACTGTCCTATATTCTAAACTGGCAAACTACTCTAAGAGATCGACAATAAAACTCTGGGAACCCCGCCTGTTTAGACTACACGTGCGCATTAGGAATACACTAGCCTTGACTTGATGCTGCAGTAATGACACAGCTTTCTGGGAAATACCAGAAGCAGCCTCAGGCAACAAGTAGGTGGGAGGCTACCCTAATGCTTTATCATTAACGGCCTAGAAGATCTCATGTTATGGTGTCTTGGGTTTTAAATTAAATGTCACATACAATTTGCCATTGGAATTGTGAAGTGTGGAACTACCCTTAGAGACTCTGAGAACTCAGTGCTCTAATTGTGGGCTGCCTAATGCTGAGTAAAAATAGTTAAAGAGCATTATTTGGTGCATTGTCACACAAGTCTGCAGAATGGTGCGGGGTTTTTACCTTTCACGCCGCAAGTCTGTAGTAAAATCTTGATAGGCTGTTTAAAATATGCATTGTTCAATATAGTGTTAAATCCAGTGGAACTGAGAAACTCTTCTCTGGGATTATGTTACCATTTTTTTTTAATGCTACCATTTATGTGCTGCTCTTTCTGACATTTAGTCTGTAATATCAGGAAATTTACAAAAAGAAACTGAAGCAGCGCGTATTCCACTTATAGTGGTTTATTTTCTTTTTTTTTTCCTCCTGCTGACAAGGGTCTATCTCAATAATAGGACTAATAATAGGATTTCCAATCCACTTTAATGTGATAGCATTATATCTTTCTGAGTTATCTGTGTATTAGTACTAATTATGAGGTATGTTTAAGTCTAAAAATGCAGGCTTAAAAACGAAGACATAATTTTTACTACTAGTTTTAATTAGAAACCTAAGGAAACACATACAATTAAATATGCCCATAAAAATCATAGAGACATTCCTAAAATACTAGTTAATTTGTTGCATCATTAATATCATTCGGCATGGCAGTTTTAAAAATGTATTGGAGTAATTCAAGTGGAAAATGGCTAAGAACAAAATTACTAGCATTTAAGCCACCGTAGCTGTTTTAGAGAAGTGAGTGCCTCCCTAAGTAACTGCAGCAATAGATGTTTTGCATTGAAGCCACATTTTAAAGTTAACTATCTGCCTATTTCATAGGCTTTTGCTTCCCAGAACAATTAATCTTGTTCTAAAAATAATGTTTCACAATATAATTAATTTAACTTCAGGAGTTTATAGTTGCAAACATAGGTTCTAAAGAAAATATTAATGTGTCTAAGAGGAGTGATCTATCTTTAATATACCACTTGGAAATTTCTTCTACAAAGCATGTAAACCCAGGTAGAGCTAAAAAAAAAATCCAGTTGGGGTACACTGTGGAATGCCACACATTCTAAGGCTCCAAGGGGAAAGCCTCGCTGGTAGGATGTCAGGAGGAGATACACAGTCAGGAATCACTCACCTTTTTTTTCCTGAGCCCCAGCATTCTGCATCTAATAAAGACAAGCTTTCACATGACCTTCATTTCTGAAGCAGGGTCACGTACATAAATTCATTTTTTGTCAACAACCTTGTGAGGTAGAGTGTCATAATATTATTTTACAGGTGAAAAAAGTGTTCTGTGACTTAATCAGCACCACAATATTTACAAGAAAAGATCATTATGAGATTGGCTGGTTTTATTCATAGATAATTTGAACTTTATAGCAGGTCTAGTCTAAGTAATCATAAATTCTCATCGATAAGTTTGCAGTTAAGATTTATCACAGTTAAGATGAAATACAACTTTATGCTGCTAGTTAACATGTAACTATTATTGATGCTATTTATCACAGAATTTTACTATTAAACATCATTAGGTAATGTTAAAATGACAAACTTAGACATCTATAAAAATCCTTTAGATTTTAGATTTTAGAAATCAGATCTTTATGTTCTCTCTGGGGTATAAGTCACAACCGTGTCATGTATTATTTTTAAACTGTTGTTTGCTCGCCCAAATCCTATGTTCTTTCCATTATGTCGAAAAGGCATCCGTGCTGTGGTCACTTGAAAAAAAGTCACAATGGTTCTAAAAATCTTAGCAAAAATGAGAACAATATAAATAACTTTGTACCCTATATTCCTTCTCGCCAACAGCACCACAATACTAATCACTCATTCATCTCATTAATTTAGTGATTTGTTCTAGCCTTCTCATTTTTGTAATATATTTCAGATATTAGATGATTTTGTTTCTTTTGCAAAAGCATTAAATAGTTATATGTAATACTTACATATGGTGAATTTTTCGGGGGTACACATTCTTTTTTTGTCCTGACTCATCTGAGAAAATGTGAACAAGCCCCGTAAGACCATCCACTTCAACACACTTTGCCTTTGACTGAAGCAGCTTGCTTTGATGGATGTTGTCAAAAACCAGTGACACAGACAAGAGGTCTAAAAATATTCTGCATTGAGCACATCTACAGCAGAAAACACAGCCCAGAGAAATGTCTAATAACTATTTTTATTTGAATGTTATTGGTACATTTTAGATATACATGATGATCATATTCATCATAAGGATTTTGTACCTGTACATGTTATATTTTGATTTTCTTTTTTTCCCCTTTCTCTCCCCTCTCTTCAACTCTGGTAACTAATTATGATGAAACATATTCTGCATTTTCAAGAGTCAAAAGATTAAGAATTGATATTTAAACAAATTGCTACAAAAGCACAGCAAAGTTGGTTTATTTATTTATTTTGAGGCAGGATTTCACTGTGTAGTTCAGCCTGGCCTTGAACTCACTATGTAGCCCACAGTGGCCTATAATTAGCTGCAATCCTCCTGTCTCAGCTTCCAGACTTCTGGGAATACAGACATTGTACATCACCACACAACAAAGTTTTAGGTTAATGTGGAGGTCAAAGAAAAGTCTTTGAGATCTATGAGCCTCACATTTACAGAAGAAATAGACTAAAGAGAGCAGAGGACATTTTAGGAGTATGGACAAAGGAGCATCCTAAATTTTGAAAGAGGTAAGTGTTGCTTAGTGGCTACGGCAACCTGAGTGTAGGGGTTTGGTCTGTCCTTCACTGTGACAGAACTTGTGACAGTATTTTTAAATGTCTGCAAATATTGGGGACTATTCCATGGGAGACAAAAATCACCTCTGGCAGAGGCAATGGCTTAACCTGAGCCAGGACGCACTTACAGAGCAGGTGCCTCTCGCCGAGTCTTCCATTGGGCAGAACGGTCCGAGTTGTGCTACCACTGAAAAGGATCCTGAAGGAACTAACTGGAGGCTGTTAGGCAACTGCTCTCCACTGAACAGAAAACTCTTCTGTGAACTGAAACTCAGGGAAGTTCATTTCCACATTAAGACCATAGAGTTTTCTTTCGCCTTGTGTAGCAACAAGTCTGATACACACTATCTAGCCACCCTGTGAAACATTTCCAGGACTTGTGATCGGTGCTCCTCTCCATGTTCCAAGAATGGAATTCTTCCATTTGGACTGTCGCTGGGAATTTGAGCCTGCTTCCTTTCCTAGGTGATTACAGCTGCTGTTTGATTCTAGTGACTGGAATTCTCACTCACCATTCAAAAGTTGAAATATATAGTTCTTAGATGATGGAAACGAAATAAATCCTGCAAATGAAGACTAGTAAAAGAGTAGCAAAACGTGGTCTCCGTTTGTTTTATACAGCATACTTTATCTGGAGATCAAAGCCCAACTTACTGTGGTCACCAAATTTTTGTACTTCCTGCTCTTATGATCTGCTTCTGGAAAACGCTCAAAGTGTCCACCAAGCGGGACTTCTTGATAGATGACTGTAATGCCATCATGTCTAGCTGAACTTCTAATGTGAAACTCAGCCAGGCTCGAGCCTCTCAAGACTTATTTTCTTATTTTTAGATGACATTTCTCAGACACTGGGAGAATTTTGAAAATTATGTGAGCTAGTCACAGTGGTCTAAAAATATTAGTGTACAATGATCCTAGATATACAACATATATTTAGTTCATGTTTCTTTATTGGGTACAATTCAAAATAGTAGATATAAATATGAAGTATTATAACTTTAAAACTTTTCCAAATTACAAGGGCGTTATCTGATATCAAGAGCTATTAAAAACTTATGAATATGTATAAATTAAATGTGCTAATGTATCATTATTTTTTCAGGTTATTTAGGTAGCGTGGTATGAATGTAATGAAATATGCAATCTTCTTTTGTAGGTAGGTTAAGGTTTGAAAAAATCAATAGCCTTCATTTTGAGCAATAAATGTTTTCAAAGTATAACCTGGAAATAATAAACTCAAGAATTTTCCAAGTCGTTTGTTGGTTAAGGGACAAATGTGGGAAAAATATTTAATGACTGTTTTGACACTTTTTATCTGTGCAATTTCAAAAGGCTCAGTGAAATGAAGTCACGACTTTGAGACCCAGTAGGGCCTGTGCAGCCACGACTCAGTTTGAAGAGTCAAAGGCAGGGAGAGGCAGTGTCCTGGGGACTTGGCATTGCCCAGAAGCCCCTACTTGCTTTATCTTCACACTTATTAGTAATTACTATGTTGAAAAATATCAACAGTTCCCATTTGGGTTAAAGATGGAGAGGTCAAAAACTCACTACATACCCCAAAGTCTCTCTTTTAATTCACTGCAATTTTATAACTCCATTAGCCAAGGATTTAAAAGCACACTTTCAGATTCTTGTCACAGAATAAAATTCCACCAGAGAAGCTACCTGCTATTTCATAACAATGTTCTATATTTTGTGAAAATAACTTTCCCAGGTTTTTTGGCTTGTTTTATTTATTTATTTTTTTATTAGCTGCATTTGCCTTGTCTATAGATAATATGAATATTTCAGGCTAACGGATTTAATATGGAAATGGAGAATAAAAGTAGATATTGTTCCTGAGGGATTGCCTCAGCTATTTCAAACATTGCTTTGAATTAATTACAATTCCCAGTTTAACCATGTGTCTGTAACAAGACATTGTATAAAAGTATTTTCGCCTTGTGGTTTCAACTGCCAGATGAAGATAATGATTCAAAATGCCAATTTTCTAAAGAGATGTAGGTTAAATTTTAAATAAATCATTAAAAATCCAATTCAAATGAAAATAAGTGAACACAAGTATTCTTATTTTAACCTCCTTCAAGGGATTCTTGTTTTCATATTTAATTAAATTAAAGAACTATTTAAATACCAGGATAAATAGAAGACCCATATGTTGTCATACAAAGGAATTCTTTATGGCCCAAGATTCTTTGGATTGCCTCAGTGTTATTTTGTGTTGTTCTATCTATCTCTGTTCTTCTCAGAGACTAATTGATTAGAAAACAAATTTTGGGAAGAAGAGTATGTATCCCTGACTTTGTGTAACTGTACATTTAGTTGAAATACTTGCCCAGGTGGAACCCTAAACCATGTTCTTACTTCCTCACGGACTGGCTTTCCAGAATGTCGTAACCAATAACCTACACGCTTGCCTTCCCTGAAGCCCTCTCCCTCCTGTAGTCAGGCTTTAAACCACGAGGCACTGAAGTCTTTTTCAGAGCAATCTTGCTTAACGTACACACAAATTTGTTTTCTTAAATTCTCCAACAACTTCAACTGAAAGTACATTTTCTCTTCAGTGGAACATTGATAAGGCAACTTGCTTATGTTATTTAATGCTCTAGCCACGAGTTAGAAGACAGTAGTACTAATTCTTTTTTTTTTTTCTTTCTTTGGTAGTGCTAATTCTGAAGCTGATTTTAAATTATGAGGATCATTAGGCAAGTCCCATCCCTTTTTCACATCTGCTTTTCCAGTGTGTAATAATGGTCATTTATTTGTTCCTGTGTATATCGTGTGGCAAAAGTATAAAATATTGAAAATCAGAGTTTTATAAATTGATTTATGTGATAGAAATGTTGTATTCTTTTGAAGATTATGAGTGTGACTATTTCATGGAAGATGAACAACATAAATTAGGTTTCCGAATGAAAAACTATTTTGGTTAGCTAAAATTCAAAATGTTATAGATGGAAGAGTAGATGGTGTGGCAAAATGCATAGCTGGAGGCAGACTGAAGAAAGCCTCTAATGCTAAACCAAAGAATTTAGGTTTTTCTTTTTATAGGGACATAGGAAGTTGCCCTATAAACTAAATTTGCCCTATGTGCTAAATTTCATGTAAATATTTTTAAATACATAATTTCAGTGCACCTTCTTCATTCTAAAACAGTGGGGGGGGGTAAGGATTTAAGGGATATGTAAATTTGCTATCTGACAAATTTCTCTTTTTCAGTAGCAAATACGGAAAAGTGTGACACAGACATTTTACAAAAATATAAGATTGATGGTTTTACTATCCTTATGAGTAAAACATGAACTGTTTAAATATTTCACTTCAGTCACTTCTCTCCTGATCTGTAAACTATTTTGATGTATTTTAACTTTAACTTTGTTTTACTTTTTACCCTGTAAGACGTGACTATCCTTGCTTTATACACATGATCACATTTTCTGCTCATTACTCTTTCTGATAGTCTACTGTTCTGATTGAAGTCATGACTTCTGGAATTAGACTCTCTAAATATAAATAACAAGTTTACTCAGTAGCTGTGTGACTTTGGAATATTTACTTAACATCTCTGGGCTTCACCTTGCTGTCTGTAAAATGATAATTGTAGATTTACTTCATAAGGTTTCTTGTATTAACTAAATTACTGTAGAAAAGCAGTTAGAACAGTTCCTGGAATGTGGTAAGTATTAATGTTAGCTACTACTATTTTCCCTTTAGGCATTTCGTAGTTCACCTCTATATCCATTTTCTTTGCTGAATATTATTTATTATTTTTCTTAGTAAGAATTCGGTTTTGGAAAACTCTCAGTTTTTGATTCAGTGGAAAGAGATTTTTTTTTTCTTGTCTTTGTCCTTTAAAGAAATTTTCACTGGGTTTAGAGTTATAGACTGATAAAAGAAAAGCTCTGGACAAATGAAATTTAACAGAGTTTATTAGAGAAAAGAACAATTAATGAATCTGCCCTCAACACTGAAACAGGTGGAGTGGGCTCCACTCCAGCCTTCCAAGCAGCAAGCTTTTGTAGACAGAACCTAGAAGCAAAGTAGGGACATGACCTGACTGGCTACAGCGAGTGAGTCTCCAACTCGCATACGGTCTAAGGCGAGGTTCCAGTTATATAATGAATCACCTGTGGGGGGGGGAGGGTTGAGCTTGGCTGAGACTTTTTTGTGAGTTATAAAAAATGTTTGCAACTTAAATTCTAGCTTGCTTATGTAAGAAGTCAAGTTGCAGACTTGACTTTAGACACATGTAAATAACCTCTTCGTTTACTTTAAGAGTTTGAAGAGTACTTCGTTTACTTAAGAGTATTTCCTCACCACACGTTATTCCGAAGTTTCTATCCCATTACTACTATCAAAAGTTCAACTTATAGAGTCTGATTTTAATACTTTTATTATTTATTTCTCTTTTTCTCTTAGTTTGTGTTCTGCATTTCAATATCATGTGCCTATGTAGTCTTACAGTTTTTTTGGTCTTTCTGATCTTAAAATTGTTAACTTCATTCACCCTGAACAATATTAGAAACTATTTCTCTTCATGTTTTGATGCATCTTGTTCTTTCTCTTTCCAAAAATCTAACAAGACATATTTTTTAATTTTTTTATTATTTTTACCAAAAACATGTATTGGTACATTGTATACATAATGATCACAATCAACAGGGTTATTTTGTACCTGTACATGATACATCTCGGTTTTCCCCCCTCTTCCCCCCCTTCCCCTCCCCTCCCTTCCATTCACCCACCCCTCCCTGTTTGCAACAAGTGTAGCTACATTTTACCACTTTTTCCCCTTTCATCTTACTTTTCTTTTAACCTTCTTCTTCATCCCCCTTTTCCCTATCTAGTTCTCTCTTTTGAATACTATCTCTCTTTTTTCTTTTTTAAACAAAATATCTATTCTACCCCTTGTCCTTATTTACACTTATGGTTTCTCATATCAGAGAAACAATTCGATGTGTACTAATAAGTGTCTGATTTATTTCACTTAATAGTATGTTCTCCAGGAACATCCATTTACGTACAAATGACTCTAGTTTATCCTTTTTTATGGTGGTGTAGTACTCCATTGTGTAGAAAAAACACCTTTTTTAGCCATTCATCAGTTGTTGGGCATTTAGGTTGTTTCCAAGACTTAGCTATTACAAATTGTGCTGCTATGAACATGGTTGTGCATATATCACTGTGATATGATGATTTTAATTCTTCTGGGAAGATACCCAGCAGAGGAATAGCTGGGTCAAATGGAACCTCTAGTTGTAGTTTTCTGAGGAATCTCCACAATCGTGACAAGACATATTTAAGACATTTTTTTTTTTCTATATTCTCTGCTTTGTTTACCTTCCTTTCATATTTTCCATCTCTTTGCTGATCTGGGATTTTTTTCTAGATAACTTTTTCACTTCTGTATCTTCTTTGGTATAGTACAATTATTTTCTTTAAATATACATATATGCATATATATGTATATATAAATATTTGAAGTTTTACAGGTTGAGTCCGATAGTTATTTTTGTGATGACTGTCCTTCATAGTAATTTCTTTTCTTCTACTTTTATGCAAATACAGATTTTTCACTATGAGTTTTTCTAAAAGCATGATTTTACTCTTCTCTGAGTGAGTCTCTCTCTGGAGGGATATCTCATTGGGATCCTAGAAATTTGTAGTTTTCTGTTCACACATCCACCTATGGGGGCTCTAGAATTTATTTTTAGATCTCTACTCTTAGAGCTGCCATGAATGTTAACTGGAAGTGCATTAGGATTTGGGAAGTGATTTACCAGTGTAAAGTTGGCTTTAATTGTCAGCTTGCCACTCTTATCTAGATTTGGCATGTAATAATTATTCATTTAAAAACATGCCATATTTTATATAGTAATTTAAGAAGGAAGTTTAGTCATGACATTCAGTTTCCAAATTACCAGAAAGAGAAACAGTCTGTCACCTGGCCATGGGGTGTACTCAGAATCCCAAGACAACACAAAACCTGTCAGAATTTACAACCAGGCAAGTGGCAGATGCAATGAGCCATGGGTTTGTCTTCACACTGTCCTAATGTCAGTCACCAAGTGGTGAAAACCATGACCTATTTGTGGTAGCAGATTCTTAGAGTAGTTGTCTTTTTTTCTGATTCTTGTCACCAGTATGTACACTATTAAGCAGTGAATAACCCAAACCATATTTTTCTCTGTTCTCATTTTTTCATTAAATTTATAAAGTTGGCTTGAATTTTCAAAAGACTAGCTCTACTCCTTACATCCTTGCTGGACTCTTTTCCACAAAATCAGGGTCTGTTGAAGTCAAAAGATGCTCTTAGATTAAAAAGTGATAAGAAGATAGATATCCACGATGCTTTATAACACACTATAGAATTCCGTGTTGAAGAATATTACCAAAATATGTAAACACTGTGAACTTAGTCTTCTGTCTTCATACCGTGATACTTTGGACACAAAACTGTCATTTGTTTTCCTGTGATGCACAGAATCATAACTCAGACGGTTATATTTGATAGCCAAAAGTCTGTCTGTACCCTTCCTGATACTGGTGCTTGATCGTCAAGAGATATATAGTAAATGTAAGGAGACAGACACATATTCTTATTTTTATTTCTTCTATATCTTCTTTTGCATATTTCATCTACTTTTTGGCCCAGGTGAATTGCTTAGAGAAATTCAAAGCCATCTAGAATACAGTTCTCCTTAAAAATGCATTTTATGTTCCTCTTCTGAAAACCCTCTTCTGATATTATTCAGCACGTGGAAGTTTCTTCCAGGTAAAAGGGCCACGAGCTTCAGCCTCATGAAGACATTGATATTGCGGTAGAATGTACAGTGTACAGAAGAAGAGATATTTCACAATTTTATTCCCTTATTAAAATTTATGTCTTGTATATGTATGTCTAGTATATGCAAACAGAACAGAAATAACATTAATTCCCACTGTTCTAATTTGCCAGAATAGAAAACATCTTTTATTACCCTGATAAGAATATCTCAAAACAAGTGAAAAGATCATCCTTAAGTAGGTTAACCTCTAGTTTTCTCCTTATCACTTTGTAAGTTGCTTGCTTACCAAGATTCAGTTGTTTTTGTCCCAGGCCATTTATATATTTTGTCCATGTTGTTGTCATTATGTAATTTAAATAAAGAATTTGGAGATCACAGATACATGAGGGTACTAAGAGTAAGATTATTTAGCTTAAAGAAAAAAGCCGAGTCCTATGGACAAATTCCGTAAAACTGACTTAGAAAAATACTATAATCTTAGGTACCTGTGAGACAAGAGCATACACATAATAAAAGTCTCCAAGGACCCTGAAATCAGATAATTTCATATGCTTTTACACCACTTTAAAGAAATGTAAAGATGTATAGGATGCATTAGGGGCATAATTTATATATTAAAGAGTCATATGTCATCTGACAAAAGAAAGGATTTTTCCACCAGAATCTTCATAATCAGAAAGAAATACCTCATTTTTTATAATGGCCAAAGACTGTAGAGTGAAATTGTACTGCCCTGATGATACTATTTAAAATATGCATAAATGAATTGTTTTTAATGATTTTTTTTCTTAACTCAGTACCAGTCCCAGTTGCTGGAGATACGAGTCCTTCTAGAGACTCTTGGAGAGAATTCTCAGAATCCTGTATGAGAGATTTAACTTAAACATCAATAGATTTCATATCCCCAGTTTTTCCATTACTAGTTATGTGGCCTCAGACAAGTCATCTTTATCAATAAGAGTTCTACTACAAGTCATACAAGTAAAGTGTTAAACGATGTTGCTAATATTATAGAAATCTTAAGAGACAAAGATTTTTTTCTTCTTGTATTCTCATAGTAATTTGTTTACTATGGTTACAGTTTATTCAATTATTACTACCCAAATGTATTAAATGAACACCTACTCAATATCAGTTACTCTTCTAGATGCCTGGTCTCTGAAGATGAGCAAGAGAAAAAAATCTTACTTTCACAAATATGAATTCAAGTACAAGGAAAAGTTAATTCATAAAGAAATTGAACAATGATGTAAGCATAGGTACTGAACATTGCTAAAATGGAAAACTTTGTAGGGAAAAATGAGGAAAATTAATGGCAGAGAGAATCTTCACTGCTTGAAAGTTATAACTAGGGGAATCTTTGATGCCGGCGGTGACCAGACAGAGAACACAGGAGTGCCTGACATTTTTGAAGCAGCAAAAGGTCAGCGTTGTGCTGAGTGAGTTTAGAATGTTAGAAAATAAAGTCAGAAAAGTAGGGAGTGGATTGCATATGACTACATAAGGACTGTACACTCCATAAGGATTTTGGATTGTAGTCTAAGAATAAAACACTGATACTACAGCCTGATCTGTGTTTTAAAATATAATTCCGACTGCTGCATGAGAGTAGTCTGTATGGAACAGAACTGCATAGAACTGGACAGAGGTCACCAGTCAGAGGTAGAAATCTCTACCTTTTCTCCGTCTCTGTCTCCTTTCTTCTCTTTCACCCTCTCTCTCGATTTGCACATACACTGTTAACAAAGCAGTTTCCCATAAGTATTTTTAAAAGAAAGGCTAACTTATAATCAAGTGGCGATATGCTATCACATCATTTATTTTGTATAGTATGTACTTAGTCCCATTAAGTTAATGATTTTTTTGTTGTTGTTTGTATTTTTGTTGTGCTGAATATTGAACCCATGCATGCTAGACAAGCCCTCTACTAGTTACCTACATTCCTGGTCCTAAGTTATGATGTTTTTAAGTATATGACTGTGCAGTCAACCTCACAATGCATTTATTCTTTATGCTTTATGGCTGAAACTTAATACAATGATTACTTACTATGCTTTGCTTGCAAATATTTACAATAATACAGGGAAAATGCAAAGAAATATTGTTTCATATACTAGTGTTTAAGTATCACATATAATGATAGGTATATATTTTAAACATTTAAAATAAGTTTTTAACTGTGACTTTTTTAAACGTACGTGGTCAATAATTTCCAAATTAAGTTTGTGACTCTTTAATCTCTCCAGGGACAACCATGTAATATATAACTGTTAGTCTCCATCAGGGCATTTCTGGGTACACATTCTTCTTATTTGCTTAATGACATTCAGTGATTATAATTTATTCTGGCCTCCAGGAGGAACTTAATATGCGTGTGACGAACTATCTTGTGTTATTATTTTGATACACTAATTTTACCTAAGTTGTAAGTTAGCTGTTTTCAAGAAAAGCATGCCAAAGTTTATATATTTGGAATCTTAAAGGTTATTGCATGTACTTTTTATTTTACTCAAGGAAGAGAAAGAAGAATTAGGAAGTTTAAAAAAGGAAGATTTTGATTTAGATATTGTATCAGTTACTTTTTGAGAGTCAATGTTTTCCAAGAGAGCAGATTTAATACAGGATAACTACAAGTTACAATATTCACACACTCAAGCCAAATTCAGGAAGAGTGCAGAATGTCTGTCTATGCACTGGAGACCTGAAAGATCCAGTCAAGGGCTGGGAGCCCACAGCAATGTCCCAAGTACTTCCATGTCTCCACCTAAGGGCTGGTGAAATCTATACTGGAATCAGGATGTGATGCTCACAGTGGAGATGAAGCCCAGAGCTCCCTTGAAGCAACAGCAGACATCCCTGATGACAGCAAGGCCCTGAGCTCCTTCTCCAGTGAGAACAAACGAGTCCCCTTTGGGGCAAATAGCCACAAGAGAGCTTCTCCTGAGAAACAGCCGGCTGCTGTCTTCTGCCCCTGTTCTCCTTTATGTTGTGTCAGCAACAATCTTCAGGTGGATCCTCTATGCCAAGAACCACACCAACTCAGTTCATCTGGATGTTCTTGCTCAAGTTAACCACAATAAATTCACCACAGATACCTTACAAAGGATGTCAGTTTTGTGTTACTGTGACAAAGTAACTAACCAACTTACAAGGAGGAATGTTTGTCCGAGAGCCATGACTCAATAAGTGACCCTTGGGAGACATTTCAGATCCAAACCATAGCAAATGACTTTTTAAGTGTGTGTGTGTGTGTGTGTGTGTGTGTGTGTGTGTGTGTGTGTGTGCACATGTTAGGACCTGCTGACTAAATATTCATCCTTGAAAATGAATACAGATACACACAAAAGTTTCTCCTAGAAGAGCCTGTAACATAAATTGAATTATTTTAGTAATCATATTCAGTCTACTGTCATTTGTGTTTCATAATAGAAAAATGGCTTAAGTGTATATTTAAGATTATTGCCTAATGATCTATGTGACATCTTATCAGAAATACTTTGCCTGAGTCCCTAATAAAATCGCCCCTCACCTCTTTGGTACTGAATTACTTACCCATTAATTCATTGTCAGCATCCCTACACTGTCCGACTCAAAAGTAAAATCCTTGTCTAAGGCCAGTGACTTCTTGAATTTTGATGATTCTCCTCTCTGACTTTTTGAATTTTGATGATTCTGGGTATACCCAACTCTGATAACCACATGAACCAGTCCTCCTTTTGCCAACTTTCTGTCTATATTGTACTCATTGTATCCTTTTATTGTGCTATTTGCCTGTGTCTTACTTCTGTGTCTGAATGCATGTGCTTGTACATGCATGTGCGTTGTCCCTTTGATGTTCTTAGTGTATAGCACGAAAGTCCTGTGGTAGTCCTTGCATTTGCTGATGAGTGTTTAAAACAGTAAGAGGACATGGGGAAAATGATTGTGGAAAAGAGTGGAACCAACTTTGGGGTCATGGATCAAAAGACGAGCTTGTCAAAATAAGGACAGCAAAACTATACCACTTTCAGAACTCACAGTCCCAAAATCCAAAATGGCCAATGTTGTCATGAAGTGAAAATTTAAGAATTCAAATGTTCAGTTTTCATGAATCGTAAGTGTAGTTTTAGCAACTTCAAGTATCTTCAATTGTGCATGATATATTGATTTTCTTCCTTTCCTTTCTGGCACAAAGTAGTGTACTAATAACAGAAATATTTTAAACTGCAAAAATTAGCTATGAGGCCACTTTTTCTGCTTCAAATTTTATTATTCTTAATATTCATGCAGGAAAAAATAGTGGAGAGTTTCTTTCTTTTTCTTTTTTTTTTTTTGATGGGAGGTGGCTATAAATCAGCCAGCCATTATTAACTCTTAAGTTTTTTCTCCATCAGCGATCACTTATCATTAAATTAAAATAAACTATGAAGACCTGTATGTTAAAGTATAAATAAAATGGAACTAGGTTTCTTCAGATAGAAATAGTACTAAGAGACTCTCTCCTTTGGTATGACTATATTAAATTCAAAGCTATTTAAGAAAAATGCTTGTCAATATTTCACATGTTTCCTGAAAGATAGAGTTAGCCTGGAACTGTGTAATGAAGAAGAATCACAAGAAATAATCAACTATTTTGTAAAAATCATAGACACGCAGTGTGATTATTTCTCAAGCGAATCAAAGCTGACACCTGAAAACTCTGAAGCTGCTTGTGTAGGTTAAGAATTTCCAATATGTATTTGTCAAGTTCTTGCAGGAAGTTTAGTGTTACAATGGTATATTCTTTTCATGTTTATTCTATCTTTCCAGCAAAAAGAAAGGATATTAATGTAATATACTGATTATTGTTATAAAATGGCATTAGGCAAAAATATTAAATATTCATGAACATCCTGTTTCCCTTAGGTTTCCGATAGCAAAAGATGCTGAGAAAAATAACTCACTAAAGGACCAAACTGTAATACAGCACAGATAATCACAGGAGTTATAAACAGAGGCAGTTGGCATTAATAATTAAGCAAGAAAAAATTCCCTGTGGAGTTTTCTATGAGCTACAGACACAATGTGTAAAATCACTTAGCTAACTGATCATTAATTATGTTCTAGACCAAAGGAGTAAATATTAATGTAACCAGTTCTTCTACTCTACTTTTCTAGCCCAATAATTTGTGGAATGTAATAAATATGGCTATTATGCATTCCTTGCAAGGAAAAATCATTTCCATTAGAACCTGATGTTTTACTATCTGTACTGGGCTATACAATATAAATAAATGTGATAAGGAAAACCTCACCTCTCTAAAGTTTTAGTGTTGTACATTAATTTGATTGTAATTTAAACCATTTTATTGTTGCCAGTATCCAAGTGTATATCCACCTGACTTTTAAACTCAGGTTATTTATCATGTTTTTAGGAGAGATTTGCTTTGATTTACATTTTTCTTTATGTTTTCTATTTTTAAAAGCTATTATCTATCTTAATAGGGTACTCTTTAATGAAGAACTATCAGTGCTGATAAACACCCTGGGACAAAGAAAATTTCAGTGACCAAAGATGGATTCTTCTTGGAAACTCATTCTATTTCTGTCAGTCATCGGGTACCTTTCAGGTAAAACACTCTACCAATTATTTGATTTTCTGAGCATAATAGAATATAACAGTGTTTCCATTACAAAATACTCTATAGTGTATGTTTAAATTTATATCAATATTGATAGTTTCCACAAAAAGCACATCAGACAACCATTTAACCTCTCTTAGCATTGTAAATAGTTATGCACAACTCAATAAAATAAATTATAAATACAATAAAACCTTGGATCACGAGCATAATTCATTCCAGGATGTAATGAATACAATTTGTGCTTGTAATCCAAAGCACTTGTGTATTAAGGGGAATTTCCCCATGAGAAATAATGGAAACTCATATGACTCATTCAGTAACCCAAAAATATTCATAAAAATGACTGTAATACTGTAATATAGTACAAAATAATAAAGAAAATTTAAAGAAAAATAAATAAATTAACCTCACTTATCTTTGAAAACCTTTGTGGCTGCTGTAAGGGAGTTAAAAGATGAGGGTTATTGTGCAGGGAGACTTTCACTGTCACTAAAGCAATCACTGCTGTCTGTTGGCTTAGTGGAATCTTTCTGTTCATGCACCTTTAACAAGGAACTTATTCAACGACACTCGCTTTTACCTTGTTTTGACAAAAATGAATGTCATTGGATAAATCTTGCAGAAATGTGACATTGCATTGTCAGTAAACTGATTCATCGCTTCCACTGCTATAGCCTTATTTGGGTGGTGCTTTTCTACAAAATTTTGCTCTGCTTCCCACATTTTACACAACTCCCTAATCTCATTTGAAGTGAGGGATTCTCTTCCTCCTTTGCAGACTAGATCTCTTCCAGATGAGATCTCTTTCTGTTGGTAGACAATCACATGCAATGCCAGAAAGAGAGAGAAAGAGAGAGAGAGAGAGAGGGAGAGAGAAAGAGAGAGAGGAAGGGAGAGAGAAAGAGAGAGAGTAACCATTGGCTTAGTTATAACCATGCGACATTTGGCATCATGTAGCACTCATATTGCAAGATATCGCTTGTTTATAAAGTTAAAATTTATTAGAAATGTTTGCTTATCTTGTGGAAGACTCACAGAACAAGTTACAATCCAAGGTTTTACTGTAATAGTAAGTATCTACCTCGTTCACTTTCATTTGCAATCTAAACCATTGTTAACTCTCAGAAAACTTAGACATATACACGTATTATTCAGAAGAAATAACTTTAAATGTATCTCAATACAATGCCAAATTTAACTATATAAAACAGACTCATCTTATATGTAAGAACACATACAGACATCATTCAAAGACACCTAAGCACCGTGTACTTTTGTTAATTGCATTAGCTTCTCTGATTTTGTTTTGATTTACCTTATCGTTATATATTTTGAATCTAAAAATTACATCTTTTATTCTGTAAAAGAAAATTATGTTCTTTGGACTAATAATACTGTTATAAAAATATATCAGAACTTTTTTTAATCTGAGTGTCTAAAAATTAAATTGGTTTAATTTAAGGGCTATGCAAATAATAGTTATAGCTTGATATGTTTCAACTCAGTGCTTATACTGCATAGAAAATTCATATGGTATGTGGAAATACATAGTAAAGGTCTGAAAAACATGTAACAGGATAATTTCAGAATAAATGACTATCGAATGTATTTTCCTATTTTAATATTAAATATAATTTAGAGACATTAATATATTCATTTTTGTATATATAGTGAGTCAGTAGTCTACTAAAATTTTGAATATAAACCCTTATTTGTAGCATGTACCTAAGTATAAGTATAATAATGAATAATGTGTTTATGAAAATGTGTATAATATGGATTATATAGCCATATAAAGATATCTATCTTTATATATATAAAGATATAAAACATTCATTTTACATGTGACCACAAATAAAGTTAGCATTTGTCATTTTATGTAATTATGCAATCAAAATAGTTTATGCTAACTTTCTCTCTTTCAAATAATGAAAAGTATTTTGTTTTGTGTTCCTGTAAGTTTTGCTTAAAGTCACAAAATTATAAATTACATTTACTGTTTTCTAGTAACATACTTCTTTGAAGTAGGAAGCTCAGGTAAGTGTTGAGATGGAAAGGCAGTTGAAGCAGTGACCGGGCTGTTAGAAAAGATCCCCAGGAAGGGGCTGTACGAATAAGATGGAGTCACCGCTGAGAGTCTGACCGCTTCCTCCCAGTTGTGGTAGAGCTGTTGGTGGAATACCAGCCTTCTAGGATGCTGAGATCAGGGGAAATAATACACATGAAATACATCATAAATATTAGTAATTATTACTAGACTCAGCTACAAACAGCTATAATATTAGATTCACAAATATGCAGTATTATTCTGTTTCAAAGTTTTGAACAAAAGCACTTGTTTTGCACATCCTTGTATCAGTATATATTTGTTGACATCTTAAATCTGCTGTATATGTATTTATATCAAAAGCTATAAACTTAAAAATCATGTTTAACTAGAATTATTGAAAGTAGGGACGTTTGTATCTCTTCCATGCTGAAAAATTATTTTCTTTCCTAAATTTATAACTCTTCAACTTAAAAGCTAAGAGATTGTGTGGCTCAGCTCCATATTTGAACAAGTAAAATGTAGTTTGTCACTGTAGGGATGAGGCTTGGGTTTGTTCTGTCTGCCACACAGATGGTAACAGGTGGATGTATAATGAGAGGACTGCCTCCCAGAGAACTATCACACAACTTGATGAGTTAAATATTAGAGAGGGAATTCAGTTCACTGGAGTGGCAATGACCTTCCTCCATAAGCACCTGTATTTACTTTCTTCAACATTTCTTTCAGATGCTTTTGATGTAACTATATTGCTTTAAGAAAGCAACAGCAAAGCATTTTCTCCCTCTACTTTGACCTTCTTCTCCTCAGTTGGGATAAATCCATTTTATTGAAAAGGTGACAGTTTGTTCTTTCTGCCAAGTTG
This sequence comes from Hystrix cristata, assembly GCA_004026905.1. Classification (NCBI taxonomy): domain Eukaryota; kingdom Metazoa; phylum Chordata; class Mammalia; order Rodentia; family Hystricidae; genus Hystrix; species Hystrix cristata. The sequence continues at coordinate 109,615 of PVJO010000046.1, read as the reverse complement.
ATGATATAGTGTTGGACAGAGAATGTCTGTCATTGATAAGCTTATACAAATATGCTCCTTCTTGGTGGCAGTGTGGGAAATCACACAGGACTTTATCACTGCCAGTTAGTCCTGCCTAACAACTTATAAAAGAGAATGAAAACAAAAGTGTTACAGCAAACAGGTGCCTGATAATATTAATTCTGACTGGTCTGTTGCAGGTGAGAAAGAGAAATGGATTATGGTTCCTCCACAATCATTTTTAAATTATGTGTTTGCACATTGTATTGTTCACCTGGGAAGCCATGATGATAATGGGTACTACTTCAGTGTGGGAATCCAAGTTGACTCTTATCAGCTGTGCCCTGGTGGTATTAGACATGTAATTAATCAGAAAACAATTTAATTTTTCCTTGTCACTGAGACAAGAGGCAGGGGTGAGGGCTGGGTCACTTGAATTGTTCAGTTTTGTTATTTTTATCTTGAAGGCAAAGAAAATATTACAAGGTATCTATAATTGTCAGAAATTCCTGGAGTGATATGAAATTAAACCTTCAAGAGCCATTTCAGTATCCTAGAGAAATGATTGTAAATGTGTTTCCGTGTATTGGAGATAAAGAAGAAATTAACTTATTAGGTCAGCTAAATGATATTTCTTTTACATTAAAATATGTATTAAAAACACATATTTCCACTTGAGTATTGTGTAAGAAATAAGCAACGTACATCAAAGGGCAAATGCATGAAAGTTGTCTCATGTTCCTTAAACCGAACTGTCTACTGTCATTTTTAATAATGATATAGCTTTTCTGAGAGAAAATTTATCATATAAATTGTCTCTATTCTAAAAAATAATGCTTAAAGAATTCTTATTATTTCACGTCTATGAGAACTTGTGAGTGAATGTGTTTAACATCATTATTTGAGCAGAGATAAATTTCGAGCCCAGCAATACTAATGAAAAAGATACACATTATGGTAAATATTGTTTTATTATTTACCACAAGTGTCTGGAGAGCTGCTCTTAAGTAATCATTTGAGTTATTTGTCAGCAGTGAAAGCCTTTTTTTCTGTATCTTGTTGATTTGAATATAAAATGGATGGAAAGTGACATTCATTGATCGCTGAAGCAAGCTCAGAAAATTGAATGCAAAAGAAATATGGGGGAAAATCCCTGCTATCCTTGACTGTTAAACAAGTTTTATAGGTTTTTCAAGACCCCAAATACTGATAATATATTGTGTGTTTAATAAATCATATTTGAATAATTGTGAGAATGAAAAACAATTACAATCTATATAGTGTCTTCTATTTAATTTAGCTCTTTGGAAAAGTCCTGTTTTGCTAAGCATTAAGCAAATTAAGGATAGATTTCTTAAAACTGTCCACTTTACTATTTGGTGATATTCATTTGATACAATATTAACTACGATATTTTTATTTTCTGTCATTTAGCAGAAAATGTTTTTCATTCTAATTCTTATTCTATCTTTAACAATGGAATTTGTCACAGAGCATTTGTTGTTCCCGGTGATGCGTCCAGGTTGAGGACTATGCTCACAGCATGGCCTGAACCCAGGCAGCATGTCAGAACCACCTAAATGGGTCCAGATCAGAATTAGAGGTGAGCTTAAGTGGTGATCTTTTTATTTTTAGAACTTGCCAGTTTTGTACCTGTGATATGCGTTTGTATAAGGATATGAGACCATCTTCTCTCAAAGAAGAGAGGCAATGTCTGTTCTATGTGATCTTACATAATGTTCCTACAAAGTAGAAAATATATTTTATAAAAGAAGAAGGATTTACTTGTTTGATTCTTAAGAGATGCATAAGCTTTGGGGTTGCAGTCAAACAGAATAAATGATTTTATATTCTCTCTAACTCGATCATACTGATGTTTTTCACTACCAAGAATAAAGCTGAAGTGTTGTAGATGTTCTAAAATTCTGGGATGAAGCGTAGTAGTCGCCCTAGGTTAGCTCAGGGGATTCTGAATACAACAAGTAAAAAGAAGTAGATGAAAGAGAAAAGTAATGCTAGAAGAAAGAAAGTAACAATTTAGACTCCTTGACTACTGAGTGCTTCCTGTCAAGCTGCTCGGCCTCATGTGTCCCTCCCTGGCACTCAGCACAGAGGACTGGCAGAGTTTGCTTCAAGGGGTTCTTAAAGTCTCTGACATACCTGCCTTTGCAGTTGGTCCTTTTGGTAATTCAGAGAGACACCCTGGCTGATACTGCCTTTGCTGGCCTGGAGCTGTTTTTATTTAATGCCTAAATTTAGCAAGGATTGTTTCAAATTGGCCCTAGGATTCTTATTTGTTCCAGAATAACGTAAAGGAATTGACTGTTGTTTAAAATGGGATTCTGTAAAACTCAACATGCAACATTTGTTTCATTTATGGTTTAGTCTGTCCACTAAAAAATACAGCCACAGATAAAAAGTTTCACATAGACAGAGCCTGTATAATTTGTCCAAGACTGTGTTGTGGATAGAAATTACAGATATAAAAGACATTTTAGAGATACTGCTATGCTCAGTTCCAGTGACTAATATATTCAAGAATCTTTTATTAGAATTCGTCTTTCTACTAATTTTACAAATACTGCAGTGGTATCTCCATACTCGTCATTAATTGGTTCTGAGACGTGCAAAAAGTACCCGACAAGTACCAAACAAGTTATTTTGACTGGAAAGGGTGGTGAGTCACAAGGCAACAAGACATCAACAACATCTTTTCTTCCTTAATTTTTTAAAAAAATTTATTTTATTAGCATATGTTTGTGGTGCATGAAGTTTACATTCATGTTATGGAGTAGGTACATGTGCATAACACAACTTGATTCTTTTTGAATCCTCTTCACATACCCACCCCCAGTCCTCCCTCAGGTTCTAGCTTGCAGGATGGTGCAAGCTAGAACCTGATGGGTGATGCATAGGGTAGCAAGGAGTTATTTTATATAAAATTGTTAAGAAACTTTGTGGTGAACAGATCTCTAAAAAAAGATCTGATAAATGTAGAAATTTAATATCTAGGGGAGGAATGCTTCAGACAGATAGAAGAAGGTGAATGTCAAATCCCTTAAGAGAAAACCTATTTCATGTATATAAGGAAGAACCAATATAGAAGAAGAAAAAAAACCTGTATGGAAGAAGAGAGTATAGAAAAAGAAATGTGCTCAGGGGTGAAGGAGAGTGAAGGCAACAGGCAAATCACATTGAGGACAGAGGAGAGGTATAATTTGATAATACATTAAAAGATCATCCTTGCTGCTGTTTGGAAAATAGACTTTGGAGCCTGGACAAGAATTTAAACACAGAGCATAAGTAAGGTGCTATTGCCAGAGATTTGGCAGGCGGCATTGAAATTAAAAATTTGGATCTGCAGGTGTTCAAAACTATTTATCGATTTCATCATGAACCAGTATTGGTGTTTGCCAGCCCTCCAAAAGCTAACGTGTCTGAGGGAGAAATTAGATCTCGTTGCATCTCTTATGTTAACAGTTACTGGCCTGGGGATTTAGCTCAGAGGTTAGAGTACTTGCCTTGCAGCATAAGGCCCCAAGTTCAATCCCCAGTTCCAAAAAAAAAAATTAATACAACAGTTACTGAGGTATCACGTCCATTTGCAAGCTCAGTCTCATCATGAAAACATTAAATTAAATTAGTTTTATTAAATTAGTTTCTGCTTCTTGTAAGCCATTAGGTAAAATATTCAGAACCTAAGATATAAATGTGTTGTATAAGGCATAAAGATTTATTGTAGTTCAACTCAGGTATATATCTTTCTTGGTTGTACTTCCGGAGAGTGATCTGACCTTTCCTTTTTACATCTAAATTAACAGTAATTACTCTCAACTTCAAGATGTCTTTTTTATTTAGGGCACGGAGAGTTGGCCTTTTTTTTAATATCTCTGATAAAAAGAAAGTGTAATTTTACATGTCAATATTTAAAAACTTGGAAGAATGTAACCTGTTTCTTAATCTAACATGTATAAATATCATTATCCATATTCTCAACTTCTGCACTCTTAGTGAGTTTCAAAAGTCTCCAAGATTGCACAGGGGAAAAAAATTATCGTTTGTGATATGACAAGTGGCTGGGACTCTCAATTTACTTTGTTTTATGTTGTTTTGTTTTTGGTGCTGGGGATCAAACTCAGGGCCTTGTGGTTTCAAGGCAAGCACTTTAACCATTGAGCTAAATAACCAGCCCAGGACTCTCAATTTAAAAGACAGAATTTCCAAAGGTGAATACTGCATGCAACCACTATCTTAAATTGCTAAAGTTTATCATCTATAAGTAATTTAGGTTTATTCTAAAGGATTTAGAAGGGCAAATCAATAGAAGCTACAGCAAAACTAAGGATAGAATTGGTTCTTCACAAAATATCATTCTAAGTAACCAGAGTTGCTCAGTGATAGATTCAGCTCTATATCCAGAGAGTGTTTTTTGAATTTCTACAGTTTTTCTTTATTTTTTCCAGTTGTTATTTGTAGTAGTACACATTTGCATCTCATAATGAGTACATTCTCTGTGGAGATCGGTACATGGACATAACACAAGAGGGTTTGTCATCTCTCTGTAAAGAAAGTTCAAGCCTGAGATTAATGATAATTATATAAATATATTTTTAGCATCACAGAGTTTGCTCAAATTGTATAAACCTTCACCATCCTCTTGTCTAGGATTTGTAAATCAATTTTGAAAAAGTTACAAGGGTTTTATTTTAATTTTGTGAATTTTTAATCACAGAAGGCAGTTTAGTAACAATTACTGAGCAAGAGAATGGTGAATGATTTCAAATAGAACAACTGAGATTGAAGGGTGTATATCAGATTCGATGTAGATGAAAAGAGGATAAAAGGTGTTGCTTCCTGTGTTTTAGAGACAGCATGTGGGAAAGTTGTGGAGGCAGAAATAAAAGTAAATGAGAACTAAAAGAGGAGATTATTTTCAAAGTAAGTATGGCAAAATATGTTGGAACACTGAATTTAAGAAATAGTTATTATTAGTACATAGAATATATATGAATTTGGTAGAAAAAGTAATGGATAAGAAGTGTTTTTAATGGAGCATGCATAAGCAAGAGGCTAATCTGTTTTGAATTACATCCAAGGATTTTTTCTTTTAAATAGTAACATGGACCTGATTGTAAAATGGCCTTTTCATAAGCTCAGATGAATCCGTTCTGCATGGCTATTCTGCATGCTTAGACCTTTGTTTTCAATATAATTTCCTGATAGTCTTCCAGAAATTATTCCCTTCAAAACATTCGAGTTGTGTATTTTGGGGAAAATAGACTTCCACAAAGAGGGCAAAGTACTACTTTCAACTTCACAATGGATTGTGGAAGTTTGGGTAAGTTACTCCCTTGTTTTTTTAACACAGCGGTTTAGCCTACACTCTTTAAATCCTCTTCCGTGTTCTATTATTATTTTCCAGTTCATCTCAGTATTTTTTGTTAAAGTCCTGAAATAAACATGGAAGATAAGCATCCAAATATTTGAAAAAATAATGCTAGCTGCATCCATGTTGTATTTACCAAAAATGCCATATATGATGCAGTTTAAACAATCAGACAATTTGGCATTTAAGAATATTAAAAGATACAAAGAAGTTATCAGGATGCTCAGCACTGATGGCAATGGTCTGGATTTTCTTTTTCCTTCACGAAGGGTAATTAGAGGGTAGATGCTTCATTCCAGCTGAGAGAGGAAGCTGCAGAAGAATCACTTCTGTTGACAAATCTGCAGAAAGACAAGAAGGGCCTTTCATTATACCACAAAAGTCTATGGTTTTGCTTTCTCAGTAACAGAAACTCAGGTGGGATTAGCAGAACATGCTAAGACACACTTATAAAAGTATGAGACATTTTCTATAGATGTGTAAGTGTGAGAGAAATGGTAGTATAAGAGTATAGAAACTGGCTCCTGTTTCCTGAAGTCAGGAAGTTGGCAAAAGCTACTCTTGAAATTAACAGTTAGAAGCCGTACAGGAAAAAAAAAAAAATGCCAGAATTTAGAAGGGCAATAGTTCATGAGCTTTATGTGTGAAGGACATTGAGGCAGCAGAGGTGGGCAGTTTCGAGCCACCTTGATAGATTCTTGTCGATGCTGCCTGACAAGAGGAGGTAACTCTGGTGAAAGAGAATAGACTCCTTCTTAGTCATTTCTATGTTGCCATGACAAAATACCTAAGGGAACCAGTGCTTTGTAAAGAAAATAAGTAGTTTATTTAGCTCAGAGTCGTGCAGGTCCAAGAACATAGAACCCTACCACCCTGTTGAGGAGTCTCTGGATGGACCACAGTGTGGTGAAGAACTGGAAAAAGTATCAGGTGTACACCGAAGGTGCCAGATCCATGGTGTGGCATCACTTTAATTAAGAACTCACTCTCTTGACAACTAGTCATTACAGAAAACCACCGTTTATTCTTTCTCAAGTGAAACCCCCATGAACTAATTACTTTGCACTAGGGAAAAACATTTTAAAGGTTCTACCTGTCAGTACCACCACATTGAAGACCACAATTTCCAGCCCATAAACTTTTGGGGACACACTCAAACATTTCCATACCACACAAAACTCTTAGGACTGGAACTAGGAAGAAGGCGTCTGCATATGGCGTCGGAGTGCGGCTTGCTGTGTCTGGGAACTGGGTAGCACAGCAGCTTAGAAGTCTCCTTCAAAGAACCAACATTCACAACCTACCAGACACTCAGCATTTGGACAAATGCCATACATACGGTGTCAGTGGCTCCAACAGAACTGGTCTAGTCGACTAAGTTTTGGCTTTTATCTTTCTAAGACCACATGAATGATCATCAAAAGGAGAGAAAAGAGATAAAGATCAAAATAGAAAAATAAAGAAAAGTAAGATGAAAACCATTTTTAAAATGCTCCCTCAGGGCCCCTAGCAACAGAGTAAGCCTGATTTGTGGAGTGGGGAGAAAGCAAGAATGAAAGACTGAAGACTTTGTTTAGGCAGAGATAGATATATTTATACCATGAGATCTTTTCGTTTCCAGGTTCTACATCCATGTTTAGAGCCTAGTACATATCAAAGATATTTATGCAAATGTTACATCATTTGCATAGGCTTTTTTCATTGACATTATTCCCTAAACAGTATTGTATAATAACTATTTACATACAATTTACATCTCTTTAGGTAGATGTGCAACAGGGATGTGCAATGGTATATACCAACACTGTGCCATTTTATATAAGATATGAGCATCCACACATTTTGGTATTTGCAGGGGTCCTGGAACTGACACCTTATGGATACTGAGGAATGACTGTATTTTTAAAGTTAATCTTAATTGCTAAATCCTGCCTCGTTCCAGCACTTCAAGTAGTATGGACATCTGGAGACCCATTGAGAATGTCATCCAGGGCAGGGGAAGGGAAATCTGGCAGGTGTTTAAAGAGATAATTGGGGAACAATAAAACATTTTCAGTCTCTATCATAAATGCATTACATATACTCGAACATTTTCTCTTTATTAAGATATAAACCTCATGATAGTCCTTCACTGTTACTATTTTTCAGTAAAAAATTTGAATGCTACTATGAGATCAGGCAATGTAAATAGTGAGCAGAGGAAATGAACACCTTGACAGTACTAATTTGTAGAGGATACGGACTGCCTTACCCCATTTGAGTTGCTATAAGAAATACCATAGCATGGGTAGCTTATAAACAACCAAAATCTAACTTCTGCCAGTCCTACAAGCTGAGATTTCCAAGATCGGGTCACCTGCCTTCTCATAGATGGTGCTTCTTGCTGTGTACTCACATCATAGAAGGGGCAAGGCAAGCCTCTGGGGCCTCTATTTTATTGTTGCTAATGGCACTTCTGAGTCCTCTGCCCTCGGGACATAATCTCCTACCAAAAGACCTCACCTTTCCAACTATAGAAATGATCCCTGAAAGTATTTAGCCTTAAAACCTCACCTCTCAAAACTATCACCTTAACAGTTTGAATCTATCATATGAATTCTAGAGGTACAGAAAAACATAGACAGTAAACGCAGCTCTTTTTACTGAAAGATCAAATCCTGACCTACACTGAGCAAAGAAAAATGCTCATGGGTATCTTTAGTTTCTGCATTCATTATGTTAATCATAGTTTCATTAAAAATCATTCTTAGACCCTCTCTTGCATGTTTATTAAGAAATTCACACCAAAAGAATTCTGGAGAAGATGAGGCTTAAGGGTGACAAAAACAATGAGAGTGTTTAGATAGGAGAAAAGAGAGAAAAAGCTCATTAAAGCAGGGAGCAATACACTAGAATTTTGAAGAGTATCGTAGGTCCCTGCTTGTATCCTTTTGCACAGTACAGAGATTCTTACTTCTGTTCCTTTCCCTCAAATATTTGTGTTCTATAACCATATGCTCTAAATGGACTCTTCACATTCAGCGAAATAAATTGAGGGTATATAATTTGTTGATGTACAAATAATTAATCATAATGTTTGGATAAAGCATGGAATCAGGAACCAATAGATCATTTTTACTAGATTAAATGTAGAGAAGTTATGACATTTACGATTCCACTAGGCACTTTGTTATAACTTATGTCAATACAATAGTTACAGAATGTTATGATTTTCATTTAAAATACATGAGTAGCTTATTTGTTTACTGAGAGATATTATATGAAAATCTATTTTTAGAGAAATAAAATAGAAGAAAATAGAATGTTTGGCAGAGCCTGTGGGAATGTCACACATGATGATTACCATAAACATACTTGGAAAACAAAGTTTGGACCATCCTTCATTTGCTCTTTTTAAAATATTTAAAGGTAATTCTGCATTCTGAAAATAATTTTATGCTGGGGAATTAATTTCCAAAATTTTCTATTGTGTTTATTTGTCACTGGCTATGAGCAGTAGCTAGAATTATGAAATTAATCTCACAATATTGGTCAGAGAATTATTTATTGCTGTTAAAGGCACTAATAATAACACATGATTATTCCACCAAGTGTTCTGTGTGGAATTCATCAAATTATTTTTTCATTTAGTAACTAGTAAATTAAAATTTGAATAATTAAGTTTTTCAGTTTTGTTCTCCTTTATGGAGTGAAATTTTATATGGTATGTCTGCAGGTCATGCATTTATAGTTTTAAAGTTGGCTTCATGTGTTTGTACTTGAAAAGTAAGTGCATAGCTTTCCTCCCAGCTCAACATATTCGGTCACATTAGCCTTGATTACTGTTGTGTCTGTAATACAGAGCTCCTGGGAGCATGGGCCACAGACTGCAGGATCTTGGAGACACTTCAGAAGGTCCATATTGTCAAAATATGTTCATCATACATCACAATACAAGAGTTTTACTGGCCTTTTTTACCGTATTGATATTTTCACTAAAGAAACAAAAACACTGGTGAGAAAATGCTGAGGCAATGGTTCAAGATGGCCTGAACACCAAATAATATTAAATAAAATAAAATTTAAAATCTGATCTCATTCAATAATATCATTGATGAAATGACGAAAATACTAATTTTTATTAAACAAAATATTTGAATGCATAACTTTTAATAATTTTTGAAAAAAAATATGAAGCAGTTCATACAGAAGTAGAATGGTTGCGTTATGGAAAAGCCTTGTGCTTTTGTTCCAACTGTGAAATAAACAAGAAGCTGTTTTTCTATGGAACATCTTTTGGTTTGAAAAAACTGACAAGTCAGGCGTTGGTGGGACACACCTATAATCCCAGCAGTTTGGAAGGCTAAAGCAGGAGGATCACAAATTCTAATCCAACCCGGGCAATTTAGCAAGTTCTATAAAATGTAAAGAATAGGTTGGAAATGTTGTTTAGGGCAAACACCCTGAATTTATACCCCCTGCCAAAAAAAAGAAAGACTGACAAGAAAATTGTGAATGCATATTTATGTACTTGGCAGGTATTTTCTTAAAAATGAACTAAGTAGGCCAGGCACTTTAGGAAAAATAACTGATAACATCTGTTAGTTTCAACCAAAAATTAATTTTTTTTGCTTGTATCTGCTTCATGAACCAGACCACGTCCAAATATTTAAACACCTCTACAATGGCATAGATTTTGATTCTTTTCTCTTTACATACTGTTTAGTGCAATGGGCACAATTCACTGATATAACATTTTCCAAATGACCAAATATATGGTGTTATTTTGACTGGCAAAAGAGCCATTCAAAATTCAAGGCCAAACCAAAAATTTTAAATTAATAGAATATGAAAGTTTACTAATGTAATTTCAGAATGTTTATGATAATTAGTCTTTACTTGTTGAGTTTTGGTGCAATTCCTAAGAATAATGTTCATAATTATTTCCGAAGTTTCCTAAAATAATCCTCTCTTTTTTGATATATGTCTGTGAGAGCTGATTTTTTTTAGTTTATTCAGTCAGTTGTAACCAAATGACTGCAAAAGAGGTATGAGGACTCATCTTTCTTATATTAATTCAACTTTGTTTTATAAAAATGTGTAACACTGCTACTCTTCATAAAGCTTTTTTGTTTTGTTTTGAAGTTAATCATTTTTAATATGCCATTATATCACGTATTGTGAATATTTCAGTTGCTTTAAAAATAGTTAATATATAATTAGTTGTATCTCTGCTTTGACTGCTAACATAGCAAAAATATAGGTAAAACTCAATTAAACAGGAATGCTCTGAAGACCTCAATAATTTTTCCAACTGTAAATAGCTTATAGCAATTAAAGATTTGAGAACAACTACATTATCACAAAGTTGAATGCATTATAGGCACTAAAACATATATGTTGATTGAAATTGTAAGGAGTAAATACTGGAGTAGTAGTCATGTTTGAGACCATGAATGTAGTATCTAAAGAAACTTAGAATCCCTAAGTGACTTGGATTTTCCTCTTAGAAGCCACTGATATAGTCAAGTGAACTAATGGATTTAACATTTCCAAGGTGAAGCAGGTGTGTAGCAATGACAAAGACCAGATGTCGTTGTATAATAAATTCATTTCCTCCCCATTTTTCTTCCTCTGAGTTCAATTATCAAGTCAGTTCATTTCTCCTATTATAATATCTCCTCTTATACAGCCTTTTTATTTCCACTCATGTAATTAAGATCAGTACTAAATGACCTCGGGTCTCTTCTGCTAATTTCTATCTGGTTTCCATTGCCATCAGTCTTTGCTTTTTCAAGCCATCCTGAAATCTGCTGACCTATTAACCCAGTTAAACCCCGTCTTAGCTATATCTTTCTGAAACCCTAAACTAAATCAGAGATTAAAAAAAGTTATATATTGTTAAACATTGGTGAGATTATAATCTTAAACTTCTCAACATTAAGACCAAAGGATCCTACTAACCACTTTGAGCATGGATTTCACTGTTTCACTCAATAAAAGCTACTGCAAGGAAAGCAATGCTGCCTTTAAGAATGCCAAATGGATTTCAGCCTTGGTAATTTTGTAGCATGCTCTCCAGTCTGATATCCCCATAGTCTCTACCTCATCACTTCCATAGATTCATCTTATGTGCGACTGCTGAAAAGTATAGTGCTATTAAAGTAAAACGAAGCATTGTATACAGGAACTCAAAGAAGCATGCCCTGAGGTTATCTGGGGGATTAGCAATACCCATCCATTGCAGATTCAAGACTGCAAATATGTGAACATTTCATTTGAGAAGACAGTTGGAGGATGCCTGCTCAAGAAGGCCTCTGAAGGAATTGGTTCACTGGAATTTATTTCACTGTGCTCACTCATTCAGGAATACAGAGGGTGCTGCAGCCGTGGTCCAGGGGAGCCTGGCTATTGCTTCCACTGACAGCAGTGCTTGATGTCATCCTTGTGATGCTGGTTTTACTGATATGCAGAATGTAAGAGCTGTGGAGTCAGAGAAGCTTCCACACAAATTTCAAAGGAAGGCCCAGAAGGCCAGGCTGAAGCCAGAAATATTGTGGCAACCTCGGGAAGACAGAGATGCCAGGAACGTAGAATGTCTGCCTAAGAAAGCTACAGATCCTAAGTGGCATCAGCCAGATAGAGAAGTTATCTGACTTACAACTGACATGGCTGTAGCAGTGGAGCTGCCTAAGCCCTTTGTAATTCACGTCTCACCATTACTTGCCTAGGATACCAGATACAGAGCAACAGAACTTAATGTTCACCCTGCTTGGTTTCAATTTTGCTTTGGTCTGATTTTTTTCTACCTCCTGTGCCCATATCTCCCTCTTGGAATGGAAAAGTTTATGCTATGCAATTGTACCTTGGGATTATTAACCTGTTTTAGATATTTACAGAGTTTTGCAGTAAAAAGTTTTCCTTAAATCTCCAAAGAGCCTTGGACTTTCAAAGAATGTGGGAACTGTTGAGAGTTTGTGGAAAGGGATTACTGTACTTCCAGCTGTACATAAGATAGTTATATTAAATTAGGTGGAATTATGAAGTTGTTATTGTCTTTATTTGGAAATCAAGCATGGGGTAAGGAGATGACTTTGGGTGTGAATGTGACAAGCGGTGGAATGTGACCATTAATACTGATTTGTCAAATTTATTGGATTAAGAATCACCTAGTAGATTATTAAAGCACACTCCTGAGTTTATGTCTAGGTGGGTCTTGGAGGTGGGATTTTGAATACTACATATGGTGCTTCACAAGTTTGTCTGTGGTGTTGTTCCCATGCTCTACTTCCTGGTCACAATGAACTAAGCAATGGACACCCACCCTGGTGTTTCAGACTTGGAGCCAGCTGGCCATGGACTGACGCCCCAAAGCCATGAACCACAAGAAACCTCTTCTCCTTCACATTATGGGCATTATGTACTGTGTCTCAGTGATGGAAAAATTGACTGATACACCACTCAGAGAGTTTGAAATATGTGTACATGAATACAGGTATGTTCAGTTGGAGGTTACATGGGAGTAATATAAAGATTTTGCTAAAAAAAAAAAGCCATAGGAGAAATTAAAAAAAAATAATAATGATCAGTTTAAAAACTGGTAGCAGAGTTCTCTCTTATGCAAATTAAATGCCATTTTTTTCAGAAAACACTTTGAAAGGTTATTTTGGTTTTCAGAAGTGTGCTTTTAACCTTTTATTGAAATGGGTAATATTAAAAGATACGGTGAGCAGAATGGTTCTCCTTAAAATTTGAGGTATTTTAATTTTGGGGGGTCTGACCCAGAGTAGGAAGAATCAGTGAAGAATAACATAGCAGAAAAACAAGAACCTGAGGATATTTAGTCAGGGAGAAAGATCCAAGACTCAAACCTTTGTTGATATTGCTCTAGAATCTGTAGCTTAAGAATACCATACATAAACAAAATGCATGTAAGTGATACTCTGTTCCATTGAGGTGTCATTTTCACCTTAATAAAAGAAAATGAAGTACTGCTTCTTTTTCAATTTCATTAAAGAGTTTAAGGAATAGTGGTATTAGATCATCTTTGAATTTCTTGTAGAATTCGGCTGTGAAGGCATCAGGACCTGGGCTTTTCTTTGTTGGTAGGTTTTTAATTACCTCTTCAATTTCAATGGCTGATATTGGTTTATTGAGTGTTTTTATCTCTTCTTGGTTTAGTTTTGGTAATTCATATGTTTCTAGGAAACTTTCCATTTCTTCCATGTTTTCCATTTTGTTTGAGTATAGGTTTTTGAAGTAGGTGTTGATGATCTTTTGAATTTCTGATGGGTCAGTTGTGACTTCACCCCTTTCATTTTTTATTGTGTGGATTTGAGTCTTTTCTTTCTTTTTTTGATAAGGTTGGCTAGGGGTTTGTCTATTTTGTTTATTCTTTCAAAGAACCAACTCTTTGATTCATTGGTTCTTTGTATTGTTTTCTTAGTCTCAATTGCATTGATTTCAGCTCTGATCTTCATAATTTCCTCTCGCCTATCAGCTTTGGGCTTGATTTGTTCTTCTTTTTCTAGTTGTTTGAGGTTCAACATTAAGTTGTTTATTTGAGTTTGTTCTGTCTTTTTGATGTGGGAGTTCAATGCAATGAACTTCCCTCGCAGTACTGCTTTCATTGTATCCCATAGGTTCTGGTATGTTGTGTTGTCATTTTCATTTAACTGTATAAATTGCTTAATTTCTTCTTTAATTTCTTCTGTGACCCAACTGTTATTCAGAAGGATATTATTTAGTTTCCATGTGTTTATGTGTTTTTTTTTGGTTTCTGCTGCCATTGAATTCTATTTTCAATGCACTATGGTCTAATAGTATGCATGGGATAATTTCAATTCCCTTACATTTACTTAAGTATTCTTTGTGAGCAAGTTTGTGGTCTATTTTGGAGAACGACCCGTGTGCAGCTGAGAAGAATGTGCATTCCACTGTTGTAGGGTGGAACACTCTGTAGACATCTGCTAAGTCCATTTGTTCACAGAGATGATTCAGTTCTGATATTTCTTTGTTGATTTTCTGTCTAGTTGATCTGTCTAATTGTGACAGTGGGGTGTTGAAGTCTCCCATTATAATTGTGTTAGTGTTTATTTGATCTTTCATATCCCTTAGTTTTATGTATTTGGGAGTGCTAATATTTGGTGCATAAATATTAATGATTGTTATTTCTTCCTCTTGGAGTTTTCCCTTCAGAAGTATGTAATGTCCATCTTTGTCTCTCTTTATTAGTCTTGGTTTGAAGTTTACTTTGTCTGAGATTAGGATAGCTACTCCTGCCTTTTTCTGGGTTGCTGTTGCATCACTAGTCATTCACGAGATGCAAATCAAAACAACATTAAGATACCATCTCACTCCAGAAAGAATCGCGTCTATGAAAAAATCAACCAAGAACAAATGCTGGAGGGGCTGTGGGGAGAAAGGAACCCTCCTCCACTGTTGGTGGGAATGCAGACTGGTCCAGCCACTGTGGAAATCAATGGAGATTCCTCAAACAACTAGAACTAGAGGTTCCATTCGATCCAGCTATTCCCCTACTGAGGATCATTCCAGAAGAGTTAAAATCATCATACCACAGAGATATATGCACAACCATGTTTATAGCAGCGCAGTTTGTAATAGCTAGATCTTGGAAACAACCCAAATGCCCAACGACCAATGAATGGCTAAAGAAGATGTGGCTTTTCTGCACAATGGAGTACTACACTGCCATAAAGAAGGATAAACTAGAGTCATTTGTATGTAAATGGATGTTCCTTGAGAATATACTACTAAGTGAAATAAATCAGACACGCATGACCACACATTGAATTGTTTCTCTGATATGAGAAGCCATAACTGTAAATAAGGACAAAGTAGTGTAAAGGATATCATATAAAAGGAAGATAATATACAAAGGAGAGGGGTACCAGAAAGAGGGAAAGGGGGAAAAACAGTAAGGGAAAAAATGGAAAGAAAGAGGAAAGAGAAATCATGGAGAATTGTAAATAAACCTGCTGTAAATAGGGATGGAGGGAACAGAAGGGAGGGAGGGTAGAGAGTGAGAATCAAGAGACACCATGTACAGGTACAAAACAAACATGTTAAATGTGATCAATATATGGACAATGTACCAATACATGTTCTTGGTTAAAAAATAAAAATAAAAATAAAATGAAAATCTTCACTGGAAATTTAGGAATTCAGGGAAACCAGAGCTAGTGATCTTATAGAGAGCGGGCTTTAGAAGTAGGAAAATTTGAACTGTGTGTGTGCATGTATGTGTGTGTGTGTGTGTGTGTGTGTGTGTGTGTGTGTGGCAGGAAGGTGGCAGAAGGTATCTTCAAATCCTTTATTTAAATATATTAAAGAAAATGGAGTTAGAGTGCTTGCCTTGGAAGCATGAGGCCCTGAGTTCGATCCCCCGCACCAAAAAAAAAAAAAAAAGGGAAAATTCCTAAAGTTGAAGGACGACTGATACCCAGAATTGACATATGAGCTAATATCTGACTTCTGTTCATCTTCAGGTATTCTGAAACTCCAGGGTAGTAGCCACATATCAGTGGGACACAGCAAAGTGAGTCTCAATACTGTCCATTGTGACAGCAATATTTCTATCTGTGTTGGAAGATGAGTAACTGAAATAAATTTCTGTAATGTGGTTAGAGTTTTTAGAGTATTTTTCACAGTTGCTGTTGTGGAAAAGTAATTAATTATATGAGGTAATTATACTTTTCTCTCAAGTGTACTTAGGCTTCATTTTTTTTTCCCTAGATGTATAAATAGCAAAAGCAATTCTGTTTATATCCTGATAGGGAGCAGAGTGTTTGGGGCCAGGATTGCAAAATAGAAAATGGTATTGATGGAATGTGAAGCAGAGGTAGAAAATAAATGTTAACCTGAACACCATTTTAATTCAAGGGGAGGACTTTGAAGGAACAGCATTAGAATGAGTATCCTGTCTAGTAGAATAAAACAGTGTTTAAACGCAGCATGAGTAATAAGATGAGAATAAACCAAACCAACCGTCTTACCACCTGTGATTTTGAAATTTCAGAGGAAATTGCTATCAATAAGAGGCACAAGTGCAGTAATGTGGAATTGTGGAATTGTGGTAAATGTGCATATTTAAATACTTTGATTAATTTCAAATTAGAATTCAATAAGTTCTGCCCTGATCATTCAGTATTTATGTAGTCAACATTTTAAACCACCAAAACCAGAAAAAATAATACTTCAGAAGAAGGATCTGAAATAAAGCACGTGTATATTAAGAATATGAAAAGCAGTTTTTCCTAGAAGAAATATAATGAAAATGAATCAGAGGTGATCTTAGAAATATGTTGTTCATAGTGATTTCTTACATGTTACAGTCACAAATTCTTGTTTCCATAAATATTTGGTAAATACATTTATATTAATAAATCATGGTAATTTTGAAATATTTAAAGAAAAGATACTTGAACAAAATAATTCATATGTATATATTCATATACATATATATTCCTTATAATATCAATTTAAAAGTTAGTGTAATTACCAGTGTAGACAATACAAATACCATGTTTCCAGCATTGAGATGGAAGTAATGGGACACAATATTTACAGAAAATATAAAACAAACTTCTTGTCTTCATAAGTTTTTATAGTATTTTTGGATGTGAGGGAAAGGTGATGAGGTGAATAATACAGGATGACTGTTACAGTAGTGCATCCATACACTCTAGAGATAGTTTTAAAAAGTTTGACAGGAAAAGGATTAAGAAGAAACACATTCGATAAGTGAGGGGATAGTGTATCATTGGAAGACAGATTTGAGGTGTGTACAGGAGAAGAACATCCCAGGGAAACCTCCTAAGCAGAGGCCATCAGTCTTATTTATAACCAGAAGGGGAATCCCATAAAGGAAGAGGGGAAAAAACAGCCCAGCAATGATTATGTAAGTCAAAGGAAGTACAAAACAAGCAATTACATAGGGTATAATTTCAAAAGCAGTCATCAGTAGTCAAAATAAAAAGAAAAATTGCTGCAGCAGAAATGAGAAAAGGCTGGGCGTGGTGGTGCATGTCTGTAATCCCAGCACTTGGGAGGCTGAGGCAGGAGAATTGCTTCAAATTCGAGAGTGTGAAGCCAACCTGGGCTACATAATGAATTTGAGGCCAACCTGGCCTTATGAGACTCTCTCTCCAACAACCAAAAAAAAGAAAGAGAGAGAAGCATAAATGACATGAGAGGGTAATAAAAAGGAGGCCTGAAGTTCGATAACCTGGGTTCAAACATGGGCATTACTGCTTACTTCGCTGTGTGGCTGTGTGAAAGTCACTAAATCACCTTAAAATGTCTCATCTCAAAAATAGAAGCAATATTGATTAATTCACAAGTAGTAAAGATAGTATAAAACCATTTTCCTGAGCATGTTACGCATTACCAAAGATAATTTAAATGTTTGTTATACAGACGTATTTGAATATGAATCTGAAGAGTACTTATACCAAGGTACAAATTATGTGAACTGTCTTTGTGTCAGAAAAAGAAGAAGAAGGAAAAAAAAAAACTATACAAAGAGTCAAGGCAAGAACCTTTCAGTCAATCAGCAAGTGTATATCATCAATGGACAAATAGATACAGTGACTTTGCTATGTACGTTCATATGTACATACATACAAAGGACTATTATTCAGCCTTTAAAAAGGAGATCTAGTCTACTCCCAAACAGAAAGGACCTACTGGTTATAATACTAATACACAAATAAAAGAAATAAATCAGTCTGTTTACATTGGTAATGTGTGCTGAGTGAAATAAGCTGAAAACAGAAAAACATGATCTCTCCTATGCAATTTTTTAAAAAGAGATGAAACGTGCAGCATTAGAGAATAAAAACATGGCTACCAGGTTCAGGGTACAGGGAAGGAAAGGGGAAATGAAGTTCAAAGTTCCAAAGTAACAACATGTAGGATGAGCAAATTAAAAGATGGAACGTACAAGAGAGAACTATAGCTGATAGCATATTCAGGACCCTGTGAAATGACTAGATTGTAGCTGCTCTTACAGTGGAGGTTGGCCAGCAGCTGTGAGATGATGCAGATGTCATTTGATATTCTGCAGTAACCATTTTAAAACATGACTGTCCTATAATTCCATGTCCTGTTCTTTAAATATATATATAGTACAAATGATCTCAGAGAAAATAAAGTACATTGTTGAGTCCAGTTGTGCACTTTCCTCTGCTAGTTTCCAAACCTGATTGAGAAAGGTGGTTAAACCACTGTAAGAACTTGAGCTTTTGTTCTGAAATACAGAACCAGTGCAGAATTCTGTCAAAGAAAGCATATGATGAAATTTCTGTCTTAGTGGGAACTGTAGGAGATAAAAGGGAAAGTAAGGAGGCTGATACAGTAGTCTGGGTGAAAAATTATGGCAGCTGCGACCCGTGTGGTAACAGGGTGGAGAGATTTTAAATGATAAATTGCTGGATATATTTTAACATTAAGGACAACAGTGCTTCCTATTGGCTTGCACGTGCAATATGAGAGCTAAAAAGGAAGCAAGCATGATAGGGATGACAACTCCTAGAATGTGACATCATAAGCATTTCTCAAATCAATTTTTTAAAAAGAGAAATAACTTTTTCCAACCAGAATTGACTTTACAGCTATTTTAGACATATCTAACTTTTGGCTTTAGGTTTTCTTATTTCAGTTTGGAGCACTTTTTCCTAGACAATAACCCTAAAATACAAATTTTTTTTAGGTATTTATGGATTAAAAGCATAAAGATTTATCTTCTCTTTTAATAGCTCCTTGATTGCTAGAATGCTCGAAGGATACATAATAAAAGAAAAAAAAAAAAGCTCTGTTGCAGGCCAACAAGGCACTAAAGACATAAAAATTGAATGTAAATTCTTGTCACTAGTATGAGAGGGACTGTCAGCTGTTTACTGATTCTTAAGTGATTCTGTCACACACCAAGGACCCTGTCAAACAGCTTCAACCTTTAACTGCCTTTATTAAAAGTACATATCATGTGGCCACAAAAGCATGATGTAACAAAATGCATTTCCTTTCACTTATCTCCACTATCTTCATTGCAGAACAGAATGGGGTTTCTCTGCTTCCAGGAACTAATTAATTCTATATCAAGGAGATTTAATAATAGAGAAGATTTTTTACATGTTGACAAAATAAAGTTAATCTTTGAATATTCTTTCTAGGTTGCTGTGTTCTTCTCACCAACAAAATCTCACCATCTAAAAGCTGTTCCTCTATTGCTGGTTTCAATCTCTCATTTATCCATGTTTACAGAGAATCTGGACCAGAATATGTAACTTCTGCCAGATCCCCATGATTTGGATTTTATCCATCTTCATACTTGAGAGTTTTCCAAAATCTCTCTCTCTCTCGCTCTCTTCATAATGCCAAGATAAGATCAATCACTGTGCCGTGCGAGTTAACTTCTTGTGCACCTTTGCCAGGATCCACAGGGTAGATGGTGTCATCTCTTTATATACGGAGATTATTGAGGAGTTAGGACTATTTGTTCTCTTTGGTGCAGGTGTCCTTTAACCAGAATTTTCCATAGAATTATGTGCTTATTATAGTCTGACTGTTGGACAATCTGGAATAGACTCTATTTTTTTTTATGCACAGTCTATCCAGTATGGTAGTATTTGTTGAATTTTACTTTATTGTGAAGGAGCATTCTAGTCTCAGACTGACATGACCTCGCTTTGTCTACTTGTCTACTCTTCTAACTCCTTGGAAGGTAGTGTTCCGTTATATATTTATTTCTTGCTGTAATCCTTTGACTGGGAACAGCTTTGCTGAATGGAGTGCTTTGGTTGGCAGCTTTTTTCTTTTAAGTGCAGCAGTGTGAGAAGCTATAGCTAATGCAGACAAGTCAGGCTTTCACACTCTGCTTGTCGGAGGATGTTGCTTATATCTGGACAAAGCTTCTACTCAGAAGGTAGCCTTGGTCTGGTTCTTTGTGTTTAGACCTTTATGTAAACTCGATTCATGGCGCGCAGTTCTTCTTCACCTGTGCACTGTTAAGAAGGGCCCTGCACTTTAGGAGCAGGTAAAGGTTACCTATTACAATCCACCCACCGTATAATGGGTAGAGTGGAATACCAGGATTGCCTCGGCCTGTTCTACCAATATGAGCTCTTAACTTGGAGTGCAACTGTGAGAAGAAGCGCTTTAGTTACAGTGCAATAGGTAGCATCAATTTGCGCAGCGCAAAACCGTAGGTGGTTAACGATGTCTTGCCAAATGGTACCACTTTAGATGAGTACAACACTGTAAGTAGTAGCATTTAAACTCAGCACAACAATGTACAAGCTGATGCTTTCATCTTATTCAGAAAGACTCTGGTGCGGCAATCTTCACTTTCCAGCTGATTTTGGTAGGACATGTGCTGATATCACCATTTTCACCGAAGTCACGAGTCATTAAAATAATAAGTAAAAGATTTGTGATAGTTTCTTCAGTGTTAATGATTTCCTCATATATACAACACAATCTCTGTTTTAAAAGAGGTGATTCAATATGAAAATAATCTGAGATTCTCCGACAATTCTCTTTTAAACAAGTATTAGTTTAAAACGGTAAAAACAGTTGATGTGCAATAGTGGAAAAGAATCTATAGAAGAGTTAAATATAGCATAGGAATCAAGATTGTATGACAAACTGTAAAGCAGATATTGTGTGTATGAATTACCCTTGTTTTTCTTCAAAATTGTTCTCTAAAGAATAACAATACAGAGGCTATGTCTGTGATGCTTTAATGAGAAATGCAAATTGAATTTCTTCCATCCATTCGAAATATATAGTTGCAAGAGACTTGTGAGCTTTATAAGTAAGATACACAAATAATGAACTTTAATTTGATGCATTTTTTTTTCCCTCAAAAGGATTTTAAGCACCCTTTGCTGTTCAAAGTATAGGCACCAAACTAGCCTTGAGAATTTGCTGGAAATACAGACTCGGATCCCAATTTACTGATTCAGATTTGCATTTTAATACGCTCCTCCTGACTCAGAAAAATGATTCTGAACTGGTCTGAAAGATGTAGAAAATCTCTAAGTCTTGTCTTTGTAAAGATTCTGTTTTGGGCCTAGGGATTACAACCCAAATTTCAGCTTTTGCAGGATAAGTAAAGGAAGGCTTTAATATATCATGGTATATTTGCTAAACTATATGGAGCCACTTCACCATTTTGATTAAACTTTGTAGGCATCACTGATTACTAGCTGAGCAATGCTGTGCTATACAAGATAAAGTTAGGTTATCATGATTTAAGTTACTTGGAATCCTACTCCAAAGATTGAATTCAGTCAATTAGCCCAGTAAGATCAAGGAGCCTGGAATGGCAGATGTTGAATATTTATTTCAATGAATTTATGAAATATATATTACTTCTATTTAGGAACAATATTTGGTCAACACAAGGGGACTTCTGTTTGTAAAATTAAAGATGTGTATCAGGCAAAGTGAGTCAACATTTCTTAAATGAATAATATTGATCATAATTGATTTTATTTGGTTGAAATAGTCATTTATATAAAACTAATATATCTGAGAAATGAACACATGGTTTAGTCTATTATTGACCCTGTTGCACATGAGAAGTTTCCTTTAGCTGCTGATTAGCAAGAAAAAAATAGCACTTGTCCTTGAAAGAAGTTTTCTTCACACATCTCAAGTTTTAGAAATTGTACATAGTAATGCCTTAGCTTTCAGGCCTCAGTTTTGCCAGAGTGAGGAAATGGTTTTTGATCCAGAATACCCTCCTGCTCTTGTAATGGGATATGTTGAGCAATTCAAATGGTATAATTTGAGTGAAAAATGTCATCGAATCTTTCTGTCAGATATAAAACTTGAGATCTGTGAAATGTCTTGCTTCTGAAACCTCACTTTGACAATGAAGCAAGTGACCTACAAGTGATTCTAACCCACAAAGTTAAGTTCAATGCACTCTACTAATTCTCTTTTATTTGGGGGGGTGTGGGATGCTGGGGATTGAGCTCAGGGCTTTACCGCTTGCTAGGCAAGTGCTCTACCACTGAGCTAAATCCCCAACCCTCCACCTACTAATTCTTTAAGTCACTTCAGGTTTGAATAGTTTGAGTAGAAATTAGGACAATTCAACCGTTTGTAATTCTCCCCGTTTTGCGACTGATTCTAAACTTCCACCCAAAGGAAGGTAGTGAAAGGAGAATGAAGGTCCAGAGTCTCTGTCTAAGTTTAGGACTTTATGAGAAAAACCAGAGGTTGTTTGTTTAGGTTGTGGTCGGTTACCTACTAGGTAAGACTGCCAGAAGCCTGGGCTCCTCTGATTCTCAGTACTGGGTGTGTCCAGATGATTGGCTGTCTCAGCTCAGAGTCTTACTCTGGCTTTTCTGTGTTGTGTATGTCCTGAGTGCTCCCCAAGTGTTCAGCAGGTCACTCCATTCCATACCCTCTCGGTGGATGGAATTCACCCTCCTGGTGCCAGGAATTCTACAGAAAAAAAGCCATCTCTCTCTCTCTCACAGATCCACCTGACACTTTAATTGGGAAATTTTAATTTCTGGATCTTTTCTTGGAGGGTTGACTGAGAAGTGATCAGACAGTGTATGCCCTAACCTCCTTCCGTGGTTTTCTGGGAAGCCCAACAATTACTTCCTAGGTTGCTTCAGCTCTACCAGAATAAGCCATCCTTGATGCCTTCCTCTATGCTACATCAGTTTGTCATCTCTTCCTGGTTATTTACCCACAATTCAGAACCATTAGAATTTATCTGAAGAGTCTCTTGACTCAAAAAGTTGGAATAGGAAATATACCAGCCTCCTTTGTATCTCCTTTATCTGCTATCTCTACTTACTAGATATAGGAATGTCAAGAATCCCAGTTTTAGACTTTCCAAGTATTACTTTCAAAAACTCTTGCAGTATCTATTAACTAAGCATTTTTCACAACTTTTTTCCATGTCTTTATTTTTTCTCTCTTTCCCTCCATTCTTCAGTCTTTTGTGTCTTTAATACTTTAGGGGAAAATTAAGAAGGTTTGCTCTTTGGAAAGGTTCTTCTTTTTATTTAGGACTTCGAAGACAACAGTTCATTGTTTCCTCAGATGTGAGGTAAAATTCTAGATCATCTCCTTTGTTGCACAGATGGGAAGGGGCAGTTGATAATCCAAGCAAAAGGAAAGGGTGTGTCTAGGTGATGCTGTCCTTGAAACAGGAAAGAATTCATATTTTATTATACCTAAAATGTCATCTTTTACGGGCAGCCAGTGATATGTCTCATTTTCATTTAATAGAAATGTTTGGTTAAAGTCAATTTTTAAAATGCTATAAAACTCAAATCTATGCTTTGATATGTATTACTTTAATACTGTCTTTTACTAATCACACAAGATTAGGGAATTTGGATACTACTAAATTATGAAAGACAACACTTAAGAAAGTTAAAATTATGAGTCATACTTATATTTTTATGTATTTCTGAAACACTGAAGATATATAAGTAATCACTTTAAAAGCACCAAAATGTAAGCCTGATGACATAGTCCATGTCTAAAAAAAGCATCTGTAAATTTCACTTGATAACTTGGAGATTTTTGACATAAAATCATATATATATATATATATATATATATATATATATATATATATTCTGATGTTATTAAGGGAATTAGATTTTTTCAATAACTATATTAACTACCTTTAATAATTTTGTTGATAATATCTATTATACCCCTTTCTCCTTATTTATACTTATGATTTCTCATATCAGAGAAACAATTCAATGTGTATTGATAAGCGTCTGATTTATTTCACTTAAAAAAAAGATACTATTCAAAAGAGAGGAGAACTATATAGGGAAAAGGGGGATAAAGAAGGAATGTTAAAAGAAAAGTAAGATGAAAGGGAAAAAAATGGAAAATGTAAATAAACTTGTTGCAGATAGAGAGAGGTGGGTGAATGGAAGGGAGAGGAGGGGAAGAGGGAGAAAAACCAAGATATATCATGTACAGGTACAAAATAATCATGTTGACTCTGATTATTATGTATACAATGTACCAATAAATGTTCTTGGTAAAAATAAAAATTAAAAATAATAATAATTTTACTGAGCTGATTTTTAAAAATGTCTCCACGCACATTTTATAGGCTGTATATCAACAAGTAACTTTAGAATAGTTTTCTAACATGTTTCTAATATCCATGTAAGAAATGAATTTTGATCTGTTATCAATTTGTCTACTAATATTGTATCCGTAAATGTAAGATCTTATAAGAACTGAACATTCTTTTACGATGTTGGTTGCCTACTGAATTATTTTTCAATGTATTGTTATTTTTTCTGCTTTCAAATTCAGTGGTTTGTGCTAACTGATACAGATGTTATTACGTTATGTGTTTTAAGGTAAGGAAAGGTGGGTTATACTAATTATAGATGAGGAATTTGAATCATATATTAATCCCTCTTCCCCCCAAATACCAAAATTAATATGTTCATATCTTGGCCTGGTCCTATGTGCAAATATTTCCACAGTCCCTAAGCAGTCAACTTCAATTCTTCAATCAGAAAACGAAAGTATATTGAATTCAGAGAACATTATTAATAGTGTAGTATTTGATTTATTTGGCAGAGACACTTTGACAAAAGCTTAGTACTCATTTGGGGAAATGAAGGGTTGCAAAACATTTAGAAATCAATAATAATACTTAATATATTTCATATAAAAGCTACAGAAATCCTGTGAAAGGAAGCCAAATAAAAGTTATCATACATTAAAAGTGAAGGAGAAAAAAATTTTCATGATGATGCCAGGACTTAAAGTTAGCTTTTAAGAACTGATATAAAAATTATTTGTCTAAATGTTAAATGAATTAACGAATTATTTGCCTTGTGACCAAAGCAAGAACTGCACAGTTCACTTAGTTAAGTTTTTTTATGTTTTCTTTCTTTCTGGCTCTTCTGTGTAGAGTTTCTTAACTCATCCTGGCCTTTATCACTGCCTGCCCATAGTCTGTCATCCCTTAAATGCATTCTGTACACTAAAAAAAGAAAGGATTCTTAAAATAAACTCTCCTTAACTCTGCTTAGAAATACACCTCGCCAGCATGAAAATAATTTAAATTCACCTAATATCCAAAGTAATCCATATAAATTTACACCACAGTTTTCTTAAAAATATTAAACATAAACTCCTGACAGATTTTATTTTATTTAAAAACTTTCTTATATTTCTCCTTATTTGCCTACATAACACAGTAAGCTTTCTCTTTCTTAATCTTTGTCCTACTCAGGATTGGTCAATCCTAATTTCCCCTGGAGCTCTTCCTCATCCAGGGCGGTGCTGGCCTCCTCTCTGACTCTCTGACTCTCTCTGTTGCTTTCTCTCACAGCCAGCCACTTGGCAACTAGCAACTATTCATGCAAGGCAGCATGTGCTTTTTTATATTGAGATGTAAACATCATACTTCTGCACTTAAAGTTAATTTTCTCAACAGTCGAGAGCATGCCATATAATCTTTATCACTTTAGAGAGTGACTTCTGCCAATAAAGTGCGTGCCTACTTAATCTCTGCACCAATAAATGCTGTGAATGTTACAGCCACACACATAACCGTCGCTGGGCTGTGTCTGCGGGTCTCCACGGCTGAAATAAGGAGCTCATCCCACCCATGTAGAATAAGTTTGCAGGTTTACTGACTCCTACTGTGGAAAGATAATTTTTAGGATGTGTCAGTAAGAGACAAGAGAAGGGTCTATCAGGCAGGGATTTCAGGATGCAATCAAGAGTGGAATGTGAGCACTTAGAGAAATGAGGTGAATGAAGAACTGGAGTTGGGTAGATTTAAAGTGGTGGTCTTCCAGATGGGTGGTCTATGATGTGTATTCTTACTGTCGTCAGGTTACAATGCAAGCCGTCTACATGTGTTTGAAGTTGAGAAACACTGCCCATTAATATTGCTGCTTCTTGAGGTTGGAGGAAGCAAAATTTATGGGTTAAAAGAGCAGATCCAGAACTTGAATTTACAGGCTTATTGTCTGTAAGACCTTTAGGAATTATTGTCTTAGCAAGTGTCCTAGAAGGGCAAGAGACTTGAGTCGTTTTTTTGTATCTTGAAGCTGCATTTCACTACCATTTTAAAACCTTGCTTTTCTTGTCTCTTTTCTACATCATTTGCATTTCTTCTATCCTGGCTTCCTACCTCATAATTGCTACATTAGAGAGATTCCAAATTCATCAGATAAAACAAAATTTTGAGGAATTAGAAAGAAATATGAACCATATAGATAAATGAAGAGATGTAGACAAGAAAGTTTTTATGAGATGGAGACAAATTCTGAATATATTTTATTATGTAAGTCTGGATGTCTGATTTTGAGTTTCGTTTCATTCATCTTTGGATTATTTACCTTATTGAAAAATTTTAATCATAGAAAATATGTTTTAGTTGAGTAATATAAAAAGCTTTAGTTAACAGAAATAAAACTGATAACAGGGAATGCAGGGTAGATATTTAAGATAAAAGTGCACAATACGCACTCTTAAAACCTCAAAATTTAGTTGATCCAACAATCTAATTGAAGATACAACAAAAGGAGCAGAAGGTCCATAAGAAATTGATTAGTTTCTGTTTATCGTTTATGCAAATGAGAGTGGTTTTCATATATCAAAATTATTATGTTGAGGAAAATATGCATATGAAATATAGCTAAATTGTTTGGCTACCATCATATAATCTAAGGTCTGAGGAGATTATGCAATGTGAAAACATATCAGAAGATCACAGTGTTTATGAACTAAACACTTACTCTGTACTATAAACATCTGCAACAAATTTTTTAAATAAAAATGTAAAACGTTCCAGTATCCCCACCTAACTGCTAACCTGCATACAAGGAGTTGGAAGTCTTTTACTTACTGATAGTTATTCAAGCCTGCTACCTTGCTTGCTTGTCCAGCAGATTTTCATTAGCAAGGAGGATGAAGCTACTGAAACAATAAGATTATAGATTAGGAAAGAAATGCAATGTTATGAGTTGAATTGTGTCACTCAACCAAAGTTTCTTAGAATCCTAACCCCCAGAACTCCAGAATGTGACTTAATTTGTAAATAGTCTTTACAGAAGTAATAAGTTTAAAGTGGATTCATCAGAGTAAACTTTAATCCAATGTGAAGGTTAGTCTATAAAGGGGAAAATTCGGATGTAAATACTATATACAAAAAGGAAAGAAGGAGGAAAGGGGAAAAAATGGGAAAATTTAAATAAACCTGCTGTAAATAGGGAAGGGGGAACAAAAGGGAGGGGTGGGGAAAAGGGGGGAAACCAAGATACATCATGTACAGGTACAAAATAACCACAATGAATGTGAACATTATGTATACAATGTACCAATACATGCTCTTGGTAAAATAAAAAAAAAACTACATACATAGGAGACTATAATCAAAACAAAATAAAAAAAAAAAACAAAAACAAACAAACAAAAAGCATAAAGAGAAGAGAGCTATCTACAATCTCAGGAGAGAAGTCTGGAACAGACCCTGCCCTCACAGATCTCCAGATATTTAAGACATTAGAGTTTTGTTGCTTAAGCCACCAAGTTTGTGGTTATTTTTTAAAGTAGCCTTAGTCAACTAATACAGACACTAAACTTAGTCATATAGTTTCCCATTTTTTATGCAAGTATGTGTGTAGATTGTTATGACAAGGACGGTATGCCAGTATGTGAATTCTAAGTATCATGGTAATAGTTATGAACATCAATTAAGTGGAGCTCATAAAGCTGTAGGAGTATTATCTTCCAGTGAAATTGAACCCTGTGATCTGACCTGTTAAAGCTAATTTAAATGCCTGTGCCCCTTCTGCCCTGACAAATGCACATCTATTTCCTAAACCTGTCCTTCACCTTTCGATGCCGGCTTCCCGTGACTCTTCCTGGAACTGACCTCAGTATGATAGATGATACAAATAGCTCAAAATTGATTTTTTGACCAATGTATTAAAAATCCAGGTAGAATTCAAATTCTTGTCCTTTTCCCCTTTCCTTATTTATACATATGAGTTAAACTTGTGCTACATTACATAAGTCTATCTGTCTGGCCTCTATTCTTTTGACTCTGAAGTATTCAGCTCCCACCATACTCAGGTCTCTATAAAGAAATAATGATACAAGATAATTTTGTAAAAAAACAGAGAGCATGGAAGTACAATGCAACATCTACAGGTAATATGACATAGCTGGATTTTCCCCCCACAGTAGAAACACATAGTCTTTTAAATCAGAGATTTAAAAAAGAAAGTATTCTTCAAAATGTTAAGAATGTGCTCTCAACGAAAATCTGGTATGAAAATTTTAGTCAGTGCAATTAAAGAGTTTTAGTTGGAAGTTTAGTACTCTTGCAAGAAGAAAAGATTGTTGATACACAACTGTGTAGTGAAATAGATGTTAAAAGGTATAGGATGCTCCAGGAATACTGAATCCTTTATTTCTTTCCTAAGACTATGCCTGTTGCTTGACATAATCATTGTTATGTTCACTGGACTGTGGGACACATCCAATCATGTCTACATTGAGTAGAGCGTTGTAATGGAATGAGTACAGACTGAAAATAGAAAAAAAAAAAAAAGATCCTCACTTCACTGTATATTTTTCTGAGTAGACATTCTTTTCTTAGAATTCTTGGTTAAGATGAAATGAGATGTGGTAGTAGTTAATAACTGGTCCTAATGTACTATGTGCCAGGCAGTATTTATAGTGATTCTTTTGTTACCTTATTTAATCTTTCCTTAGGACGGACTGATACAGTAAATTATACTTTTTAGTGGAAATGAAGAAATCAAAAGTCAGGTACCTACTTGATTATATAAAGATGAAAAGTGGTAAAGTTTAGGAAGTATTATTCCAAAGTTCAAGCACTTCTGTTTTCTAAGGTGGGCAGAGCAAGTAACATTATGTCTGATAAGCAAATATGAAATCTTCTTTTCAACTAACTGTGAACTATTAAGACTATCAGACTCTTGTTAATTATTTCTCTAACATATTAACAGAGAAAAATCGCTGCTGTTTTATCTGAATCTAGCCCTGATGCACCCTTTCTTCCTACCTGGTGTTATTTCTTACCCACACTGATGTTTAGGACCGCTCCTAGACATCGATAGCGTGGCGAGAAATAATGCATCCAATACTGAATTTATGGAAGACAGTGGAGTTGGATCATAGAACATATTTTATTTTCTCGAACAGGACTATAACCAGATTCAAGGACTGGAAACAGATTAGAATATACTATGAGATTTGGTTTACAAGTGAAACTACCATACAGAATGTAGGAGCAGTACTTCAAGATGTGGATCATTAGAAGGCATGAAAGTGGCATTTACTATTAGCAGGAGAAAGTAAAATTTAATTCCAGCGAGGAAGTGAAAAGAACTGCAAGAGAGAATTCCTGACACTAAACAGAGCAGGGATTCCAGTGGTCCTGTGTTGGAAAATAATGGAAGGTATATAGAAAACTCTAATGGAAGACCATGAGCTTAAACTAATGCTTCTTATTGCATACTACAGGTTGTTAGAGCAGTAATACAATGGTTGTTAGAGCAGTAATGAAACAATGGCCACTCCATAGAGAAACACAAATAAATGCAGGGATAAGGTACACAATCCTAAGTATACAAATATGTATGCACACCTAAGCCAGGGACCAGAACCATATATTCGTATAGTGAGCCTTCAGTGTCTTGTGGAATGAAGATGCTGGCGAATGTTTTCAAAATGAGATTTTTTACTGTTTTTTTAGAGTGATGCAAACTACATCTTTTTTTTTTTATGTACAGGGTGTCAGCAAAAACAATACAGACTGTTGTTTTCCCATAATTGTTGCTGTATCTTCATGCATATTTGAATATTTCCTTCTCATTAGCCCTGCGAAATAAGACATCTTCCTTTTCATATTTGTATTAGTTCTTATCACAGGAGTTCTCTAACCCTTAAAAACTGCCTCAAATCAATATTGACCTATAGTATACTGCGTTTAAATAGTATCATTAATAACAGATACATTCCAAAAACTGTTCATACTGACCCAGAAGAGAGCTCCAGAACAGAGTTAATTCCTGTGGATAAAATATACACAGGATAACAGAAGAGTGATAAATCTTACTAATGGCATTGAATTAATGACAGTGCTTTTTTGTATTTATTTGGAATTTTTAAAATGTTAAAACTAAAAGTAGGTTTTATTTCATCAGTATGCTGTTAATAGAGTCTATGATTGATAATAAGTATACTAGAAACAATAGACTTGGGTTCAATTTCTTTTTAAAGTAAAACTGTATTTAAACCAGGAGTCCTATTCAGTAGCTGTGAACCTGTCAGTTTCAGCTTTTTCATTGTTCACCTTATTCAACTGCTTCGGTATAATGAACCGAAGCAGTTGAATAAGGTGAAGAAAAGTACACATAGTCTGCACTACAAAGAGATAATCTGTTTCTTTTCCCTGACATTGTTCTAACAGTATCATTTGACCACAAAACCAAAATTACAGATAAGAAATCTGTGTATATTGCTAATTGTCTAGGCTGCCAGTGTTAGAACTCAGTGTGCTGTAACATCACGCAAACATTGAGACAAAGACCTCAAAACATATACAAACATATGCAATAGAATTCTACATCTCAATGAAAGAGATGATTTGTGTGATATATTCACGTGGAGAGTAAGAGCAGAGTGAAGAGGGATTGTCATCCATACCTGTGATTGCATTTTGTATTTTCAAGGGCTTAATACTGCCACAACCTTGAAACATCAATAATGTTACTAAGTAACTGATATGTAGCAATCATTCACACCAATGTTGTTCCGTCCTTATAATAGCTCTGTAGGGTAAAGCATATTATTTAGGATTCTCACATGGGAAAACACACTTATAACTGTCAAATAAAATGTTTGAAATCAAGAAGGTACTCAATTGCAAAATGCAGGTTTCCTCAGCTCAAGCCTAGTATTCGTGTGTGTGTGTCTGTGTGTGTGTGTGTGTGTGTGTGTGTGTGTGTGTGTATCCTACTTAAAGCAAGTGCAGATATGTCATGGCCTTTCAGAGTTTGGGGACAGATGAATTTTGCTTGAAAAACTCTCCCAACTTCTCTTGGTGGACCGAAGTCTATTGACTTAATACACTTTGTCTCATCTTCCTTCTAGGTCCTTTGGATTGAGTATGTAAAAAGTTAATGTTGTATGAAGGCTTAAAAATCATACTGCCTATAAAATGTATATGACATTAAATTTTCTCCTTAGTATATCAGTGGCTCTTTAGTGTGTCTTTAAACACGTATTATCTTGAATTATCTTGAGCACCTTAGATTTGGAGAGTCCTGAGGCTTTCACAAATGAACAGTGTTGTAGTTTGGGCTCTCTCATAGCTGCCCTTACAAAATGAATGATATTCTTTCCTTTTTTCAAAGCATAAACATAGTTTTGCCAGGTAACCATATAATTCATCATAATCCTTCCAATATGCATTCCGTGCTTTCAGTCACTTACTCTTTTTCATTTTTTGATGTGTTTCACTTAGCAACTGTTCATTGTCCGTTATTTGAAAGGCACTCAGCCAGACCACAGAGATTCAAAATTCGTAGGACAAAATTGTGGCCTTGGAGATCTTAACATTCTTTTGAATTTGGCATCTGGGTGTAAAGATGAATGCTACAGAGTGGGGGCTGAGGAACTGGGAGAATTGAAGGCAGGTCAGACAGGAACTGGGGTTAGAATGTGAAAGCAAGTTTGGCACCCGGGAGATGGGCAGCTTTCAAGCCAGTTAGACTGAAGGAAGTTTGGAAAACAGCAAAGTAGAGCCAGAGTCCTAACTCAAGGCATTCAGTCCAGAATCATGATGCTCATGGGCAGTATCAAGCAGGACAGGAGAAAGTCAGAGAAGGAGACAGCAAAAAATAAAGCAAAATAATTTTAGGGAAAAAAAAAAAGAGCAATAAGCATAATAAGAAGAGAAAGAAAGATACCAAAAGAATGAAAAAATAGTTTCAACTCTAGCATCAAAGAAAAATTTTTAAATTAAGGAAAATTTTTGTCATAGAAAATTAATATATTTGAAACGTATTTTTATTTTAGAAAAGTTATATTAAAGCTAGGTGTGGTGGTGTACATTTGTAATCTCAGCAGTCTGAGAGGCTAAAGTAGGAGAATCTCCAATTTGATTTTAATCCAATTTATCAGGATCATAGCTCAGGAAAAATTATGAAGTAATATTAAGGTGATATATTTTTAAAAAGGATTCCTCATTTTTGTCTAGGAGAACAATAGCTACTTGTTATTTTGTGGTTTAAAAAAAGTACATACCATATAAAATTTGATTGATCTGGTAAAATGAAATAAAAGAAAATGTGCCTTGTAAAAATAAATAAATTTTAGAGAAAAAATAATAAATCTCAGGATAAATACTCTTGATGTGAATTGTTATTTCGTAGTTTATATTTGTTTTAGTGCATATCTGCAATTTCATTTAAAACTCCTGATTTTTCTAAACAGTTTGGAATAACTACAAAAATTATTGAACTGTTTTTCGTTGTTTGCAAGTATACAGTGATTATAAAAATCCATCACATCTACACAGAATGTGAATTATAATTTTACAAGTTTCATATGTATATGAAATATTAGTTCATTTTGTGTTGATCAAAACAAGCTTCTTGTAAATGAAGAATCTTGGCAAGTCAGTTTTTCTCTAATGGTATTTTATTCAAATAAATCAATAAGACATAGTTTCATGTTTTCTTATAAGCATTGTGCTCTTTATGTATTTTTTTGTATATCACTTTCGAATACACACATTAAGTATATTCATTCACTGAAATTTATTTTTGCCATATAAATGTGATCGTCTTTCATGCAAAATTTCAGCTGGGGATTTGCTCAGTGGTTAGAGTGCTTGCCTACAACCACAAGGCCCTGAGTTCCATCCCTGGCACAAACAAAACAAAACAAAACAAAAAAACCCCAAAAGTTCACTCCTTGTTATTGTTTGTCAATCTTAGTGATTTAGTAAGAGAAACTAAATTGACTATGCTTGTCAATGGTTATAATACATGGACCATTAACAAGGTGATCACCCGTTCTGGTTTACCCGGAACTGTTCCTCTTCGTGTCTGCTACGCCAGTGTAATTACTAATAGCTCCTCCTTTTCTTCTCAAAATATGCAGGTATGGATAACAAATTACTAAGCTTACCAGACCACAAAGCATGATATGAAAAGCCTGAAGTAATCGGTGACTCTCACTGACTGGTGTACTATATGAGTATATATGTTTTCTAGATCATTTGGTAAGAATAAATGTTAAGACATCTCAATTAATGCATGGGAAATTATTTAATAGTCTGTTGATATGAAATGAAAAAGTTCAGAATTGTAGAAATAATATTCGTAGTTACCTCATTTTCCGTTCAAGATGACTCAAATTGACTCTTTTAAACTTTTAAAATCATGGTCTTTTTAATATTTATATTTGTTTGTATTTTAATTTTTAATGAAATTGATATTTAATTGGTAAATCGAACCATAAAAATTGTACCTATCAATTGAGTACTATGTGCTATTTCACTACCTGAATACATCATGTGATAGTGTGATGTTTAAGTCAGGTCGAATGTATCCATCTCTTCAAACATTTGTCATTTCTTCGTGGTGAAAATCTTCTAAATCTTTTCTTCCAGCTTTTGAAAATTTACAGCACCTGATTGTTATTTATAGTCACCTACTGTGCAAAAGCACGTCAGAAATTCTTGCTCCTATGTAGCTGTAACTTTGTGTCCGTTTGTCAGCCTTTACCTATCCTTCCCTCCTACTTTCACTGCTTCTTTCAACCGCCATCCTACTCTAAGAAATAAAACTTTAGATTCCATACGTGAGTGAGATCATGCTGTATTTGTCTTTCTGTGCTTGGCTAATTTGGCTTAATATAGTGATGTCTAGTTCCATCCGTATTGTTCTAAATGACAGTGGGAAGCCATGGTAGAAATCACACAATTAATAAGATATTAATAAGATAGTGATCTTTTTATGGTTATATAGTGTCCCATTTTTTATTTGTACCATGTATTCTTTATCCATTCATTGGCTGATAGCCTGTTTCCATTTCTCAACTGTTGTGATTAATGGCAGCATCTCATGGACAGATTATTTCCTTCGGATATATACTCTCTAGAAATGAGGTTGCTGAATCCTATGGTAATTTTATTCTTAATTTTTTAAGAAACCTGTATACTGTTTTCCATGCTGCTTATCCTAATTTTATACTCTCACCAACAGCTCATTTTTCTTCACCTCCTTGGCAGACCTTTTCTTTTTTCTTTTTGAAAACAGCCATTCCTGCTGTAGTGACGTGATACCTCATTGTAGTTCTGCTTCATTTCTCAGCCGATTAGTGATGTTACACATTCCATTCATGTACCTATCGGCCACTGACATGTTTTCTTTTGATCAGTGTTTATCTTGGTCTACTATCCATTTTAACTGGGTTTTTTGTCTTGTTCCTACTGAGTTACTCAAGGTCGTTGTATATTCTATCATCTTTTCCATCATCAAAGGAAAAATAATAACCCTATTTTGGATTTTAATAATATTTTATAGGCCCTAAAATAGTCTAGTTGATTAGTATAGCCTATATTAAGTTCTAAATTTATCAAAAGCTATAAAATTAATAGTTTTTTCTGAAAAATTATTTAATAACTGAGTAAGTAACTAATTAAATATCATGATAAGTAATATATCTTTTGGTTGGTATTTTTCAGGTTTATCTGTTGGGGCTAAATAATACTTACTATTTTAGTGTTTTTTAAGTGTACTGTCCAGGGTGGAATTAAGCATATTTACATTACTATCCATCTGCAGAACTATTTCCTTTTCCTGAACTGACATTTTATTTAGCATTTTTCACAATGGGAATTCTTTTCTCCGTTATTTTTTTTTTTTGCATCAAAATTAAATTTAAAATAAATTACTCAAATATTAAAATATAATTTTGGAACTTTGTGAAATTATGTTAATATGTCTCATAAATAATTTGATCGCTCTTTAGAGTGAGTTTGGTACTTTTAAAAGTTTTTTAGGTTATAAAATCTTATAACATTTAACAGTACTTATAAATAAAGCTTAATTGGGTCAGTGCAAAGCCCTGAGAAATTTTAATGTGTAATAATTTTTTATTCCACGTAAGTTTTTGTAATATTTTTAAATGCTTAAAGTGAATCTTCTAGATGCACACTGGATAAAAGCTGAAGATAATTTTTCAGCTCTAAACCCATGCCACATTTAAGTATTATCTCTGTCTTTAAGGATAATAATAATTATCCCTAGTTTGCTCAATGTTTATTTTATCCATAAAGGACTCTAGAATCACCTTTTTGTATTTCATAACCTTGACTCTAAGATTATCTCAAAACGTACATTTTAAAATATCTAAATATTTTATAATTAAATGAAAATAAATGTACAATTCTTGCCTAGCATGTAATATTTTATTATAAACATTGCAAAACTCTAATGCCCTTCTTTTGAAATTTCAGAAACATTTTATCTTTTGAATGAGTGAAGAATTAGTGACTTAGTGGCATTTTAAAGTTTTGTCATTTATTTCAAGCTTTTACCACAGCAAACATGAGCTGAATAAATACAGATATGTCTAAAATACTTAACTGCATGCCGAGTTTTAAAGACTGATGGCCCAGCATTTATTACCTGCAGAAATCTCAAGAAACCAGTATGTACCATATTAAACTGTAGGCATGGAAAACTAAGTGATTGAAAGCTAGCCTCACAGCAGCACCTAATTTCATGGTGTTTTTCATTCTGCAGATGAACACAGCAAGCATACAAAAATCAGAAGGCAGATTCTAAAGCCTGTAAGTTACCACGTTAAAAATTGTGAATTCATCAAAAATTCTAAGTAAATGTACACAAATGGAGTTAGAAAAATAATGAAATCTTAATCAAGATTGAAAAATGTTTAAGCATTAACTTCTTAGAATTACTTTTCTCCATTTTTTTTTCTTTAAATTTTATTCTAGTCGGTTAATTCAATAAACACTCGAATGAGTAATTTGTGAATAGCACTGTTCTAGGCAAAAGAGACACAAATAACAGACTGGACATAGTGTTTACATTCCAGAGTACAGAATCTATGGTAGAGATCACACAATTAAAAAGATGTTAATAAAATATGTAGTGTGGAATTTAGCTTTGCTAGGAGGAGGTACCAGATACTGTGGGGTATCAGTGAGATTGGACCATGGTTCAGTCATGTCGAGGGATGGAAGGCTGTTCAAAAGAATCGCATTTCAATTGAGGTCTTAAGTTTCATTTAACCAGACAGTGAGCAGAAAAGAGTAAACCAGTCAAAGGAGACACCACATGAAGTAATCCTGGAATAAAGAGACAGCACAGACACAAAATGTAGAGTCAGACACCAAAAAGCAAAATTAAAATTAGTGTCCTTGAATAAGTAAGAAATCATACTATAAATCTTAAGATATATATGGAAAAATTATCTTTGTCCAAAAATGATGTACAGTCTTTTCGTATATTAAATAACTATGTGTAACTGTAGAAGAATATGCCAAACTTCTCAAAAAAATCCTCCAACAAATGAGGGCTTTTTATATAGTAAGAATAATTAACATATTTTATAATACTAAAAGCGATATTATGTGGGCAATAAATATTTATTGATTAAAATATTTTTGTAGTTTGAGGAAAATTATTTTTCTATTATTTTATATTCTATTAAGAAGGCTTGATTTATACAGGTAAATACTAATTCTTATTCATGCAAGTACAAGATGTCGAAAATCATATAATGACTGCAAGTATAACACTTACTAGCTTTCTTTTCTAGAGCAAATTTCTTGAATATTAGAAAAGGTCATTAATCAGACATGCAAAATCATCTTCCTAAATGCTTATAATTGGCCACATATGTCTCATGGAAAATATTCTAAAACAATTATCAGTGAATATAGAATTTCTAAGGCATGCCATTATTTGCCTGTAAATATTGACTACATTGCAGGGACTGCTAGCTCTGCAGTATTTGAAGATTATTTGGTTTCCTAAATAGCTGACTTATTTCTGTAACATGATAGGTAAAATCTGACTCATTTTATCTGGAACACTTCCGAGCTTCACACAGTTGTGTGGTTTGTACCTAATTACACAATGAATTACCTACTTACACAATGAATCTTTTTCAAAGTGTCCTATTTTACTCCTCTCATATCAAGGAAGTGACTGAACAAGCCTTATATCTGTTGCTTAATTCCTGAATATGTGAAAATCTTGCTTCATTTACATAACTTTTTCATTGGTATGTGGAATTCAGCAAGTTAATAACTGTGTTTTTGCAACAGCAGGAGACATTTTCCCTCTAATTTTGTTGGCTCATATATTCCAACTAGTTAAAATAAAATTTACAACATTCTGCTGTCTTAAATGTAAACGAGCTTGTAATCAATTTGGCTTAATGAAATTAAAGCCATACAGTATAGGGAGAGAAGGCCTTTGATTCTTTGCTGAATGCTTAATGGAAACAACTGTTCTGATCTAAATAGATCATGAGAAACATGGCTGTTCCAAAACAGTAAAGAAAGATTTATTCTGTATTAATCAACAAAGTAGAAAATTCTAATTATCGTATCTAGGGAAGATTTAGAGATAGCATTTTCAGCTGATTTTTTTTATTATTTTCTTTATTTTTTTAGGTATTTTACAGTGCCTTCTGCACGTTTAGTTGAGCTGTGGAATAATACCAGTCAGTCATCCAGTGAAAGGGTGGTGCAAGAATAGATGTTGGCCCAACTTCTTTAAATTTTGTTTTCAGTAGAATGCTAATTAACAAAGAGATAGTAATCTAAATTTCACTGTGTTCTGAGATTTGGAAACAGGTGTTAGAGAATTGATTATTCACTGAAAAGGCCAGTTCCCTGGAAAGGTTATGCACATGACTTTTGCTAACTTGTTAAGTGATTTATCCCCTTGGTGTTCTATTTCACCTTTTTTATTGAAAGACTAAGACAATAAATGCAAAATGAACCCAAATGTATACAAGCTAATGCTCTTATTCAAAACTCTTCAGACTTTCCAAATATAAACCTTTACCATGATTAGGGTCCAACCCAATCTTCTAGTTTTAACTTGTATTATTCTCTATTCAGAACTACTCAACATTCCAATAAAATTCCCCCATGTTGTCCTCAGGATCCCCTGAGGTTGAATTGTCTCTTTGTTATATATTGCAGTAAACTATTCACTTTTTAAAAAATGGAGCTCAGATATTACCTTCACTTGATAAAGTCTTGCTTGATAATCTCCCCCTATACTAGTGATGAATATTCTCCTGAGTCACAAGCATTCTTGGTACACCTTTAAAAATATGATTAAATAAAAGTAAATAAAACAAAGAATTAATAACATTATTTTATGGAAATACAATTTATTAGTCAGAAGTTGATATTCTGTCTTCATTTGTTAAATTTAGTAAACCAAAAAGTGCACCCCAGTGTGTTAAGAACTAAAGAAAAGAGGCTATATTATGATAAGCTTCTGAACTCCCATTCTGTTTGTCAACAATGTATTTCAGTTGGCTTATTCTCCTTACAATAACATAATTACCATGTTAGGTCCTATCTTTGGGAAAAATTTAAGAGAACTTTGTAAACATAACCTTGTGCCCTTCCATGTGTCCATTGCCTAGTCTAAAACCATTTATATATGTATATAATTGTTATTTTAAAATAATTGATCAGATCTCACTACTAGGTACCATTCTAAAGGAGTTTAAATCATTATACTGAAAAGATACTTCCACTTCCATGTTTATTGTATCCCTATTCACAATAGCCAAAACTTAGAATCAGTCCATATCCCCTTCAGTGGATGAATGGATAAAGAAATGCTGCATGTGTACATAGTGGGATATTATTCATCCATAAAAAATAAAATCCTGTCATTTCCACCAACATGGCTAAAACTCGAGTTTGTTAGGTTAAATAAAATAAGCAAGAATCAGAAAGACAAATACTACAAGTTCTCACTCATATGTGCAAACTAAAAGCCAACCTGGGAAGGGCAGGGAAAGAAAGGGCGAAGAAGCTCAATAAAGACTTCCAACTCACACTTAGAGTAGAGAGATTACTTCTAGTCTTTTTCTTTAGCACATGAGTTCAACTTACTTGTACAGACTAAAACAATCTATGATATATTTCACAATTAAAATATGAAATTCCTAACACATAAAAAAAAAGATGAATGTTTAAAGAGATTAATGTACTTACTAACCACATTTGATTGGTACACATTGCATAGATGTTTTGAATTACCATAATGCACACAATAAAATGAACAAATTTTATATGTGATGAAAATAAAATAATTCTTAATCCTTATAAATCCTCCCAAATAAATGTATTGCCCCATTTAAAGGATTGCTCTAGTTCTGCCTTAAATTGTCTTGTTAACATTCAAGCAATTCTTTCTTGACAAGTTTTCCTCTTGATATAGTCGTTTCATGTCTGGTTATAATTTGCAGGTTGCATTTGCTATTTGAACTCCCTTCAAATAAGCGAAATGAACTTCTAGGTGAACATTAATCCTTTGAGATGATGACTTATTATTTTCATTAATAATGTAATAAAATTGAGATTCTACATCAATTTGATGTAGAATTTATCTTGATGTTCATGTTCCCATTCTAAAAAATGATTTTTTAAAATATAGCGTGTCATTGTTTACACAATATTCTCAAAGTTGGTGGATGAGGTAGTAAGCTATGAGGGTGAATACATAAAATTTGACTGAAGAAACAGATCATCTTTAATCACAAATTGCCAGAATAGGTTTTTGCTTCCGTCAGCGCAGTCTAAAGATCTTAGTTTCATGGAGTCGTGTGGATAACAATCAGTTGTTTTCTTATTTTTGATAAATGACTCTAATACTCTTCTTACATTTATGAGAAAGTGCAAAATGGTGGAACCTATTTTTGAGAGGCACTCTGTTATAGACAGTGAAGTTATTAGCCTGTTGGGCCAGCATGGTTGATGTAGATGTTACAGCGATATTTCGTTCTCTCTATACAAGCTTCATTGTTCTGCAAACACAGCACACCACTTCTACAGATACACACTTTCCGTCATGGGAGGAGAACACTGAGGTGGTAGAGAAATCCATCACCCTTGAAGGGAAATGTTGAAAACCAGCTCAAACCCTTGTTTGTTAGTGCTGAGACTATTTTCACTTGACAAGGTCACTGCCTGAGATCTGTGTTGTCTATCATGCAATAATTGCCATTTTATTTCCCCTAGCAAGTGGCCCTGTCTGTGACACAGTGTAAGACAATAAACAATTATTCTGGAATTAATGCACAGAGTATCTATTTATTAAAAAAAAAGGAATAGATTTCTTAGTGCCTTTTATTTTACCCTCACCTGCTACTGAATTTCCCAGAAACTTGCTACTTGATCCAATACCACTTCTTTTCTTCCTTCTTTACAAAAAAAAAAAAAAAAAAAAAAAATTAGGATTGGGTTAATGAAATACAGCAGCTGAGGGCTGTGGTGAATCAAGAATGAGGAACAGTATTCTTATTCTTCACATAGTAACTAAGCCTCAAAGTAGGAAAGAGCTTTGAGGAAAGAGCACTTTCTTGAGCTTTGAGGAAGGAGCACTTTTGGCAGAGTCATAATTCTAAGTAGAAGAGAGATGTCACCCATTGCATGATTCCTTCCTCTTTAGTGGAAGTTCTGACAATACTGGCTTTTTCCTATCATATTTTAATTACCTTTCATTTTATACTTATTCTGTGAGATTCAATATAGAGAAAGGAAATGGCCATTCACACTGTTGTAAAGATTGTGCTAAAGAAACAATCTCTTAATTTGTGGCCAAAATACATTTAAAGTAGGTCCATATTTTGTATTAATTGAGAGTATTTTATGTAATTCAGAGACACAACAGCTATTAATAATAAATCATTATGAAGATGTATCATTACATCTGAGAGAGATCCCTACTGCACATACATCCTGTTGCTCTTCATCAGGCAAGATAAACATTTGACTTCTCTTCTGACGATATTTATTCAACTAAAAAGATAGTGGATTGAGAGCCTGCTCTATGCAAGGAATTTTATTAGATGTTGTATGATGAGACGAGGAGTGGGACGATAGTTAATAGATGATCTTTTTATCAAGTATTCATAAAAGTTCATGGTAAGAGTAAGATATAAATACAAGTAAAAGTAAGGAAATGTGGAATTCGTAAGCATTCTCAAGCCCAAAAGGAGCATCCAAAGCCAGGGGACATAGACAGTAGGAGCGTGGAATTTTGAAGGCGGTTGTGAAGGAAGCAGGGGTGTGAGCAAAGGAAAGCAAGTGGAAAGGGGATGTGGAAGTTGGGGCGACGGAGCTGTGTCAGCAAAATCACAAGAACTGGGTGAGACTGAGGCATGTTGTGTGAACAGTGTTTAATTCAGTCTGATGGAAATGCAACTTTTTCTTAAGGGATTGATGAGAACTGACAACAGAAAGGTTGCTCGGCTCCACGGTATGCAGTGCCTCAGACCAGTGAAAAGCTTCGGAGGAATGCGTTGGAACATGAGAAACTGTTAAATGTTTTCAACATCTCAGAGTAATGTGATTAGAGTGACATGTTGGGATGACTATTTTACTATTAAGACTACTTATTAACTTTTGCCTTGCAGGTGAAATGCCATTTCTTTCCAAAGCTGCTTCTCCAGATTCTGCGTATTGTGTATTTTAAGTCCAATACAAATGTCGTTTCCTTCAAGTAGTTTCCCATTCCTCTTTTAGTCTGAAGTAGTCTCTCCCAGAATTTGCAGTGCTAGTTTTCAGCACTTAGTGTTTAATTTTTTTTTATTTCCTGCTGTTTTCTCTTTTGCAAACATTTTATTTGTCTTAAAATAAAATATCTACATACTTTAAAATAGTAATCGTTTACATCTTGAGATCTAGGAAATACCATACTGTGTAAAATTTTAAACTGAGAAAATGTGCATTCATTTAGAGGCTGCTCTACAATTTTACAATACTCAAGAAAATTAAGAAAAAGATAATAAAATACCACCATTCTACTATATTACCTGTGATCCAGTCAGCACTATCATACATGTCTCATAGCTACATTAACCTTGAATGTGTTAAGGCTGAAACCTTCCCCAACTTACCCGGGACAAGGGTGAGCGGCGCCCAAGAACGACAAGAGACCAGATTCGATGCAAAAGCAACAAGCTATTGTTTAAACAGAGCTCTGGGCCAATACATGTCTCGTACAGGAGACAGCGGTAAAGGCCCCGAACTACAGAAGCGAAGGGTTTTTATGGGGAAGGAGTACGGAAAGAGTACGGGATGGGATGGGATATTGTGGCAGTGCGTGGTTGGTTCCAATAAGCAGTGTGGCAGTCCACGATTGGTCCCTGTCCTCGCCTTTGTTCTCTCTTCTTTCTTGCTCGGCTTGCACATTCCTGGGACAGGGTGTCCTTGCCCTCCTTGCACAATCCTGGAAAAAATAACTTCCCCATACCGGGTTGTGACAGAACGGCTCCGACAGACATAACATGGAACATTCCTTACTGACCACTCAGCCCTGACCACCCAGCAGTTGAGGTCGAGCTGCTCTATCATTAAACTGCTGCTCTTTCAAATGCTGGAAGGATTCGTATTAGAATCTCTCTTCTCCATGTAGTTCCAGGTCAGACTCCGTTAAGGGAAAATACTTGTTTAAGAGTTGGAAAGCAAAAGAGAAGGAAGGTTAATCGCAGGATGATTGGAGGATATAAAACTATCTCGGAGGGACTCAGATTGCTGTGTTGCAGGAGGCAATCACTGGTGTGCTCATTCTCCTTGATGCTCATGAGATGTGTCACAGCTCCCAAGTTAGCAGACTGCAGCAGCTACGTCCCCTGCCTTACTTCCCCTTCCAATCTTTAAAAGAAAAAGCCTCCATTTCCCTATAGTGAACCGTTTGAAATGGGACTATTTGG
Source organism: Hystrix cristata (assembly GCA_004026905.1). Lineage (NCBI taxonomy): Eukaryota > Metazoa > Chordata > Mammalia > Rodentia > Hystricidae > Hystrix > Hystrix cristata. Next base: position 66,207 of record PVJO010000046.1, on the reverse strand, counting down.
AAAATGGCTTGTGTGTTTTATTTTAATGAAAGTTTGTTACAGTTTCTGTTGTAAGAATAATTCCTACTCTAAAAAGATTTACTTAAAAAGTAGTAGCACAGGGCCGGCCGGGGATTTAGCTTAGTGGTTAGAGTGCTTGCCTCTCAAGCACAGTGCCCTGGGTTTGAGCCCC